>QLNU02003225.1:94030927-94061251 GCA_006491805.2 Dysdera silvatica | reverse complement strand
GCCTGGTGCACCTTCATGGGGGATAGGACACGCGCCCTCCGATAATCCAAGCATGAGCGCCCCGAGGAGGGTGTAAGGGGTGCACCCCCTTGGTTTATGAAAAAAGGGGGGAAAAGGACTGAATCCACAAGAAACTATAGTCCAACAACATTATTCAATTGGAATTTTTCCCTGGATGCACCCCCTTGCATATAATTCTGGGGGTGCTCATGAATCCATGGTATGCGCCCTTTGGGAGGACGCAGTCCGCCCCTACTTTGTATGCTGATTCGGGATATTACACATGCCACACATCACACGTATGGCCCTGGTAGAGTGGCTCAAGGGTAACGCGTTCACTTTGTGGACCGTTAAAAGGGGTCGGACCCTAAAAAACTGGGAAAAAAAAAAAAAAAGCTTAAGTAACCAATAGGTTACTGTTGTCCAGAGGTGGGTTTCCTGGACCTGAAGACGCCTGGATACCTCTTAAAAAAAAGTAGGTCCGTGTGGTGGCGTCAGTGTCTGATTAAGGTTTTTATGGGCCCTAGGCCGGAAGGATAGAATGGGGCCCCTAAAAAATGTGGCACATGCGATATTCAGTCAATAAATCGTGTTTTTCTTCGAAGTTCATTATTTTAATATTTAGGTTTATCGGTAACGAACATTTGTAGGACAATTATAAATAAACGGGGTCAGATTATTGAGCTTAAGCCTAAATTCCAGGGCCTCACTCGTTTGGCCCTATGCCCATACGTAAATCCGGCACAGGGTAGCCTAGTGGTAGCGCATTTGTCCATTGTACCATTAACCCGGGTTCTACACCCAATAGTATGGTAGAACGCATGCCATTTTTCAGCCTACTTTGGTTCGTGTTTCCTCAGTAGTGGAGGCTCGGATTTCCTCGGTAGCAGAGGTTCGGTCAGAGCTGGGCTTACGGTGTTAGCGGCCCTGGAAAACGCTTTGACAAAACAAAATTGATTTCCTGATACTTGCAATACATTTTTAGCTGCTCTGAACCAACTCGCACCTCCCCCCTCCACCACTAAGCACGGCTCTGGTTCGGGTTTTCTCAGAAAGCCTTAGGTCTCGGCGTAGCTTGACTTTAGCGGTCCTTGTACAGTAAAAACGCGAAACATCACATGTATGTCGTTCATTACCTAATGTGAGCCGTGCGGTCGTGTATCAGTAACCCGCCAGGAGCCATGCGGGTTTTAGTCCATAGAAACCCAGCGCCGATCCGTAGTCCCGTGTTTGATTCTTCAGGCCAAAGGGGATGGATTCCTGGGAAAATCGTGTGTCCTTACGCAGTGCAGCATGACCTTATTTTGAACCTTCTGGCGCAAGGGCAATTAAAGGAGCATGGTCATTCGAGTTAGAATAGGTTAAATTGGTTACATACATATAATTTTAGTCATATAGCCAAACCTCGTTAAGACGGACGTGCTTAAGACGAATTACTTTTAATACGAACCGTTTTCTGAAGTCCCGTCAGATTGTATAGCATACTATCCTTTCCGGATAAGACGAATTACTGTTAATACGAATATTTTCTGTTCCTTTTGGTCATGGGTGGGGGAACCCTTTCATGTTGGAAGGCCGTATTAACTTAGCTGTTAATGTACGAAGGACGTATTAAGTTAGCTGTAATGTACGAAGGTTGCATGTGCTTTTTGATCAATCAAAATATTATTTCGTCAAATCTTCCATCCTTTTTTACTTTACTTGGGTTAATTTGAAGCATTTTAAGATCATAATGCAAATAAAAAAGACTAACAAAATCACATTAATAAAAATAAAAGAATTATTCTGCAAAATTTTAATCCGGTCGAAAGGCCGCACCTAAGGGTTTCGAAGGCTTCGTGTGGCCATAAGGCCACAGGTTCCCTGCCCTTGCCGTTCGTCTTAACGAGGTTCGACTGTATATGACACATGTAGAATGAAGCGGTAAATTCTGCCTTCACTTGACAAAGGGAGCAGTTGGCTCCCGAAACGTCGTGTTTTTAAACCTTACGCCAGTGTCGAAATAACTGTTTGTTATAAAGTTTCTTATGCCCCCCTATAATTTTTTTAACTGCTACGCTACTGATAATGATTCTTGTATTTTGGCTGTATATGCTGTTCATATTTTCGTTTACCTTTAAAAATGCATAGCGCCCTGAAATGTTTGTGGTTCATTGAGCAATACCTGCCATTTTTTCATGCTTAAATGTGTTTTGCGTTGAAAATGACACAGCACGGTGTCGCATAGGCTTTTGACATGAGGCCTTCCAGGCATAGCGCTTTGTCTATGCGACATACAATCCCGCTGTGCGAGTTCATTGGCATTCCTGTCTGGCGTTGTGTCAACACCAGCTGACATTGTTTATATCGGGTCATGTGGAACCAATTCTTGGCATTTTCGAACCTTAAATTCACTGAAAAAAGCAGTTTAAAAGTCGGTGACATTGTGGAAACTGATTACATCTTTCGATCGGCGATGTAAATTGCTTTCAAACTATTCACTTTCGTTTCCTGGTGATTGTTAGTGACGGACGATTACGAAATGATTTTACAGTCGAAAGAATCGCAGTGGACTCAATTTTACAATCGAGTCAGTTCATTCGTTCTTTAATTTAACAATCGAAATGTTTAATTGCAATTGCCAGTCAGCTGCGCAACCATACTGCGCATGCGCGTGAACATGCTGAATCACTGCTTCACTCTTCAGTTATGCTCATATACGCATCGTCGTCTATTTTGTGAGTAGATATACAGCGTTTTCTGACATCCATCCAAAAGGACTATAGTATTTGTTTATAGAATTGTTATATAGGATCAGCAATCTATAGGCATTCAGGGTGAATTGGGTGGGAGAGAAAGAAATATATAAAATAATTTATACAAATACTGTATATATATATAAAGATAATTTTATACCTTAATTTTTACTAATTTTCAGTATTTAATATTGTATCACAAAACTTGATAAAATAGCACAATGGGCACAGTTTCTGAACTATATGTTTTAATATAGCTTTAAAACTTTTTTTGAAGGCTTTTAGCCCTCTTCAAAGAAGGTTACATAATACTGAACCTGTTGAGACTAAAATAATAATAAACAAAATTTTCACATACTGTCACACTATCTAAAGTCACGTACAATTGACTAAAACCAAATGAGTTTAATAAAATTATTAAAAATACACTTAAAGAAAAAAGTAAACAACCAAACACAAACAATAATCTAAAATGGAAAAATCTAGTGTAACTTAATGTGTAGGAAATTAGTCCATGCCGGATGTAATTTTGTGCTAATATCCATGGACTAATTTCCTACACATTAACTTGCACTAGATTTCTCAATTTTAGATTGTTTGTGTTTGGTTGTTTATTAAAAATACACTTAAAGAAAAAAATTTTATTAAACTCATTTGGTTTTAGTCAATTGTACGTGATTTTAGATAGCGTGACAGTATTTGAAAATTTTATTATTATTTTAGTCTCAATAGTTCCAGTAATCTGTAAGCTTCTTCGAAGAGGGCTAACAGTCTTGGAGAAAACGTTTTAAAGCTATATTAAAACATATAGTTCAAAAACTGTGCCCATTGTGTTATTTTACCAAGTTTTGTGATATATTCAGCACAGTGAGTCATTTTACTTCCTTTTAACATTGTACTATTATTGTTCTAAATCTATACAAATAGCTTAATAGGGCAACTGGGACCGCGGCCCTGCTGGCCTTTCGCTTATGTACAGGTCTGCTGTGGCAATATGTCCTGTTCATACAATATTATTCGGTTTTGAATTAGCATAAATTTAGTGAGCAACGTATTTACAGCATTCAGTGCCTCATTAAAAAATTTCCATCCACCCCCTAGGTACAAACAGTAAACCAATCATTTGCAAAAAATAATAATCTGGGGAAATCTATAAATCCCTGCTCAACTGACCTTTGTTGTCCTTGCGCCCGAAAGTACCCACAAGAAATTTTAAAGAATTTGTGTTGGGTTTAATCCATGCGATCTTTATCTACGCTTCTTAAGGTGTTGATAGAGAAGCTGTTTGTTCATAAGGAAATTCGTTGTAATTTAAGCGGGAAGAATGAACTGAAGTTTCCCTGATAACATTCTTTTTTATAACGAGGATGCAATTCTTTCACAGCGCAGGGTCAGCAAAGGTTATACTGCACTGTGCAAGGGCGGACACAGGGGTCATTATAGCACCCAAATATATTTTTTCACTGTAAAATATTCCAACTTTCATGATAAATGAAGGGTGTTATTCCAAGACCATGGAAAATTCTGTCCTTGACCCCCTCCCAATGAAAGTCTGCGTCCGCCACTGATACTACATTTAAAATTATATTTGCGTAGCAGTACTTGCATATATCCCCAAAAATTTCGCTTTTGGTTAACGATGCATTGCAGCAGTGTTTACACACGCGTTTCATTAGTTTACCTGAAGTCTGAATATTTCGTTTCGTTAGAGAGAAATTAAGATTCGCATGGAACATGTTCCATAAATTATCTTAAATTAGATGTCCCGGCTGAGCTTAAGCCTAGATCAATATCGGCAACCTAACATATATAAGTAACCAAAATCGTGTATTAAATCTAATTTTGTAGTGATTAAATTACTCCACGCCTAACTGACATTAAATGTCTATCGCTGGTGATGGTTTAATGGCGCAATTGTAAGTATACAGCTGTGCAAATACTCATGACTGTAATAGACTTCTCGTTACTTTCTCTTCGAAATTTTGCAAGTGACATCATGACAGGGATAATGAAAATCGCTAAGCTTTGCACAAAAATCGATTAAGTGGTCACAGGATTTGAAACAGACATGACTTTGCTTAGAAAAATGCATTGATTTTAATCCTTTTTTTTTTGCATGACTTGGAATTGACATGCAGTGTTTCTTTGCGTTTAGAATACCATGTTCTGCAATATGCGAGGCTGAGTCAATAAGTTCCTGAGAAAGAGTAATAAAAAGCAAATTATAAAATGTATAAACTTAATTTTCTATATAATCACCATCTTTTTCAATGCATTTCTCCCATCTTTTTACAAGGTTTCCAAATCTCTTCGAAAAGATTTGTCCCTGACACCAATGTGGGGGAAATTTTTCCTCCTCCAAATTCGTAGAACATCTTAAAGGTGCATAAACAGGTAAGTCGCATAAAGCTAAGTCAGGACTATAGGAAGGACGTATTGACAATTCCCAACCAAGTTTGTTTTAATGTTTCCATAGTACTTTTGGCTGTGTGAGGACAAGCATTGTTATGGCGGAAAATGACACCATGTTTCTGGTTTTTTGCGTCGCATAGCTTCACGTACTGGACGTTTAAGCAGGTTAGAATTGTATTCTGAATTTATTGTACATTTGAGTCCCGAAAAAAGGTTAATAAAACCTTTTTGGATAGAATTTGCGAAAGTCGCCCGGCGTTGCAAACACTTACATATCCCGATTTAAATTTATCATGCCATAAGTGTAAATTTACTCATGCATTCATTACTATACTGTACTTGTAATCTTGGCAAAATTTCGTTTGGTTTAAACCATCTTCGGTTAGTAATTTTACAAAACGTTTCTCAATATTTGACAGGCCTCCTCTAGTCACTGACATTAGCTTTTGTTTGTTGCGCATGCGCCGTAAACGTTAGGAAGGCGCCAATTTGTCAGGATGTTTCCAAATTTGTACTCTGAGTTGATTTGAATTTATTTTTTAAACGACTATCTTTATATTCATAGGTTATTTCCTAGAATTTTTGACTCGCGTAGTACAGAATGCGTGCGATTATTGTCTAATACAGTGGTCAGGGCTATGCTCAGGGTGGGGAAAAGAGGCAGTTGCCTCAGATGGAAGACTTAAAGGGGCTAGCAACGTAAAAGTACATTGCTTCTCTATGCAGGTGTTTGTGTTAGCATTAAAAAAATGTAATTAATAATTTAAAATAGTGTTAAATTATTTTTCCCTTCTCAGTTAACGAGTTTGGCTTTTTTTCATAGTGAGTGGTATCATTGCCATTGCAAAACTCCTTTAATAAGGAATAAAAAAAGAAGTGTCCCTAGTCGGGAGTTACACAGCAGTGGTTCCCAACTGGTGGTACACGAGACGGGTCAGTAGGCATTTAAAAAAATATTTAAAAAGCACACTAATATTAAAATTAAATATAAAAATGAAACTGATGGTATATTTTTAGTATTTTGCAAACCCCCCCGCCCACCTCACTATTTAAGAAAAGCTGCTACGCTGTTGCATGTAGGGACTTTCTGGTGAAATGTAGAGACTTTCTATTGCTGCTACTAGGGATTTCACCTTGACAGCACTGCTTTGTTTGGCTTCACTGTTGGCAACACTGCTTTGTTTACTTCTATACATTTGCATCTTACCCCAAAAAAGACGCGGCTCCCTTTTTTATTAAGGTCTTGCAGTCAACTCGTGTAGGGACGGATTTAGAGGTCATTCGGGGGGCGATTAATGACTTGATTTTTGAAAATGATACCTAAATGGACCTTTACCTTGCATCTTTTCAATGTTAAATTTTCATTCAAGGGAGGGGGCGATTGACCCCGCCCCTGAACTCATGAGAATTTTTCAAAGTGGTCTGCGACTTAAATTGAGTTGGGAACCACTGTTATATACAGTGACAAAAAGTCCCTTTCTTTGTTAAACCTCAAACTGTTACCCATTAAACATTGCTTTCTCTTTCAGTGAGTCGCTTCATATGACGGAACAAATAGCCTTAAGTGGAAAAAAAAGGTGTTCTCAGTTCCGGTGTAGAACTCGCTACCCTCTGCAGTGAAGAAAGGCCACTTTCTTCGTTAATAATCTTCAAACTTCCCGCATTTTAGTGTTCTTAAAACAAGGGTTCCCACGCATATTAATCTCCTGGAAAACCTGGGATTATCAGGAAATCTGAAATCGCCCCGTAAAGCTGGGGAAAATCTTAAGTTCTGTTTTGAATATCTAAATCTTTACGAATGTGAAATCATTTTCTCCGTTGCTGAAAAGTTCAGTGGGAAATTGCTTGTGATTAATCGGGGAATTTCGGGGGAAAATGTGGAAAAGTCGGAGAATTTTTCTGTTGTGGAGGCGTTCAGTATTACGTAAGCAATATTTTGGCCATTTCACCCCCACCCTTATTAAGCAAAAATTAACATTGGCTAACATAGGAAAATAAGACCAACGGCAACCCCTCCCCAAGGTGCTTACGTAATACTTGAAATCCCCTTACGTGAGTGGTAACCCTGTTAGTGTGTCTCAATATGTTTTCCTTTCTATAATGAGGGATATCATTTACAACCATAACACTACTTTTTTGCAAAAAAAAAAAAACCAGGTTCGGAAGTTCAGCATCGAACCCCAACCCGTTGAAATTCCCTGCTCCCTAGGGTTCGAATTGAAATCCCCTTCTGCTTAGGGTTCAGAGTTCGATTTAAAATCCCCTGCTGCCTAGGGTTCCGAGTTCGATTTAAATCCCCTGCTGCCTAGGGTTCCGAGTTCGATTTGAAATCGCCTGCTTCCTAGGGTTCCGAGTTCGATTTGAAATCGCCTGCTGCTAGAGTTCAGTCTGATTTGAAATCCCCTGCTGCTTAGGGTTCAGAGTTCGATTTCGGAGGTGAAAGCATATTTTTTTCCCTTAAAAAATATGGGCCTGCCAAATGCAGCGACACTTTGAAAGAAGGGAGAAAAACGTTTTTATAGCAGGCAGCCCTGGGGTTGATAACCACGAAGCTAGCTTCTCGTCACTGCTGTAAAACTGTATATTCCGTCGCAACATGATCCTTGCGTCATAAAACTCAACGTTTGGAAAACTCTTGGTATGGCATATTTTATAAAATTCATTTCATTAGGTATGTTAAGTTGACAATTTTAGCGCTTTAATTTTGAGCAATCACTGAAGGCCCAAATGCTTCAAGGACTGTAGCGCCAGAAAAAGAAAAGTATACTTTCAGAGGTCTCCAGAGTATAAAGCCCGACTTGTATTCCCTAGGTCATGTTGGAATTAAAAAGTAATCCATAAATGTTTGTAAATGTATTTTAATTCGAAAGTTTCAATGAGTCGGCAGCTGGGTTTGTAATGATGCTTATAGATTTTGGAACGTAAAATCCAAATGCGTTAAGGGTCATGCAACGGGAAGGCGTTCGCCTAGCGTGCGATTATCCAGGGTTCGACTCCCAACTGTATCAAAATAAAGAACGCTTACGGACTAACTGCTCGCTATAGTCCGGGAAGTTGGTTCCCGAAGCCACAGCAGCTTAAGATTCTTCGGAAAACTGTAGATTCCGGCACAGCATGACCCTTGCTATCCTTGAGCCGTAAGATTAACAAACAATCCAAATTCGTTAACCGTAAGTTCAGCCTCTCCTCGTTTGGCGCATATTGATCCCGCTGTCCTTGCGCCAGAAAAATCTTGCCAACCACATGTGTTGAATTCTGGAAACATCGCATATACATCGAACTGATTTAAATGGCCATGGGATGAGACTGGAACGATCCTGTTTTGTATACTAAAAACTCGTATGAGGAACAGGAAAGTCAGCATTTCACATTTACCTTGTCATCGTTCAAAGTAGTTTTGATAATCTTCGTGAAGGTTTTCTGCATGTTTTTTGAAGTGATCTGAAAGGGGAAAACCTTAAAACATTGGTGCTTTGAATGAAACCGACACGTTCAAGTTTTTATGTCAATGCCGAAAAAATTGTAGCATACCTAATAGCAAATTTGTGTTGTTAGTAGCTATACTATAACAAGAGCTTTCTTTCACCACAGTACGCCAATGGCTGCACCACGAAGAAAACTTTCCTCACATGTGAACAAGTAGCCCATTGATGGTTCACAATGCATTTAATTCCCTCGACCATATCTCAAATTTAAATGCATCATAGACATTTACAAGAAATCACTAATTAGTATGAGAAAAGACAAAGAGCTGTATTTGTATCACAAGAAGTTTTTAAAGTTTGGAGACGTTGCTGCAATGTTGGACAAGAGATAGTGACATTCTTGTCAGATCAGTCATACGAGCGGTCGTTAAGCTTCCCATTCTAAGGAGTCCTTATGGTGATACTGCAAATTAAGCCCCCCTTTCTCAATTTTTCAGAATTGAGGACATAACGTAATTGTCTGTACGGCGTGAGAACGGTAAAGGTCATGTTGTGCTAGGTTCCACGGTTTTCATACGAATCCGAACCTCCATGATCAAGGGAACTAGACTCCGGACGATAGTTGGCATGAAAATGGTGCGCATTCGCGATACCATTGGTAGTTGAACTTGTGAAAATAGCGTTATAAACGAATGCGTCACCACCAGTAAGGCAACGAACCTGTATTTCTGAGGAACCCGAACCTTTTAGGATCTCGGAAACCAACTCCCAAACTGCAATAAGTAGTTATTCATAGCAGGGATCGGCGGCCAAGTCGTCCACCCCTGCATTCACTTCTAAAATTAAAATATCGCTACATGGACTGGATTGTGCCAGGGCGGTACTGTCATAAAGCAAATCTAAAGTCAGGGTCACCCCTCACTCTGAAATAAAGGACCGCCATTTTTACGCAGATGCAAAAACTTCGTTGCGCTAACTTAAGTTTGCTGTCTTCGCAAACAGGAAACCTGGCATCCCCAATCCTAGTCATCGTTGAGGTCGTTTGTCCTTGATGAGTAACCAGCACATGACCTGTTCTTGCTGGGAAGAAGAAAAGGAAGGAAAGAAAGTATGTTAACACACACAGATAAGTAGCGTTTGCTGATGAGTCATAACACGCCACTATCTTATCAACAGTTTGTTGGATGTTGGTTTACGTTCATTTTTATTAAAGATAAGTTGTTCATTTTTATTAAAGATAAGTTGTAATATTTATGGACTTTATTTTTCCCAAACTATAAATGATTCAATATCGCATGCATTTTGAGATAGACGTAAAAAATTACAATACAATGCATTAATTGCAGATTGCAAGAGGAGTGCTCAAACGAAACGACAGGTTACTGTAAAAAAAAAAACTTAAAGGAGGAACAAGAAAGCTTTGAGCACGGAAGTCCTAATTTAAGAAACGTGAACAAGTTCTTGACGTCGAGAGCTGTGCAGGAAAACCACAAAACGTATGAGTTTTAGGTTTAGGCAGCTAACGTTGATTTTACACTCATTAACAAAAAAAAAACCGATGCACCAAGAAGTCGTCCGATTGCGATAAAAATTTGTCGATGCGAAGTACGTACATAGAAAAAGAAACGATTAAAATTTCAGAATAATTGAATGATTTATTGCAGAGTTTGACCGTTACAAAAGGAGGAAGTCAATAATGCGTTGGTCCACCTCTGGCCTGGATGCAAGCTGTCACTCGGTGTGGCATAGACTGATAAAGATCCCGGATGGGGTCCTGCACAATTTCTTGCCAAATTGTCTCCAACTGTCGGACTAAATCGTCAATATTGCGGAATGGTTGCAATCGCCTTCCCATAGGGTCCCAAATGTGCTCTATAGGAGAGAGATCAGGAGACCTAGCTCGCCAAGGAACTAGCCTCTAGCGGGAGGAAGAAACTGCGGGAAGGGACAATTTTTCCCTCATTCTGCGCATGTGCCTGGACTTTGAAAAATTCCTATCAGTGTTTCCATCAAAAAATAGTTATTGACTGGAAAACTAACATGTGACGAGAAGAGAAAATAACTTAGAGGAGGTATTTTAGAAGTATTTTAGAAAAGGAATTTTAGAGAAGGCATTTTAAAAGAGGTATTTTAGAGGAGCTATTTTAAAAAAAAGTATTCTAGAGGAGGTACAGTGAAAATCGGTTATAACGACCTTCAAGGGACTGTGCAAATTCAGTCGTTATAAACGATATCTTTTTAAAATCACAGTAGCCTATAGTATAATACACTCTAAGAGTTTTATAAATCATTTTGATAGTAAAATTTATTAAACTATTTGGTTTCAAAATTACAATTATACTCATTACGGAAATTAAACTCATTAATGAGTTTAATTTAAGGTTATATTAAATTATACTCATAGCCACAAAAAATATATGGCATTTTTTATTTTTTTAAATTGACAAAAATTGTAGAAAATATGACTAAAGTATATAATGTAGAAAACAAATCTAATGAATAATATTTATTATATTATACTAATGACTTCCGAACAGTGCCGGTTTAAGGGTTTTGTGGGCCCTATACTTAAAAAATAAAATAGGCCTCTAAAGAATATGACCTTCGTGTTATTCAATTAATAAATCACTTTTTAAGTTCACTATCTTTAATATTCAGGTTTAGCAGTAATAAAAATTTCTCGGACATTTGTAAATAAACAAGATTAGAATAACGCTTAAATTTTGATAACTAACTTTAAATTTTAATAACTAACCTACGTGGTTCCGACTTATGACTGTCAAGTCACGTCGTTATATCCGATACGAATTTCTCTAGTTAGAATCTACATAGACTACAAAATCGCCGTCGTTATAGCAGGTTTCGTCGTTATATACCAGGATTGGTCCACAGGTCGATCGCGGGATGGATTTTGGTAGATTGCATCACGTTTGGTTTTATTTTTTAT
Organism: Dysdera silvatica; assembly: GCA_006491805.2. NCBI lineage: Eukaryota > Metazoa > Arthropoda > Arachnida > Araneae > Dysderidae > Dysdera > Dysdera silvatica. Next base: position 94,049,732 of record QLNU02003225.1, on the reverse strand, counting down.
TTTTATTTCCTTAACCTGTTAACGTAAAAGATTTTTTCGGATACACTTCCGCAAATCCCCTTCCACCAAAACAAGCCAAATTGTCACCAACTCCGGGTGGTACAGTACAACCCTACTTGGCGATTACGGAAATTGGAAACCCAGAATGTTGCACCATAAAAACTCATTATAGTGTGGGAGATGCTCATAGAAAAAGGGTGGGCTTGTAGTTTCCCTAGGTTTTTTTTTTTTTTTACAATACTCTGGTTACTAGCTATATTTTAAGTCACGTAAACCATTGGAAAGTTTTGAAATAGTCACCTATGTCCGTGTATATATAATATGTATATGTGTGAAAGAAATTAAACAAATTAAAAAGTATTAAACTAGAACAAATTGAATAAATAATATTCTATTTGTGATTTTGCGCTATCAGCTGTAAAGAACAAACAAAAGAAAATATGATATTGAAAAAAGTAAATTAGAAAAAGAACAAATAATGAGTTTTTTCATGATTTCTATTTATTACGTTCGTTGAAAGTTCGAAGTACTTAATTTGCAGCCAATTCGCTTGTCATTTTTCTAACTTAATTTAACTTTAATAGTATTTATTTACATACGGCGTGCGTGTGTATGTGACGTATATTACAAAGAATCTGTGTAATCTCAGAAGAACCAACCAGTTTTTTGCTTTCTAACACTTTTTCGCGGCAATTGTTTTTCCTTTCATGAGCAAAGTTTGGGTATGTAATTTTTTTTTTTCTTTTTTTGAAAAGGGGAGGGGTTCGACATTCTCAAAGACTTTTAATCGAAAAGAAAGTTGCACTCTTTCAATTCCAAGTCATTTATGAGAGTAATAACTGAACGTTATAAACCAGGGATGCGAAACTTTCTCATGTTGGATGGCCGGATTCAAGAAATTTCAGTTTAATACAGGAGCGTAGCAAATAAAAAATTAATGGGGGGACTCAAGTAGTTTCTTAAGAGATCGCGTGATTTGACGTTAAACAAAACAATGTATTTTGCTACGCAATGGGGTCTTGAGCCCCCTGGGCTCCCTTATCTACACCACTGATTCAATATATATAGATGTACCTCATTTAGTCGAACTCCGTTGAAACGAAATGACCGACTGTACTTTCTATTATTATTTTAGTAGATACTCGTTCAATGCTTTCGGTAAAAACGTTCATATTCTCATTTTATTGTAATTCAGTCTTAAGAGAGAAACCAATACAAATGGTAGATATTGGACATACATATAAGAAGATACGTATATTTTCTTTATATATGTCGAGCACATACATAGATATCAGACTACTTATAAAACAGTTAATACCTTAATTAATGCATACATATAATCTGAGGTGTTCTTTGCTATCAATATATTTGTTTAGTAATATGCAATTAAACGTGTTTTTGGGAAAACAGACTATGTAAATTTCTTTGTATTTTTACTCTAAAAAGGGAATTTTCAGATTGTCTTTGCTATATTACTTTTATCTTTTGTATTTTAAGTGTGTTCGTTTAAGATAATTATGTAAATAAATGAAAAAAAAAATACGTTGAACATGTTAATAAAAATAAAATTTATAACGATTACACCGAAAAATAAAACGATTTAGTTTTCAAAACTCGGAGTCATACAAAAGGTCACATGCAGCTTTAAGGCCGCAGGTTCCCACCCCTGTTATAAACCATTTAATAAGGCTTCACACTTCTGGTGAAAATACAATTATACAAGGCTCTTGCAATCACTATTAGCGTAGAGTTTTAAAATTATGGGAGTGTGTTTTTTTTTTTTTTTAAGATATATGTGTGTACATACATATATCAGACGGATCCATGGAAAATTTAAGGAAATTTCCCCCTTCCAAATCATAAAATACGTTGGAAATCGGTTATAACGAGCACTGATTATAGCCACTGATCTCATATAATGTTTGTTTGGATTTTTATGGCGCAAGAGCATCTGGGCTATACTGCGCCAAACCCCATATAACAAACTGTTACAAAATGTTTGATTTCCTATTTTATTTTTTTTAATTACTCGTTAAATCCGGGGTTATGAAAGAGTTGTTCGCTAAAAGCGTTTAAATTGTATTGCGCTTAATCATTATATCAAATAAAATCCATATTTTTCTCGCTATATTCGGAAACTCGCTAAATGCGATTTAAGAAGGGGGTCCTACTGTAATTTACATTCCCCCTACCAAAATTCTTCTCTGGATCCGCCTCTGTAATATGTATATATTATATTTTATTATAGCATATAGGTCTAGTGGCGCTAGGGCAAAATTTTAGGAAATCATACAATCATCAATCAAAATTCTGTTTAAGTTGTAAGTAAAAAAATACGTGGATTCTACAATTCTGTTAAGAATTCTTTTTTCAGAGCAAGGACCCTAAAACTTTGAATAAATCAACTTGTACGTTCGAAGCATTATATGCATACCGGTGAGGGAGGCCTACGGAGTTTATGGATTTGGGAGTTCGTTTAAGTCAGAGTTGTCCAACCTTTTTTGGCAGCGAGCCGCTTACAAAAAATTTACAGATCTCGCAGGCCAACAACGGTTTCAGCAAGTTCCGTTAAAAGCCCTCGAGTTTCTTCCGGCTATTTCTTTATTCACCTACGATGTGGAAAAGGCTTCTCCGTGCTGTCCCCACTGTTTTTCTTTATTTCTGAAAAAAATTCAAAAATGTTTGTTTCGGAAATTTCTTTTATTCCAAACAGTTGTCAGCGGGCCGGATTGTGGCCCGCGGGTCGTATGTTGGACAATCCTGGTTTAAGCGATTTCAGGAAACCATTTTCACAGTTCGTGTGTAGGCAAAAAGCGAAACTTCGTCCTAACCAATATTTAATGACCTTATTAATGAATACCGTTAACTTAGTTTCCGAACCTATTTTGATTTTTTTTTTTAAGTATTAAATACGCACGGCAACAGGAAATGTGAAATATATACAGTCGTAAACAGATATATGCCAAAAATACCGAGCCTCAAATTTTTTCCTACTTTTTTAATGTTATCAAAACCTGCTTAATTGCAATTTTATATAGCAGGAACTGCATGCAAGCAAGTATTTTTGAAGCCAAACGAATGTTTTATTATATTAAAACATTCGTTTGAATGATTTCGTCGAATAATTTGACACACTACTAATTACCACGTGATTTAGCACTATGTCAAATCATTCAATTACGAAATAACTCGATGAATCTGTTCGTTTACGGTAAACGTGCAAAGTTGCTCAGTGGTTCATTCCGTGAACTGTTTGCACGTTAGTAATGTGAATAACCTGAATTTGACTCCAACAGATACATAATTCTTGTCAAATAGTTTTCTGCACATGCGGGGTTTGATTCTGTAGACCAGAGAAGTTCAGATTCCTCTGAATACTGTAATTGCAGGTTCAAGTTGGAGTCTGCAAATTTTTATTTTTGGGTTCTTTGCTACCGTGCAGGGCGGACTGATTCTCCTCAAAGGGAGCATACCTTTGATTTTCGGAGGGCGCGGGTCCTATCGCCCTTGATGGCGCACCGTCGGCCCAGTCCGCCCCTGGCCCTGTATACCTACTTGGAAATCTGGCCCTGATGGGGTAAAAGTGGAAATGAAAATAAACGATGAGTTAGCTTTTTGTTTTAGGTTACGTCACTTCCCGTATCTAAACGATTTTGTTTGGATGATAATAGCAAAATACGCCACATACACGTGATCTACAACTACCTCGATCTAGTGGCGTTTTAGGAGATTACAGTTGACGTATTTTTTGATCGATCCGATTAATCTCTGCCTTTGGAGTGTGATTTCTCACTTGCCGGGCACTAACTAGCTTACGCTCATACTTGGATAATCTCAATACAAAACCCTTAAACCTAACTGTAGCACAAATTTAAAATATACGAGATTTTCGTCGTCTTTCTGGATGTAAAATTTAGGGAAGTAGTTCGCAGTGTGTATTTGATATACAATAAAATATATTTCCGTTTCTTGCAGATTGAAATTCGCTAGTGTTGCCAAGATGTCTACAGCCAAATTGGTAGCAGTTATTGGCTCAGGCGTCAGCGGATTGACGGCGATCAAGTGCTTGAAAGAAGAGGGATTTTACGTTGTGTGCTATGAGAAGACTGACCACTTTGGTGGATTGTGGCATTATAGCAGCCAGGATGTGGAAGGTCTGGCATCGGTCATGAAAACCACAGTCTCCAACGTCTGCAAAGAACTAATGGCTTTCAGCGATTTTCCGCCACCAAGAACCTTCCCAAACTTCATGTCCCATAAGTATGTAGCAAAATACTTAAAATTATATGCGGAGAAGTTCGATTTGCTACGTCACGTTAAATTTAGGCATGAGGTGGTTAGAATATTGCCTACAGCTGATAACTACAGAACCGGCCGCTGGGAAATAACCATACGAGACAACATGAAGAACAGGTATTGTTGACCGCCTTTCTTTATTCCATTCTGTCAAAAACATGGCTATGGTTGCTCAAACCACACAGCATGCAAAATAACTTGTCTTGTGTCATACCAAACATTGGACACGTACATCAGGTTTCCTATTTCTAATATTTCAAACTTCTATGAAAACATTAAGGAATTATACATGAGTTTACCCATTCCAGTTTCCTGATACTTAGATCAAACCATACACATCATACCTATATTGTTTTAGCTTGGCGGTGGCATTGCCCAGGGTTATGTTCCATTGGAGGTGGGCAGTGGTTTAACTTCTTCAGAGAACTGTAGATGTTGAATGACGACTTTACGTGAACGTGCATCTATGAATGCCGTGTTGATCGGCAATCCATCTCCCCCTCAGCCGCCTCGGCGGCTGATTACGCTGTTCAAGCGTCCTGTCTGGGATTACAGCGCCGCCCCCGGCGGCCACCCTTCCCAATGAAACCCTTGCAAAAAAGGAAGAAGAGAACTGTAGATTTCAGTGCTGCGTGACCTTTGCTCTCTGTGAAAACACAAACTAAACTAACTACATGAATAAGCGGAAGTCGACACAAGGGTAACCAACGCTTACGACGACTTCTTTATGCTTACTAATTTAACCTGCACTGCACTACTACCGGTTTTTCTTGTATGAACTGGTTTAATAATAAATAAGGACGCATTGTATATGCGTGGCCATTTCCCTTCCCGAAAAGTCCAAGCTATGATTATAAACAATTTCCTTCGAGAAAAACTGACAACTGTGAACGCTCTTGCGCACGGCTGGTTTAATTATAGTATTTTTCTAATAAATTCTAAAAAAGAGATTCCTAAACTTCAAATTCCCAGTGTATCGTCTATGACAAAATATATATATATATATATATATATGTATTTAATACTGATGTGCCGATGCTCCCTCATTTGTGGTAACGTACAGGGTAATACCCAGGGCTGTCCTTAAAGGGTACGAGCTGTGTGCGAAGAAATTTTAAAAATACAGAGTAAGCGTCATGCACTCCCAAGGCCTCAAGTAAGTTTTTGTATTTGCTGGTTTTTGGACAACTTTCAACAAAGTTCAGCCTTTTTTTTTTCTAGTCATTTACAAACTTGAAATAGAAAAAAATTATTAACCGGTTATGAAATGATGACTCCCCGGAACCACCAAGCCTCAAAATAATATGCTGCGTACGACCAGGAGAGGAATGAAAAACTGATGAAAGTAGCAACTGCCACCTTGGGCTTGGATAGACGATAGACGACCAGTCAAATGCCAGTCAGCGCGGCATGGTGACGTCATAAAGTCCAGTAACCCCGAAGTTTCAATACTCTTCAATTAAGACAGCACCGCATATTCACTCCCCATAATCTTAATTTTCTTCAGGACAGTCCTGGTAATGCTTAGTAGGTATCACTCAAGAAAACAAGTTATATAATCGGTATGTAGACTCTTAGTATCCCCACATAATTTTCATCCCACAGCGTCAAACACAAACTTTAAAATATAGATCATGCTATTTCAAAATTACCACATTTCAATTGTCTATGTAGCACGGTTCTCTGAAAATATGTATTTTACATTCAATGAATATGTAGTGTTTTGAGTAAATCATTCTTAAGGATTCAATATATAGCCCGTATAATATATATTTCAATTAATACAAGATACTTGAGACATGCACCCATGTTGCGACTCCAATTATGTTTTTATAGGATATTATTACCCGTCCCAAGGTTTACACAATTGGTAAACTGCGTAACACATAAATCTACCGCAACATATATATTTTGGACTTTTTCGTGTGAAATTAATGTAACATCATTTTTTAGGTATATTAATTTACCAATGAAATATTCCAAAAGAACATGGTCCATTGGTTTCGTATATTGACCAGTTAGGCAATTGTGTTAACCCTGAGAAGGGTAATGCTAGCGTATAGAACCTCAAATGCGAAGAAGAGGGACATGGTTCCTACCCTGGTGGCCGAACTGTTAAGGCACTCCTGTACCGACGACCCTTGTTGCACTCTGGATCTGGTCCATGACTCTTTTTTTCTTCTTCTTATATATATGGCTCTAGTTTGAACTAATAAAACGTGTCAAAAATAATTGGTCATAATTTCCCACGAAAAATTCCGAAATTTATTTTTAATGTTTTAATAACTCTTACAATAAAAATTTAAGAAATTTTGCCTGTATCGAACTACTTGCACGGGAGGAGGAGGATCTGTGAAAATTTGCCAATACGGTCAAACTTCGTTAAGACGAATTACTTTTAATACGAACAGTTTTCGGACGTTCCGTCAGAGTGTATAACATACTACCCTTTCCGGATAAGACGAATTGCTGTTAATAGGAACAGATTTTTTGTTCCCTTTGGTGTTCGTCTTAACGAGGTTCGACTGTATTATGCTCCTTATCAAATACGGAGCTGCACGTTAATCGATGGATTTTCAGTAAATGATTCAGCAGATTCCATGAACAATTTTATATGTATGTTGTAGTTTAATTATGCCTTACGCCATACAAGTACAACCAACCAACCTTTAATTATGTTGATACATCGTGTGTCTGATTATCCTCTAATTTTCCAAATGCAGGACTCTAGTCGAAGTGTTTGATGGTGTGGCTGTTTGCGTTGGAAGAAATGGTTATCCTAAAATGCCTAAATTCAACGCCATGGACAATTTTAAAGGAAAGATAATGCACACTCACAGCTTGAAAACAACCGAAGAATTTCACGACCAGAGAATTCTTGTAGTTGGAGCTGGAAACTCGGGAGCGGATGCAGCTGTCGACTTATCTTCAGTCGCAGAACAGGTATTGCTTCTAATTCCATAGCAGTGAAAGTTACTCTTTTTATTTCCCATAAAAACCTAACTGAAGCTATTTCATCGACGTGACAAAGGCAACTTTATCCTCTTATCCAGGGTGTCTACCAGATCATGAAAGTCACAGAAATTAAGCAAAGGACAAGAAATAGGAAAAAAGCCACTAAATCGATGTTTGTCACAGTTACGCCAGACTTTTTCAATTTTACGTATTCCTCGAATTGTAATTTTCGTGCGTTATTTTAACAATTTTTCACTAATTTATGTTCAGCTATTTTTGTCAATACTTGACAATAGTTAGGGATTTTCAGCTATTTTTTATATAACCATTTTATTAATCGTAAAAATGAAGGTCGAGAAAGTTTGCAAGGACAAGGAATATACAAAAACATTCCAGGAAAGGTCAAGAAAAAGTCAAGGAAATAGTTTTCTTATTTCTAGTAGACACTCTGTCTTATCTCGATTCTACTGTGGCGTGGTGGTGAAGTGTTCATATAGCGTGCCATTAATCCAGATTCAACTCTCAATAGTATCGTGGGACGCCCACCATAGCAAGTGAAACTTGAGCCAACTCTCAATGGTAGTGTATAGCTCCCACCATGGCAAGTGAAAGTTGAATCAACTCTCAATGATATCGTGGGACGCCCACCATGACAAGTGGAAGTTGAATCAGCTCTCAATTGTATTGCGTGACCAGTGCCGTATTTCCCAATAAGCTATACTAGGCTATAGACTAGGGCGGCAAAATTTTGTGTATTGAGTCTGATGTCAATAACATGTGATAGTATAATCAGATGTTTTGCCGAGAAGAAAGCTAGACGTCATGCTTTCCATTTAAATACCAGTGTTCGATGGGCTTTTATTTTTTGCTAAAATTAAAATTTATTTCAATAAAATTGAATTTGATTTATTATATACCAAGAAGAGAGAATACTTCAGTATAAGTTAATATTGTTTAATGTTTATGTTTCAATTTATGAGTTTGTTTTTCAACGTATTTACTGTTAATATAAACTTTTTTAGCGTATATTGAATGTAACAATTTTTATGTTCCTACTAGGGCTTAAATTGGGCGGGAGCCCGGCTCCGGTACTTCTTCATTTCTGGCGATTATTTAAATATTAGCCAGAGCCCCTAAATAGACGCTGTCATGAAAAAGTAATAAATTTGAGATTAAGGTCAAGCATTTTGTTGTCCAGAAAAATGGATATAAACAATTAATATGATTTATCGATTCTTTTGCAGCCATTCGATTTTTTAATCGATTTATCATAATATTAGGGCTCCTTCACTTTTTTTTTGTTAGAAATTAAGCCCTGGTTCCTACCACTGATTGTGGGGAGGGGACGGGTAGGAAGGGGCGGCAAAATGGTAAATCCGCCCATGCGTGGAACTCTCACTATAGTAAGTGAAAGTTGAATCAACTCTCACAATGGTATCATGGGACGTCCACCATAGCAAGTGAAAATTGAATCCAACTCTCAATTGTATCTTGGGACGCCCACCATAAGAAGTGAAAGTTGAATCAACTCTCAATGGTATCGTGGGACGTCCACCATAGCAAGTGAAAGTTCTATCCAACTCTCAGGCATCTTGGACGCCCACCATAGGAATTGAAAGTTAAAACGTTTGGAAGATTTTATCTGGTTAGGGATGTAAACAGAAGCTTGGCGGAAGGATGGGGAAAGTTGCCCCCTCTTTTTGCAACGTTTTTGCCTTAAATGGCGTCTGGTGATAGGCTCACGATTTCTTCATCAGAAGGTTTCGTGTGGCGCCCATTTTGCTGCCTTTACTCTTTTCGTCGAAGAACCCAGTAGTTGATTTCTACGGAAGCACGCAAAGCGCATGCCTATGTGCGATAGTTGAAACCCCAAAATAAATTATTAGTGCATGACCCTTGCTATCCTTGAATCATGTAACTCACAAATACCCAGTTGTTATTTATTATATTAACATTTGTTAAAATGTTAGTTTGGTAACTATGTGAAAAATCAACTTCACGTGTGAAAACTCGAGTACGATAGATATGATTTTGATTTCGAAAGTCTTCCTTTTTTCGTACGGGAGGAAGCACAGTCTTATACACCCAGTGCTTGATGACAGCAGTTTCTTAAATCTGCCTCTGTGTAAAACTTCAAATGTACAGATAGACCCACATTCCATAAGAAAGCAGAAAATGGTTTTGCATTTATCGAAAAGCTTTTTCCTATCTAACAACCTTCAGTAAAGAAATTTTATCCATCTTATACCTTAGTCTATTTTTTCCTTTCCCGAGGTGATTTCCTTTGCAAAGTAAAATTTCCCTTAAGGCTAAACTGTAAAGATATATTCCCCTTCTGCTGTCCAAGTAGTTACGCATGATTAAGTTCGTTTTAAGTTATCAAGTTCAACGTCATTAAAAAAAAAAAAAAAAAATACGAAATTCCATAGCTTCAAGGATCTTCGCAAACCTTGAATTTGAGGAAAAACTGAACATATGAATATAATGTTTGATTAATTTTCAACTGAGTGACTTGTTGCGTTACTTTGGGTTGAATGTCAGATATATGATTATATTTTATAACCTTATTTATTGCATCATTGCGTATGTACAATGTCGTGGCTAGACATTTTGCTACCCTGGACGAGTGACTGTCATTGCCTTAATTGTTGTGCCTGTCGTTGTTTTTTAAAGGCTAATTGTTCCCCCGAATTGCGGGGCGACCGCGCCCTCCTAGCTACGCTACTGCATATGCAATGGCGCACAATGACCTTCCCTGTCATTGTCATAAAAAATCAACCAACCAACTTACATTTCACCGACTTGAAATTAAGGTTCAATCCATAAAGCAATCAAAATAAGTAATGATCTTCTCTCGATATGACCACAACTAGCTACTGCTGGCTTTTTTTTTCAGTTATTGACTTGAATCTTTGAATTTTATATGAATCATTGTAACCCTTTGAATTGAATTATTGGATTTTGTACTAAGTTTAAGAATGTGATCGATGGCTTAGTAGGCTGTGAAGGCAAAATGTATAAAAAGAGTAGTGAAGGAAAGGAAGCGTGAATTGATTGGAGGAGGGAGGGAGTGAGGTCAAAAGCTTGATATGCCACTAGCATTTACTTGGATCTCTCCACGTGTAAAGCACTTGCTGGATGCTTAAAGCCAGTTGGAATTTAAATAAAAATACTTAAAAGTTATGTGGATATGTAAAAAATTGTATGTTAAATATATTTTATGTTTAAAAAATATATTTATAAAAATGTTTTATATATATGTTTAAAAGCAGACAAACGTGCGACAAAAACCGGTTATGAAATGGTCCTTCCCTCTGCTGCAATGAACCAACCCGTATGTGACGTCAGCTCCCGCGAATTGTAATGGGACCAGTGGTCAATTGTCCGTGAATGGACTGACTATGCGTGGGTGTCGAAAATTAGGCATAATAAATTCCCCCACGAAATTCACAAATTGGCCCCGGTAGCTTTGTGTGTTGACCATTATTTGGCAATTGTATTTTACTTGCAGAGGGTAAAAAAAATCTTGCATACTTTTATTTCATTTTACAATTACATTATTATTGAAGCATTTTCATTCGTTGCGCTTGTAGTTCCACATGTTTTATGTACTTATCACTGATAACGCTTATACAGGTGTATTTAAGCACTCGACACGGCACTTGGGTTGTTCAAAGACCTGGAGACGATGGACTGCCAGCTGACTTGAAAGCTTTACGGAGGGTCAACAATGTTGCTTTACAGAAACTGCCTAGACAGCTAACTCAATGGGTGGTCGAAAGATACGCCAATAGGCATTTCAATCATAAAGTCTACAATCTTGCCCCACCCTACAGATTCTTGAGCAAGCGGCCAACTGTCAACGACCATCTAGCCAGCAAAATTCTCAGTGGAACAATCATAATCAAAGGGTCTATTAAGCACTTCACTGATAAAGGGGTTGTGTTTCAGGTGAGGAAGTTGTATAATTATTCTCTCATTAAAGTTGTATCGAACAAAATTAAATCCATGTTTGCAAAAGTTTTTTTTGTAAATGTGACATATAATTTATATGCTGTTTCTTCCTCTCTTAAAGTTTTAAGAACCGTCCGCGTGAATACCTTACTACGATATGTAATGACTGTATTGATGTAAGTAGGGTTGGATTTATCCCCATCCTAGAAATATTTTAACCCCACCCGCACCTAAATACGAAAGGTAGAAATGAATGCAGTACAGAGCAGCCTTGTTTAACTTTTCTTTGCCCCTTCAGATATTTTTGGATACTAAAGACTCCCAAAATTTAAGCGAATGTGGGCACTGGAGGAAATATCCAGGAGCCCGGGACCCTAAAGAAGCCCATCGTGAGATTTCAGTAAAGTGTCAAACATAATGTTATGCATGTTTCTGCTTGTTTAAGCTGACTTTGCCGTCGTTTAGGTACATTTATATACTAATAATTTATCGAAATGTCGAGATAGATATTTGATAATGAATATTTTAAAATCTCAATCAAAACCTTTGAACACTATATATGTAATACCATCTTACGAGCGGGCCAACCCAAAAGAGATGTGCCAAATTGATAAAGTTTATTATATATATTATACTTTTCTCATTGAAGTAAAAAGCCGGGGAAATTTCAAAGTTAATGAGAAAAGGGCTCCAAAACATTATCGAACCCATGGCCTGCAAATGGTGTTATGGTGGCACTCTCTCTGTCTGTCTGTGTGTGTGTGTGTGTAAAAAAATATTAAAATAATACAAGCTTGGCAATTCGTTAGCTTCTAGCTCTTAAAAAATAGTTGGGGACGTGGGAGGTAAGGATTCGTTGACCGGGGGGCGCTCTGCTGGACTGCGTAGAGACCCGTAAACACCCTCCCCTGCCTTCGAACTCGAGATTAAAAACTCTAAAGTGGTCCAAATACTTGTTTATAGTTGCTCATCAAATATCTTCGAACTTGGAAAGACAATGAAAAGTAAATGCACGCATTCCATATTATATTTATTAAACTAAGTTTAGATTTCAAAATAAAGTAATAAATAAGACTCGAAAAGTTCGTCACCATTGACGACTAGATTTTTAAGATCAATAAGTAGGGAATTTTTTTATATTATGTTCTTAGATTTTTTCTTTACATAGGCGGGCGAGTACAATCTGCCGCAATTTGTCGAGCATTGATAATAGGAATACTTAACATTGAATTAATTTGTTAATGAAAAAAAAAAAAAAGCTGGTACTGCATTTCACATATGAGGAGTTGAAAACAACAGTGGTATAAGTCACAGAAATGAAATTTTTGAGTTAAATCCATCCTCTGTGGTTGCCTGCAACACTTGTATATGTCCATAGTGTAATTAATTGCCACAAGATGGCACCACGTTACTGTTGGCGAAAACGAGCCTGTAGGTTCGTTGGACGCAAATCCTTTCATATCTCATTTTAAGCAAAAATGGACTTGTACCACTGTTGTTTTCAAGGCCTCATATCTGCTTTGTTATATATAGCTTATAACTTGAAAGTTACATGCTTACTTCCAACTCGACCTTGTTCGTTAGTTTTCGATATGTATTTTTAAGGTAAGCGAGATCACGTTACGATCTCAAGATTTCACGGATCCCAAAAGTCGACGGATCACAGTTTAAGAATCTCTGGCATAGAGCATTAAAGTGGGCGCTATAACTTCTCCTAGACTTTCAGGCTAGCCACTCCAATGTCTGTTATACGCTATAATTGGACTCTATAACCGTACTCAGGGGCGGACTGGGCCAGTGAACCCTCATGGGCTATAGGACTCGCGCCCTCCGATAATCCAAGGTATGCGCCCTTTGAGAGGACCCAGACCGCCCCTGACCGTATTTCAGTAAACTGTACTATACTAATTGCATAAAGTAGACCATATATTTTCTTCAAATTCAGGAAGTTGATGACATAAAAGACCCAAAATGATGTCCGGCATAGGTATTTTACGTATTATAAATTCACGTAATAAACACCAAACAAAGCCAAGAGCAAAAAATGCGCAGCGCAATGCAGAAAAGTTCGCGTTTCCGCTAAACATAAAGATGTCAAATCACGTGGTATATGTGCATTGAGCGAGAATCGTAACGTGAGGATTGCAGCGCATGTTGTAATGTAAGAACTGATGTTGCAAGACATTCCAAAGTTTAAAACCATCTTTTAGGAAGGATTTCGGAAGGCCGATCTCGGTGTTTCTCAAACTTTGGTCGCAGCGAGAAATACAGGAATGCTTAAAATGGTCATGGATCACTTTAAGCATTCCTGTACTTTTCGCGGCCCACCGTGTGGGGAGAGGTATTTCTCCCTTCTCCACTAACATATATCGCCAGAAATTAAGGTTGCTAGCTATGGTTAATAATATTAAGCCGTACTTAGCCACCGTTATTCTGCTCCCCCCCAAGGGAAGGCATAACCAAAGTAAACCTCGAATTTTGTGACTTATTGGCAGGCTTATATACGTATATGAGAGCTCTGACAGAAAAGATTTATTCATCTCTTAAAATATAATTTGTAGTTGGCTCTTCTGTGGTAAACTTCGTTTTTTTTTCTTTAAAAAAAAGCACCAGCTTTTGGCGGAAGATCTCAGAAATCTTCGACCATGTTGTTAAAATATGGTTTGGATGCAAAACCCACCTGAAACAATTTTTAGAGTAACACTATTTGATAAAGAGAGTGTGAGTTGCGATCTTATTTTGTCAAATTTACAATGAAAATGACGTCATTAAATTAGTTAAATAATAATAAGCAATGTAGACAGCAAGGGTGTATTTAGAGGATTCAAATCTTTCACGAAACGCCGTAAAGTAACGTTTATAACAAGTATTATTTATGAGAAACTCTTTAAATCTCACTAGAACATAAATTCTAGCGACGCCTGCAATTTCTAGTTCAATTTTTTCCTAAAATTTGGTGATTCTCGGATCACTTGTTAAGCTGCCGCGGACCACACTTTGAGCTACTCTGGCTCAATTATAAAATATATGGCTATATTATAAAACTAGGATATTATTTTCAAATTGTACACTTTTTTAATTAAGTCTTGTGTTCATTTTCTCTCTCTCTCTCCCAAATTAGCGCAAAGGTGAAATACGCATGATTAAAAAAGCAAACTAACAAACACTTTTTAGTAAAGAATTCTGCTATTTCCTATTGTGCCTATATTTCTGTCAACATGGGTAAACATCCGTTAATTCATAAAGTCGTAAATCTCAATTTATGTTAAGAAAATAAATTTTCTAACTTAAGAATCAAATTACAAATCATGGCTTTCCCACTGTTCTAAAAAATCTTGAAGCTATTCAAGAGTTACGACTAAGACATCATAAACCTCATTAGTGAAATATCCTGTATCAACAAGAAACTTTCTAGGAAACGGATGCCGCTCGAGAGATTCAAACTAGTTTATGGACAAGATATTTAAGGTTGCCGGAAGCTGCAGAGTAAAGGAATGAGACATGAGGCACATTGTCTCGTTTCATTCTGTATTCTCAGTAGTCAGCAGACGACATGTGAGAGACCAATTGTGTCAGTCTCGTCAAACGGGATACTAGTTACGGATGGATGACCACTCTGTAAATGTAGTATGTCAGAAACAAGACGCTTTCATTCAAACTAAAGGATCTAGTAGACCTACTTAGACAGCGAGCGTAACGGTTTAGTAACTAAACCAACTAAAATGGGTCACGTGTGCTGTTTGTAGACATACAATTTCAAAGGAGGAGACGTTTATAGTAGATAATGCAAGTTGTGTGTTAGTACTGCGCGCATAAATTTCTTTTGGAGGAGGGGAGACACAATTGTATATCATTGACTTTATCCTTAATGCGTTGAAACTTCTCATTGACAAACGCTTACGGGGACAAAAAATTCTGCCCACAGAGGAGGGGTATTATTCTGAAGGAATTTTCTTGTTGGAAATTTTTATCTGGCCGTAAAAACGAGGTGACCATATCGGAGTGTCCGTTAAGGATTTTACGGCAAGAATTTTTTAAAAAACTGACGTTTTTATTTGACGAAGAGTTATTTAAGCTCTGTTTATGCACCAATTAATCTAGATAAGTAATTTTTGAATCGCCTTTAGCCTTATAGTGAGGCAATGCTAACACATTTAACTACCATGTGGCCAATCCGGGTTTAATTCCAACCGGCAGCCTCGACTTGCCAGTTTTTTTCTGTAACTTTGTAATCCGCGATAGGATCCCTGGGCGTTCTTTGGAAAACTGTACAATATTCAAATGTTAAGTCAGAGATAAAGACTGAAAGTTTGTTAGGTAAACATTCCACTCAAAATTTTCACAAACCCGTATTTTTCTATAAGTCTGTTGTCCAGGTATTGATAAATGTCTCCAGGAAAAGAGATTAGGATTTCTTGAAAATCTTTAGATCCTATCCCAGTTTGTGATCTTATTTTCTCGTGCGCTATATAGCATAAAGGCAGTCCATGGATCCTTTTAAATTGTTTTAGTAATAAATTTATGCGACCTAGAAACATCAGATAATCCATATTGTGAACAGTTAATTTGTTCGCATTAAACTATTGGAGTTATGAAGAAAAATGGCATCTGAAAGGTTAGAAAATCGAAGGGAAAAAATAGCAAAACGTTTTAGGAAGTTCATCTCTTATCTGGAAGAGCAATTCTTAAGTACATTGGTATTGTTTGCCTCTTATCTTGAGTACTTGTTGACTAAAAACATGTTTTTTTCTCCTCTAGGGTGAAAGCGAAACAATAAAAGTAGATACTGTGGTAATGGCAAGTGGATATCAACTGAAGGTGCCCTTCCTGAATGATATCATTTTCCAAGTCATTGGTGACCACGTTCCTCTGTATAAGCATGTCTTTCCACCCCATCTCTCCATTCCTTCCATGGCAGTCATAGGCATGGTTCAGCCTTTCGGACCATCTCCTCCAATTTGTGAAATGCAAGCCCGCTGGTTTGCCCAAGTCCTAAACGGAACGGTTCCATTCCCGGACAAAGGCGACATCATCAATGACATCACGTTAAACTCGGAAAAGGAAATGCAAACATTGCATCCATCTGCTAGAAACTCGATGCATGTGCAGTTCATACCTTACATGGATGAGCTGGCTAGTCTGATTGGTGCCAAACCAAAATTTTCAAAGATGCTCTTCAGAGAACCAAAGCTCTTCTGGGACTGTGTTATGGGTCCTTGTCTACCATACCAGTATCGGCTTGAAGGTCCTCATGCGTGGTCTGGAGCCGGTAATGCTATACAGACTTACCAAGCAAGAGTTTTGGAGCCCCTGAGAACTAGACATGAGATTAAACAACCTACGATAAATACGTGACGACCATCCTCTATGGATAAGACATTTTACAATACTTTTTCATATGATTCTATACAAATCAAAACATCTGTGATGAGCCTTTGAATACTACGTACACCTACATATTTTGACAATTATTTATGTACAAATCGACGGTGATCAAGTCAATAAATCAATATTTTTATACTTTTCTTCCTGGTCTTGTTTCACTGTGACGTACCATAACAATTAAGCAACATTTGTTACCACTCCTTTTTACTAAAGCTAATTCTGATCTCTTGCAGTGGAGATAATTCATAAAATTGTTTCAAATTGAGGTGGTAAAAGATCTCAACTTTCTTTGAGGTAAAAAATAAAATTATATATAACTTTTATGTGATTTTTACTTCATGAATACTTGGAGAAAAACTTCCTTGACATTAAGTCGAATGATTTTCGATAGATGGCGCCAACTGCTCATTTGATTTAATAATTATTGTAAACCAGGACACTCTTGTTTGATTACCCTAACAAAATACGGTCTTGTCAGAGTATAAACAAATTGCTTTCACTATAGATTCGGTCTACTGAAAATAGTTCAAGCAAATGTAGACTTTTTAACTACTACGTTAGCTGTTCGTCAACATTTATTAACTAGTTGGTATCATTACTATTTTTGAAACTTATTAGGTTAAAACTCAAAATATGCAGTACATACTTTAATATGACAAAAAATTGTGCAAAAACTGGACATGACTGGGCTTACTATCTGATATAGACAAAAAGCAGGGTATAAAATACTATCAAAATTAGGCATTCTCGAACTCACATTTTATAAATAATACATTTACTGTAGTTCTTGGATATATTTATTTATTTGATGATCCAATTTATTTTAAAATATCTCTTCTTTAAAATACGATCCAACAAGTAATAGAAAGCAATGTTTTTGACAGCTATCGTTTTGAGTCAATAGACAAGTTCGTTCTCTGTGATTCAATAAGGGTAAATAACCTCTTTTTTAGAGTTTTCTTTTAAAAAGAGTTTATTTCTTTTAAAGCTCGTAACTTATTTAATATACATTTTTGTTTCAAGTGCATAAATTTCATGGTTTTGTTAGTTTTCAGTCACAGTTAAAAGTTATTCAATTTTAACTGACAATGAAAAATTAATCATTAATTCTTCTAAAACTCCCCACCCCCAAATTTAGTTTAATTTTCCTAGCCATTTTTTTTTCCAAAACCCCTTCGCCATCTCTTCTACTCGGGAGGGATATAACGATTCAATTCGTTGGTACCTTATATACCATGGCAAGCTAGGCTGGGCTAATCTACAATGAAAAAGTTAATCACCATTTCAAAAGCGGCACAATTTGGAACGGAAAGTTTGAAATAGTCATTAGAAAGTGCTGTTATTTTATCACGGCAGAGCTTCAAATTGCCTATGAGCTTCAATTATTCCAGCCAAGGCTTGGAGGTCGCATTGCACCATCGTTCCTGTCCTTTCAATCAATGAGAAATCCAAGAATTGTAAGCAGTTGCTTAAATTATTTTAGCATATATAATTTTGGGGCATTGTATATATGAAATACCATTGTGTGCATATTAATCCATTAGGACAATTCCCCAGAATCCTACCAACATTAAGGAAGTGCTTTCCGTACATAATTTCTCGTCTTCATCCTGCTTCATCAGTGAGACGTTACTACGCATTTTTTTTTTTTAAAGTGTGAAACATTTAATAATAATGCAATTACTAAAGCGATTAACAGATAATTCCCAGGGCAGTATTTTGTGACTTCAGTGGAGGAAGTTAATGAAATTGATGTTTAGATACCCACGTTATAAGGGTCAAACCTAATGACCTTATAAAGGTTATTCTAACGATGTGTTACTTTATAAATCTTCGTTAATTGTGTCGAAACATATTTATAATTGTGATTAATTTGACAAATTTTAATAAAGTACATTGCTTTTGAATGTTGAAGTATATAAGCATATTGAGAATTCAGTAATTGTTCTGATAATTCGACAAAAAATACGGCCCTGCGGTGGCGCAGTGTGGTAACGCGTTCTCCTATTGCGCGGCTAATCCGGGTTCGACTCCCAGCAGTGCAAAAAGAACGCTTACTCAGAGATCTCATAAAGATCGCACTGCTCACTGTAGTCCGGGGTTTGGTTCCCTAGGCCTTAAGAGGTTCGGATTCCTCGGAAAACAGTAGGTCCCGGCGCAGCATGACCACTGTAGTCTTTGAGCCGTAAAACCAAAAAACAAACAAACAAAAGCA
>QLNU02003225.1:93977532-94030827 GCA_006491805.2 Dysdera silvatica | reverse complement strand
TTAGCTTGTTACCTGCTATTTATAAAATCTTCACAAAAGTGCTAACACATCGCCTGCAGAAAAAATTAGATGCAGCTCAACCAAGAGAACAAGCTGGATTTCGAAGTGGATTCAGTACAGTGGACCATATTCAAGTATTAAGAGAATTAATTGAAAGAACACATGAATATGAACTTCCATTGTGTGTGGCATTTATTGACTATGAGAAGGCCTTTGACTCTATTAAAACATCAGCAGTCATCAACTCTTTAAGATCAACAGACATTGAGGATGTGTACATTGACATGGTGAAACGTGTGTATAAAAATGCAAGTGCAAAATTTCGGTTACATAAAGATACCAAAACTATCAAACTTGGCAAAGGGGTGAGGCAGGGAGATACCATTTCTCCAAAACTTTTTACTTCAGCTTTACAGATGATTTTTCAGCAGATAAATTGGAATAACAAGGGAATAAAAATAAATGGTGAATATTTAAATCATTTGCGGTTTGCTGATGACATTGTTATTTTTTCAACGAACCCATCAGAACTCCAAGACATGGTACAGGAGCTCTCAACTAGAAGTAAAGAAGTTGGACTGAAGATGAACCTACAAAAAACTAAGATCATGTTCAATAATTTCGTAGAGGAAACAAAAATACAAGTTGACAACATTGAGCTAGAAATTGCTGATTCATATATTTACCTTGATCGACTGATTTAAATGGAAAGCAACTTTATGAAAGAGCTCGACAGACATGTTAAACTTGGTTGGAGTGTATTCGGACCAAACAGTTTTATCCTGAAGGGAAAATTGCCATTGTGTCTAAAAAGAAAAGTCTTCAACCAGAGTGTATTGCCAGTCCTCTCTCTTACAGCTCAGAGACATGGAGTCTAATAATTGCAGCAATACGGAAGTTACAGACAACCCAAAGGAGCATGGAGAGGTGCACGCTTGGAATAACTAGGGGAGATCGAAAAAGAAACACTTGGGTGAGAGAGAAAACTAGAGTAGAAGATATTATTGTTAAAGTAAAAAGACTGAAATGGCGATGGTCTTGGCATATCGCAAGAACTGATCAACGATAGACAACGCAAAATCTCAACTAGATTCCAAGGGACCACCTAATAGCTAGAAAACTTCCTGAAACTAGATGGTTGGATGAAAGAAGAAAACAGATTAATGTGACGAGGAAACGAATGTCCCAGGATAGACTTGTGTGGAAAACATTTAGAGCTGCTGGGTGAAGGTCTCTATCATCCTGCAGTGGACAGATAAGGGTTGAATGTGATGATGATGATAATGATAGACTCTATAACAAAAAAAAAATCGACGCACCAAGAAGGGGTTGACCAATATTGTAATGAAAATTCGTATCCAAAAGCCATTGACCGAACATGCAAATGTTTAAAATTTGGTGTCCAATGAATGAATAGCAGGAACTCCAGTGCATCGGAACTGCGCATTCAGCAGGTGTATATAAGGAGCGATTCTCAATATGTGGTCAAAATTTCTGTTGCATTTTGACAGCAACACAAACCCGCACACATGTGTCCAACATGACCCTCTGCAGATGAATGAGAGGCGGAATTTACGCTTGCGCCGACCATTATGCCGCTTACCTGTCACAGCTTTACACCATCGAGTCTGATTATAGTGGTGCCGGGCTCGATCAACTTGGAACTGCGCTGACTGACGACGTATAGTCTTTAGTGACGAGTCCCGTTTCCAACTGTGTCCTGACGACAACCGCAGACGTGTCTGGAGACGTCCAGGGCAGCGTGGGGATCCTGTCCTTACTATAGCATGCCACACATGCCCACAACAGGGCGTTATGGTCTGGAGTGTCATCTCCCCCATTTGGTGGTCATTTCTGGCACACTTACATCACAGCGGTACGTAGACGACATTCTACGACCGGTTGTGTTACCGTTCCTTTTGCGACACCCTGGACTTACGTTTCAACAAGACAATGCCCGGCCGCATACGGCAAGTGTTGCTATGAATTGTCTTCAAGCTTGCCCAACACTTCCTTGGCAAGCTAGGTCTCCTGATCTCTCTCCCATAGAGCACATTTGGGACGCTATGGGAAGGCGATTGCAACCATCCAGGAATGTTGACGATTTAGCCAGACAGTTGGAGACAATTTGGCAAGAAATTCCGCAGGACACCATCCGGGATCTTTTTCAGTCTATGGCACGCCGTGCGACAGCTTGCATCAAAGCCAGAGGTGAACCAACGCCTTATTGACTTCCTCCCTTTGTAATGGTCTGTTATGGTGGTTATATTTAATAAGATTTATATTTATGTCAGTTATATACATGTAGTTATATTTATAATTTATTTTATTCAGAAGTAATTTGTAAATTGATAGTTATTAGTTGTTAGTAGACATTATAATTTATTTATCATTCATGATTTATGATTTAAAGTGTTTTAGAATAATTAATGAAAATTAAATGAAGTATATTATAATTAATGAAATGTAAATGATTTATTATAGGTATTTTATAATTAGTTTGGTTAAATTTTTAGTTAGTTTACTTATTGATTTAATTTTTACTATTTGAGAACATTAAAACACAATTTCCATAACATTAAATATTAAATTTGTTTATCCAGAATAAATTTGTAAATTGCCCGTTGATACTGGTTAGTAAACATTGGTTGACTTTTACCTAAAATTTCAAATGCAAGACCGTAAAAATTAAGTAAATAACTAGGGTTATTTTTCTAAACGCGTTGTGTGTTAAACATAAACAAAATAAAAAAACACCAGGTTCTTTAAAACAGACATGAAACAATTATTCAATAATTACTGCCTTTTATTTTATATTATAAACACGATAATATATTTTCCAATTCCTTTAGAATATAACAGTGCCATTTATATAAGCATTTGGAGCTATTAACCATTCTACATACTATCAATTTTTCACTTGGCATATTTTTTTTGTATTTAAACCTTATATAAGTAATTAAAAAAACAAAATAATTCAAATACTCATTTCACTATGAGAATCATACTGGGGTATATAAACCACCAGAAAAAATTTATACATTTCATTATAAGTTTAATGAGGGAGGAGTCACTTATAATTATCGATTAATAGAAGAGAAAGAAAGATAACTTTAACTTACATGTTACACCCTTAATGGCCCATGTTTGGAGTAGGTTGGAGTCCACTGTTCATCTTCGTGTTTCAAAATTTCTCTCTCTCTCTCGGTCTCTCTCTCTCTGGCTCTGTCTCTCTCTGTCCGAGCGAGACTTGTTATGCGTTTTTAACTAAAATCGCCATCTTGAAGATTTTTTTTTGTCTAAGGACTGCTAAAATCCTTATTTTCGCCAATATATTGCCAACTTTTTCATTTGGCTTTTGTTAACGTATTAGACGGCAATTTCGCCTGCCTAAATTGCAATTGCCGAATTGAAACGTTTTGGGTTTTGGAGGTGTAAGTAGTATATATATTCTAATATACGTTTTTGTTTTATAGGGAAGTTTAGAAACTTTTGTTGGCATCGGCTTGATCATTGGGCCAACACTTGGCGGAGCTCTATATGACGTATGTTCTTTATGGAATTTTAAAGGGTTTGATGTTTTTTTAATATGTTATACACGATGCATAATTAACGTATATGTTAAATCGATAGATATATATTCTTATTTTGTAAATTATTTTCATTAACGTATAAATAGTTTCAGTGCTCACTTGTAAATTGACTTCCCATATTTGTTTTAACAGCTAGGAGGTTTCGGGCTGCCGTTTTATGTTGTTGGTTTACTTCTATTCATTGACGCTGGCATCATTTTTATGGCTCTGCTAAAACCAGGTTTCGGTTATTTTTTTAATAATCTTCATTGCAACTTTGATAATGTATTATTTAGAAAATAGATTTTCTTGAAATAAAAGTAATGTACAGTTTTTAATTATACTAATGAAATATACCAAAGAGAGTTTATATTATAGTTAAGAATAAATAGGATATATAGTTATGAACAAATTAAAATTAAATGATTAAATGAAAATTAAAGTTTTGTGACACCTCATTTATAGTCATGAACCATATTTTATATTTTTAAGCTTAGGGGACAGCTACCCCCCCTCAATGCTTACTTTGTAATTTTTTGGAGGGGAAGGGTAAACCATCTTAGTGCCCTACAGTCAGGCCTCTGGCACTAATACAGTTGAAGAGATACCTTTAATAAAGAACAGTTTAATCAATATTGAGAGCTTCTAGTGACATCTGGTGTCTTTCTTAGCCCTCTAGTAAACACAGTATTGGAGCAGTATTTCCAAATTGGTGGTCCGTGGACTCCAAAATAATTCAGGTGGTCCATGGACTCCAAAATAATTCAGGCGCTCCATGGACTCCAAAACAATTCAGTAATTAATACAGGGGGTCCGTAACACCATTCACATAGCGAAAACTAGCCAGTCAAGTGAAGATATAAACGTAAAGAAACTCTGCAAGTTTTCTCATTGTTTGCCTGAAAGAAAGCATCGAATGTGTACGAGAGCTTTCGAAATAGGAAAGCCATGGCTTCTTCCACCCCATTCAAATTTAGTAGCTGCTGGACATGTGATAATTTGTAACAGATAGTAGAAATAAATACCCTGCTTTCTCTAACTAAATTGTCATAATTTTTTCATAGAAATAACACATTTTATGGATGGATATTAGTTGACCTAAAAACCTTTGTTTATTAGGGGCTACCAAACATTTTGCCCAATAAGTTGCTTCATATAGACAATTACCACAGCCATATAAAAATATCAAATGTAGGAGGTCTGTGATTCGTTTCTGAAAATAAGGCGTCCGTAGTATTTAGCCAATTGGAAACCACTGTGTTATGGGATGGTCTAAAATTCTGCCGAGGTAGTACTGGCCATTAAAAGTACACCACTAAAAAACACAAGAGATATCAAAGATATATGTATTATTGCTTATGTTACAGTGATGAAGAAATTACGAGGGCGAATCAGAAAGTCTTTGCCCCTATTTTTTATTAGCCAAAATAAGGTACATACAGGTAATGGTGGTGCGTATGGTATATGGTGGGTGGTCCAGACTCTCCCAGTGAAATGACCGGAGCTTATCGGCGGTTCTGATTGCATACAGTCCGGACCTCGCCCCTAGTGATTTCCACGTTTTCGGTCCGCTGAAGAAGTTCCTGGCAGGACAGCGATTCACGTGCAACGATGAAGCCAAGACAGCAGTCCGACGGTGGTTCCACAGTCAGCCGGACGAATTCTACCACAGGGGCATCTCAAATTTAGTGCTGCGATGGGACAAATGTCTGAACCGGTGTGGGGACTATGTGGAAAAATAGTGTAAGGTACGTAGAATAGTACGTATATTTGTAATTACCTGTATGTACCTTATTTTGGCTAATAAAAAATAGGAGCAAAGACTTTCTGATTCGCCCTCATGCAAATACAGTACTTAGCTTCCTGAAATATAAATTAATCGCTTTCGTGATTTCTCATGGTCTGCCTATCTTGAAAATTTCGGACAAATTTGTTGTGCTCTTCCTGACGTTTTGATTTTAATGGCTGGCGACATATTTCCCCAGATGACAATATAGGGTGGAATGAGGAAAGCAGAAGTTGAAAAGAGGAGCAAAAAAAAAGCATCTTTAATAAAAAAATTTATAAAAAAAAAGCATCTTAATTCCACAGTTTCTCTAATTTTGTTAAATATATTTTGTACCTCCCACCCTTTGCATTTTCTCTTCAATTGTTCAGCCATGATTTTTACCTGCCTTAATATTTCCTTTACCAGAACGTCCAAGCGGTGCTAAGCGTGGAAAACTTTGGAAATTCTTGGCTCATCCTAGCACAGTCGTTTATGCCTTGGGTGCTTTTACTACGTTTTATTATCTTGGTTTCAACCAAGCTACATTGGAGCCGCATTTACGCAAAGTAAGTCTTTTCACATACATACACCAACAATATGTAGGGGTTCAAAGAAAAGCCCTTATTTAGAACAATAATTTCAGACTGAGAAGAAATGGTTCAAGTGGTATACAAAAACGAAAAGTAACTAAACACAGTGACAATGTATATAATCGAACAAAAGCATCGACGCCCATATAGGGGGGACAAGGGACTCTATCTCCCCCCTAGCCGTTTAAAAATTTGATTCGCCCGATTCTGCTACGCATTTACTTTCAAAAGTTTTATAGTTACATTTTAAAATAAGGTACTTTTTAGCTCATTACTAATTGTCAAGCAGTATCAATTATTTTTGTTGCATTTTGGAATCTTGTACATTCACTAAAATTCTTGACAGCTATGAGAAGGAGGTAATAATTTTTCCCACCCCCTAGAAATACTCAAGTTTCTCAGCCCCCCCCCCTTTCTATAAGTACTCTATGGGGATCCATGAATGAAAGCGATAATACCAACCCAAGTGGAAAAGTAGAGAATTTGGGAAATCGAACTCCACAACAAAATGAGATAGCAGAAAAATGTCGAATTACAGAGTTATGGATTATCGACGGGCTCATGGGCGCTCAGAGGAGGGTGCAAGGGGTGCACTTGCATCCCTTGGCTTATAAAAAAAAAGGTGGAGAAGGACTGAATCCACAAGAAACTATAGTCCAACAACATTATTCAATTGGAATTTTTCCTGGAGGCACCGCCCTGCATATAATTCTTGGGGGATCCATGGTGGGGCTAGTGGGAAAGGATGTAAGCTACTCATGAATTACGTAACATGCAATGCGTAAAACGCTGATGAAGTGCAAGCGGGAGCAAGATGTTGGCCCCTTCGAACCGACCATAAATTAATTTCGCATAAATTTTGTGTTACGATATAAGCAGGCATATGTTTTGTAGCAATTTTTTCAGTGTCATGAATCAGCCTCCATGAGTTCCGTTTCGTGTCATTTTCCGTCTGTATTCTTCTATACAATTTTTTTCGATTTTGAATTATTAGCATTTCATTGTGCGTGCGCATAATTCGTGATTTACCTTGTCGTTTCCCACTAACTCTGTGATGCTCCATAACTTCGTAATTGGCATTTTTCGTCTATCTCCTTTTGCTGCAAAGTTAAATTTCCCGAGTTCTCTGATTTTCTGCCAGACCCGATTTAAGTGAATTTATTTTTCATCTGGTATTGCTGCTTACATCAAAGATCATATATTGAACATTACTATATTAGAGATTGTACTTATATACAACTTGGACCCTATTTCTGCAGTCATTGCCCTGGATAGGGATTTTCCACTGAACTTTGTTTATCAAAGTGGTTCAACCCGTGGCCCACGAAGCCTTATTTGGCGGCCCGCGGCAACGTCCAAGGATAAAAAATTCTAAAGCATTAAAAATTCCAGTCTGTTTATTTTTAACATATATTTAATAACTTACACAAATTTTATTAAAAGTAACGGTCCTAACACGTAGGATTAGAATTATATGGGCAAGTAGGTCCACAGTCCAGCCCCACTAATGATTTTAAACAAATTTCAATTTTACATATATTGCAATGTATAAATGTACATAACATGTGTTTATACCTTTCCCTCCAAATAACTTTGAAATCCAGCTTAGATGGATCTGATAATACAGGTGTACGCATTTGTTTGCGGTAAAAATACCGAAATCGACAATTAGAAAAATATAAATTCGGTAATCTTCAAATTCCTCGAGTGCCGATAATTTTCAAGTACCTTGAATACACGTATCAAAATAAATGCTGTCAATGAAATCACATACATCTGTTTGCATATTAAATTTGTTTAACCATTTAATATACTAATCCTTTATATTCTTACATATTATCAAAAATAATATTTGCGTATATCAATTACTATTAAATATATTACGAACATTTTAATTTACCACATGGAAATATAATTTGATATGCTGCCGGCGGGCTTAGTATCAAAGTATCCAAGGAAAAGAAAGTTGGACCACCTTGTTGTATACCATGTCCATATAACTGAAGTACAGGTTATATCTCTAAAAAAAGAGCAAGATATGCATGTAAGTACACCAAAACCCCCAAAATATGCATTTGTATGCCCTTAAAATATAAAAATATGCATTTAACATGAAAATATATGACCTTAAATATTTTTTCTTTACTTGAAACACAAATATCTTGCACAGTAAGAAATACATTCAGTTCTATTATCAATTGGCTGGGTAAAAACATATGATAAATACAAAATGATATGTCTCATACAGCGTATTTTTAATGATACTGTAGACACTACAGTGTGCCTCAATAGCTTTCTAAATATTTAAGTTTGGTTTTCTATCATTGAATGGCAGTTTTATGGAAAGTTAGTTTCCATGTCTACTGAGGTTATTGAACAGCATTCATGAAATTTTGCTTTAGTAGCTGAAACTATTAGCAATAAAGAATTCGTCATTAAAAATTCGCCATTAACAGATATGTTTACATATTTTAGCTTGGGATATGCGGCGGGTTTTCTTAACATGAGTTTGATTTTACTTAACATAAGCAAACACTGATAGGAAATGCGGCGGGATTTTTCACAGTAGTGTGAGTGTTTCTTGAACTTAATCTAACCTTAGGTCACCCTGATAAGAAGGGTGATTAATTTATTTATGAATGCGATTACATTCTTTCGACTTATTAGGGCGTGATACAACGATTACACGTATTCACAAGTCACTTTTCCTATCTGCTCCGATGGGAATAAAAAGGAAGTTAAATTTAGGGCAGTGAGGATATTTTGTTCGATAAACTAATACTTAAAATTGCTGAAACCCTTAACCCATGCGTTTATTCTGCCGTTTCATGCAATTACATGCACTAACGTTGAAAGGGGCTAAAATATGCATAAGCACGTAGGTATTTCCATTAATTTTGGCTATATCCATGAATTATTAGAAGTTATAATTTATCCACTTATAGTCTAGTGAGCGAATCACACATGTTTTAAAATTTCAGAGATTTCGGCTTGCCAAAATAATTTTTTTAATATTCCGAAGATTATGTGACGCATCGTTAGAAAAAATGTGTTTTGATATCCAATGGTGTGTTTGAGACCCATTTCCAAAGACATTGAAATGGAGAGAAGTTATTCCGATTGTCTTCCCCCTTCCTACGGCATTGAAAGGGGAGAAGTTATTCCGAATTTTTTCCCCTTTTTCTAACGGAACTGAAAGGGGGGAAGTTATTCCGAATTTCTTACCCCTTTCCTATGGCACCGGAAGGGGGAAAGTTATTCCGAATTTCTTCCTCCTTTTCAACGGCACCGAAAGGGGGAGAAATTATTCCGAATTTCTTCCTCCTTTATTTTTTTACTAACGCTAGCTTCTTATTATTTTCGCGTAAGGTTGTTGCAAGTATGTGGAAATATGGGAGAATGTCTTGGATATTGAAAGTAGAATGTACTTATATAATAGCGTCTCTCTCATCTTAATTCATGTAACTAGGTTAAAAATTTTAAGGCACAGATAGGGAATTGTATTTGATCACAAATTTTAATATGTAGGAGAAAAATATGATTTTTTTAATTGCATTTATATAGGTTTGTTTATTCACAAAATCAACTTTATTTTTAGTTCCAGTTGCCAGGAACCCATTTAGGTCTAATATTTGGAATACCTGGCTTATTTTTCGCTATATCAGCTCCATTCATCGGACGGTGGTGCGACAAACAGGTAAGAACACGCTACGTGGAAGAAGTTGAATGGGACAGAACGAGCCAACTTTCAATTTAATCTGGAAAACATTTCCCTGAAACTATGGAATTCAAAATAAAAAGAGAACATTATTAAATCAATATTTTTCAAATAACTGGAGCCTGTAGCTTAGTTGGTACAGCACCTGACCGGCAATTAAGAGGTCGTGGGTTCGGGTCCCACCAGGCACCGGAAAATCATTCTTTTCTTTACGAGTAATTTAACATCCAAAATAGAATATTACTATGTCTTAACTGTATTTCAAACCATCGATTTTGTTATTATCTGACCGGCTTTGTAATCGGTAGGCTATAAAACAAAATACTGTAGAACAGGGATCGCAAACCTACGGGCCAGTATTTGATGGCCAGTGGAACGATTTAAAAGCAAAAGTAAAATTCCGAATATGATTGCTAAAATTAGAAATATGTTTGATTTATATGTATTAACAGTACATTAGTAAAATAAACATTCACAGCTTGGTAAGGGCAGGCAAACACTCGGAATGGTACTGCAGTATTACTTCGGCTTACCAACATTAAAAGGTTGTCGAACACTGCTTCATCAGGAGATTTCACGTCGTCTGTTATTTTGACACTGATGTGAACAAGGTAGCATAAATTTTACTTTTAATTGACAAAGAAAGCACTTGTTACCTGAAATTCAGTATCCTTAATTCTCACACGGGTTTGCTATTACATCGAACTGCTAACCTTTCACCATTGTTAACAGTGCATAATTTCTAACCGTAAACAAGACTGTCAACTTTATGCTGTTAAGTCTTTATAGAACAAAGTAACAACTTTATTAAAAAGATACGTTTTTGCCAATTATAAAGTAATTGATCGAAGACTGGGGGGTTTTCTCGAATTTTGTAATTCAAATTGAGGTTAAGAGAAAATGAACATATTTCTTTGCTATTTCTCTTATTTTATGTAATGAATTTTAAAAAAAAATCATTACCATACTCAACAAATATGTATTTGTTGCTACTGTCTGTTGGCTAAAAGAAGTCCGATGTTACTAGAGCCCCCAAAAATTATAGGGCGGCACATCATTCGCCATTTTCCTGCACACTTCCGGTTTCATTTACCTTGGCGATAAAGGTTTTCCGCTTTGGAGCAATGATCGCTATTTTGGCATAAAAATAATCAACACTCCGCGTTTAATTCACCAAAATACATTAACCTAGGTATTTACTCAGTCAGTGGAACCGGTTTCATGGCGAGTACAGACCGTAATGTAACCTATTTTGGTGAATCAGCCTAGTTCTGACTCACTAAAATAGCGCCACGAGCCACCACTTTACGGTTATAGCAGCCGAACCATGATAAACAATACTGGTTCTTATCGAATTACTGAATTTTAAGCAGCACTGGATGCGGTTAAAGGGAAGTGCGTTTGCCTTTTTCAGGACAGCAATTGTCATGCTGCACTGTGAACTACAAATTTCTGGGGGAATTCAAATCTCTGTTACCATGGGAACCAAACACCAGATTACGATGTCAAAACAATACCATTAGGATCCGAAACTTGACCGATGGCATGCGTCATCATCACGCCATTCTATGACAGTGGGCGCACACATTTCTGGGAACCTGGATTTCTTAAGGGCCAAGAAAAAAATTCCCGAACTGCAATGTGTGTTCAGTAAGAACTTTTTCTCTATCATTGGGAGATGAACGCAGAGCTACTAAATCATTCCCCTGGACAAGACTTCAAGCACACGGGTTTAAATGCAAAGCGAAAATAAAATGCGCGTATTTTCATAATAGATAGAGATCTACGCCTGATAATGTAAGTTGTTGTTTTCCAGGCGTTGTAAATATGCTCACTCATGATTTTGTTGTCTAGAAATGTAATTTGCAATTCATCGCCATGGGTGGTAACCTTCTGATGATTACTTCCCTTCTACTCATTGGACCGATGTCTTTCCTAAAGTTGGAAACGTAAGTGGAGATTTGATTATTTTATTTTTAAAAAAATCAAAGTATTTTGCATCCCCGCATCTATTTTTTTCCTTAATTCACTAATTCTCTTCACTAACTCGCTCATTAATTCTCTACGTTAATTAACAAACGTCTGATATGTATGTGTCTTTGGATAAACGTGAGAAAAGAAATCAACAAGCAGTAGTCAATGTTATACAGAATATTCATGAAGAGGTTAATCCAAAACTAATCTGTATGTGTCCAAACATGCCATCATGTGCGGTTTCAACTTGTGTGTTTCAAGAAACAATTAGCATTTAAATATTTAAATCAGTATATCTTTCATGGTTATTATTTGAATTAGAAATGTGAAACAGGGTACCAGGGGAAGAAATTTGCCTACAAAAGGTTAAACAGTGGTAAAATAGCAATGAAAAAGATCACTCAAGCTTTCGGACGCATCAGCAGCAGTCCTTCATCAGGAGTAATGACGATGTTATGTTTCTGTCTCTTTTTTATACTTGAAATTTCTGGAAAACCCTTCATCAGAGTAGTCCCGCAGAATGGAAAACGCCAATGGGAACCAATGGGAGGCCTCCAATAGAATCATGGAAGAACCCCAATAGGGACCAATGAGAAACCTGTACTGCGGGGCACCTAATGTTGGGAAATCCCATATATTTCAGAGTAAGAGTTGTTTGTAAGTTTCTGGAAGTGGTTGTGATGTATTAATGGCTTTCCCGTGTAGTTTGTAAGTTTCCCAAGATTCTAAGAAGAGTCTACTATTCTTGTTTGTGATGTGACGGTGTAGTATTTTTGTTGAGTCCCAGTCGGGTTCGTGTCCGTGTTGTAAAGCGTGTTCTGCCAGACGTGAGGCTATGTCTCCTTTCGCGAGTGCTTGTTTGTGTTCTTTTTGTTTGTCCTATGTAATGTTTGTTGCAGTCTTTGCATGGTATTTGGTATATTGCGCCTGTGAGATCTAAGCTACAAGTGCGCCAACTCGTTCACCGAACGAACAAATGAACGATATTGCCCACCTAACACCAATGAGCTGATTCGTTCCGTACGTCGGTTAGTGAACGAATTGGTACATCCTCAATTTAAACCTCTTAAAACTCAAAGTTTCTGACAGTGATAATGATCAATTTCTCCAAGGTCTCCTTATTATTGAAAAAGACCCCTTTTATCAAATATTAATTTCAAATATGCAGCATTTTGAATAATAATAATAATAATAATAATTCGTTTATAGAACCCTGGCAACCATCATAATCGCTCTCCTCTTGGTCGGCTTCGGAATAGGGTTGAAGATCTTTCCAGCCTTTACAGGTGCAGTCAGAGACTCACAGTAAGTAATCAAATGTCGACTTTTTAGCATAATGTGTTTATGTATGTTTCAACCACTGGCGTACACAGGGGAGGTGTTGATGGGGTTGTAACCCCCATTGCAATGAAATTTTGTATATTTAACATAGGAATATATGAGTTGTAGTTCTGTAACCCCCATTGAGCGTATAACCCCATTTTATGAACTTTCCACGTACGCCTATGGTTTCAACAGTGCAAGGCTCTCAAAGGTCACGCTGCGTTCGGCCAAAGTTTTCCGATGAATCCGAACCACTAAAGGCCTGGGGAACCAACCACTGGCTTGCAGTGAGCAGCCAGTCTCCGTAAGCGTCCTTTTTTTTTTCGCCGTTGTCGTGGAAACCAAACCACGGTGAGATGACATACGTTCCACTCTACCATAGGCAGCTGATTCCTGTAAATAGCATGGAAGACGAGTGCTCATACTCCGATAATGGGCCTCTGCGTTTTTGAGGAAGGCCAACCTCTTAAGGCCTAGGTAACCAAATCCTATACTACAGTGAGCAGATAGTCGGTGCTATCATTTTAAAGTGCTCTCATTTTTGTCATCGTTTTGAGTCAAACTTGATTTAATGGCACCGTAAGTGAGTGCGTTACCACTGCACCACCGCATTATTTTTTATATGATTTTTTTTTTGAATCTTATTTACTTTCCGAATTTTGTTCCATAACTTCTGCATTTAGCCACCAGGGGCGCTGCAGTCAATTTCATCTGGTATCTCATAAGCATTTTACTGTATCACCTAATTGCTATATCTCTACCCGTCTTACTTTTACAGATATTTCTCCGACTTCGGACTTTAAATGAGGCTGCCCCAAGAGGGTACAGCCCACTACATTTGACCAATCCGTATACTGAGATATCATTTAATACTAAATAAATAAATGACGCTGAATAAAGTTGTAACTGATATTTTTTTCTGTATCTCGTTTACTTCTCGAATTAAATTCCATAATTTCGCTCACTGTAGTCCGGGGTTTGGTTCCCTAGGCCTTAAGAGGTTCGGATTCCTCGGAAAACAGTAGGTCCCGGCGCAGCATGACCACTGTAGTCTTTGAGCCGTAAAACAAACAAACATTCCATAATTTCAAAATTTAGCCACAGGGGCGCTGCAGTCTATCTCACCTTGCAGCGCATAAAGCGTTTCATTGTATCATCTAACTGCTATGTATCGACCTATCTGAGTTTTAGAGATATTTCCCTGACTGCGGACTTTAGTTTGCACCCTGTATATATAAATAATAGTCATGATGTGATACTAGTAACTACGATATATTTTTTTTAAATATTCGTTTTACTTTTTAAGGGAAAGAGGACTGCCTCGTAATATCAATACCTATGCCTTGATATCGTCGACTATCGTTTCAGCTGAAACATTAGGGTAAGAATCAATTCACGAAATTTATTTATTTGTTCGCTCAATAGAAGATAGTTAAATTAGATAGTTCAATTAAAAGAAAATTATCAATGCAAGATGCTTAGCGCGAATGAATGAAAAATTTCTTAGAAATTTCTCTATTTTTGAGAAATTATTTTTTATTTCAATACAGTATTTTAAATCAAACAACAATATAAATCAACGTTTATTGGCGTAGTGGTACCAGCGCAGATGGTATAACGTGGCTAGATGGTGAAGCGTTCGAAAGAAATGAAATGTTTCTACATTCGGTGAGACCTGAACCCACAACTCTTCCACTTGCGTGACGGGGGCTCTACCCACTGAGCTACGAACGACAATATCTAATCCTTTACGAACGCATATAAAGACTATTTACTGAAGCCGGTTATTTCGCAGAATGGTGTAGTACATAGACTACT
The DNA here is from genome assembly GCA_006491805.2 of Dysdera silvatica. Taxonomy (NCBI): domain Eukaryota; kingdom Metazoa; phylum Arthropoda; class Arachnida; order Araneae; family Dysderidae; genus Dysdera; species Dysdera silvatica. The sequence continues at coordinate 94,016,064 of QLNU02003225.1, read as the reverse complement.
ATTTAAACCAAATTACGAAAGCGGTATTAAATTGATCGAAATGCCCGTTGCAGCATATGTATTTACATATAATCGCTTATTATTTACATATAACTACAGCATATGTATTTGTATAAATCGAACACTACGCAGATTAAATTAAACAACAATATAAATCAACGTTTATTGGCGTAGTGATACCAGCGCCGATGTTATGACGTGTCTAAATGGTGAAACGTTCGAAAGAAATTAAATGTTTCTGACCGGCTTCAGTAAATAGTCTTTATATACATTCGTAAGAGATTAGATGTCGTTCGTAGCTCAGTAGGCAGAGACTCCGCCCCGCAAGTGGAAGGCCGTGGATACAGGTCCCACAGAACGCAGAAACATTTCTTTTCTTTCGAACGTTGCACAATCTAGCCACGTCATTAACATCGGCACTGGTATCACTACGCCAATAAACGTTGATTTATATTGTTGTTTGATTTATATAAATAAAAACCTTATTTTAAATTCGAAAAGCAGCAATGAAATTAAAATTTAAAAATTTTATGTTATAGGAGAAGGTGATATTATTAGCCCTCAATTCGTTTTTAGTTTTTTAAAAAATGACTTAAAAGTTTCTGGGAAAATTTTTATGATAAATTTAACTACCCGTATTCATAAAACTGCTGTTAAAATATAAAACATTTTGAATAAATTTAAGGATATGAAAAAAAAATCAAATCATTTTGTTGGAAAAAAGTTTCGTACTGGCCCGTAGGAAAAATAAATAAAATAACTGGTTTAGGAAACTGTTTTTAGAACAGTTTTTTTAGAACTGTTTTTAGAAAACTGTATAGAAAAACAAATATATTTAAAAAACATTTTATTCAGCTAGCACTTCCGGCCTAGCACTTTTCGTGGCGTCTTAAATAGAAAGTTGAAACCACTCCTGTAGAGTACAGGTTGGTTATAATTAAACTTGGCCTGTTTACAGCACCCTGGAGCTCGAACCGTTCAACGGATTGACACCAAATGTGGTATATAGATTATCCAAAATGTGCGGAAAAGTACTCTGTAAAAAAAAATTGTTACTTCAAAAATCGTCCGCTACGGGTCGCTTTTCAGCGTAATACGGCAAAAGCAATCCGTGAAATGACCAACATGAAACACAAATGACATTTTTAACATTTATTGACACTTGTTGTTGCATCGAAACATTTTTAATGAACGTTGTGCGAACAATAACAATACGCCGGCACTCCAGGCATACAATGGAGAAAATAATTTCGCATATGCAGATAGTGCGTAAAGAAATATGACATTTAAGCAGCTGTTAATCGTGTACAGGACGATGTAATGGGTGTTCCTCGATGTGGCCGTCATCATTTATTTGTAACAATTCAAGCCAATGCAGAATGTGTTCAACAGCGCATCGCAACTAATCCTCTGTGATGCTTCGCACATGCAGCGTTATGGAATTCTTGGATTCTGCTAACATAGCAACACTTCCACAATAAACCAAATTCTTTAAATGATCCCACAACTAGAAGTCCGGTGAGAAGTCTAGTGAGATCCGGCGAATGTATGCTAGTGATTAGTAAGCGAACGACTGATAACACGCTCATCTGTGAGATGCTGGAGCAAAAAGTTTTGACGGATCGTGCGACATGTGGGTGCGCACCATCTTGCATTGAAATGGTAGATGTAACGCACTGTCGTTTCTGTAGTTGCAGCAAAACAAATGTCTGGAGCAACTAACAACACCGAAGGGCCGTCACAGAACATTTGACAGGGCCATAAACTTTTACAAGTGAATGATAGCGGCCACATTGAGCAACCTCCATTACGCCATTCTATACACGATTAACAGCTGCTTGCTTGTACATTTCTTTAAGCGCTATCTGTTGTGTGAGAAAAAATTTGTTTTCCATTGTACGCCTTCAGCGCTGTCGTACTGTTATTGCTCGCACAACGTTCATTTAAAATGTTTCGATGCAATAAGTGTTACTAAATGTTAAAAATGTCATTTGTGTTGCGTGTTGGTCATTTCATAGGTTGCTTTTTTGCCGTATTACGCTGAAAAGCGCTTATTAGCCGACGAATTTGAAGTAATTTATTTCTTTTGCAGATTCCTTTTTTGAATCTTTTGAATAGTCTATATACCAATTATAGTGTCAATACGCTGAACGGTTAAAGCGCCAAGGTGCTGTAAATAGATGGATGGACGTTTGGATGTTTTATGGCGCAAGAGCATACGGGCTATACTGAGCCAAGGTGCTCTAAATAGGCCAAGTTTAATTATAACCACCCTATATACAAAATGAGCCCATTAAAGTTTGGGGGCTCATTTTACCACCCTCGCCATATTATAATTTGTACAAGCATAAAATATTCTTCGTTAGAAAATTACATAGTATCTACATAAAAACAATCTTTTAAACATGCTTTATCCAATGCAGTAATGCACTAGGATGAATTTAAATGATAAAGTACTGCAATTAAAAGCAAAACACTTACCTTTCAAAGTTTTTAAAGCGAGAAAACAAAAACAATAGGTTCACTCACAAACTATCAGCTACAACTGAACGCAAACACGCTGGCGACAATATACGTTTCTAAATTTGTAATTCAAGTCATTACCGCCGAGTTTAACTCGCTGTATATAAAGATATTGAGGGGGCTCGTAATATATGCATGGCCCATAATACTACCTTCTCCTCTATATATAAATATGCTTAAGACATTAAAGAATTTTAGCGTGAATATAAAATATGTATTGATATTTTACAATTACAATTCCTTTCTATTTCAAGAGCTTTCATCGGACCTTCTGTTGGAGGATATTTGCTTGACACCAAAGGGTACAACGCTGGTGTAGTTGTGGTATTAATACTGGAGATGATATCGGTAAGTACGACCAATTAGCTTATGTGTAACTTAAAAAATGTATTTTTATATCTTTACCAGCGAGCATTGAAAAAGAATGGAGGGAGCGCAAGCCTCAAAATGGTCTAGCAAGTTGCCGCCATATTGTAGGCCTCACTGAATATTACTATACAACTTTTCGACGAAACGGTTCTCTTTTACCTGAGCACTTATTTCTTCTTGTCTATCGAATGAAATAAGATATTTCAATTTTTAATGGACGAGAGAGAAATATAAACTACATAAGATTACTGATGGATTTTAGTAATTTCATTAGGCCATACATAGGCCATCTATTATTTTTTATTATTATTATAATTAAAATCGTATTAAACAAAGCAAACTCCGTGCTGTTTCCCGCATTCATTAACAATGTTCACATGGAATAGAGATCGAAAACATGGCGGAAAACTGGCAACACAACCTTTGCATGGTGGAAATGCGTTAGGCACCCTCCATAGACACCCCCTCCCCCGAGAATTATATGCACGGTGGGTGCATCCAGGAAAACTTCCACTTGAATAATGTTGTTGGATTGCAGTTATTATAGTTTCTTGTGGATTCAGACCTTTTTTTGTCATTTTTTTTTCATAAGCCAATGCGGTGCAAGTGCATCCTTTACACCCCCTCGGGCCGCCCGTGATGTCCTCTGTTCTTTTTAGTGCTCGCTTATCCGTACATATGGAATTTATATGGACGTATTAACACACAATATTTTTTTACAGCTCACATGCTACATTTCATATGCCTTCGCCCGTAAATGGATTCTACTTAAAAATCTACAGACATCGGAACAACAGCCTATATTAAGATATGCAAATACATCTTGATTGAAATCAACTTAAAAGACATCAATTGCTTCGCCACATTTAACAGCTAAGCGGGCCATACACTATCAGCAATGTCATTACTTGTGACGTCACTAGTAAAAGTCTTGATTCGCCACTCCTTCATTACTCATCAACCTTACAGGTGATTTTAAATAACTATTTCAAATAATCTGTAAGGTTAAAATGTAATGGAGGAGTATATTGAAGTAAAATTTCAAAGGTAACGATATTATTGATCGTTTGAAGTATGATATATGAAGTAGTTGAAGTCAACAGTTCTCGAGAAGACAATAAGAAGTCAAATAAGGATTTTACATAACGTGGTAAAATAGTAAATAGCAAATTACCGAGCTTTCGGACGCGTCAGCAACTGTCTTGCATTACAAATAATTCTAAATATTGTTTTACACTTACCATAAAATTTGACCTTTTCTCAAGATTTTCTCGTCATAATTTTATAAATTGACATATTAGAAATGCAAAGAGAGCCATTGATTTAGTTCATCAATCACTCAAAAGAGTTAATTCACTAATCACTCAAAAGAGTTGATTCATCAATCATTCAAGTATTAATTCATAAATAAATCATGAGTTAATTCGTCAATCACTCAAAAGAGGTAATTCATAAATAACTGAAAAGAGTTAATTCATAAATAACTGAAAAGAGTTAATTCATAAATAACTGAAAAGAGTTAATTCATAAATAATTGAAGAAAGTTAATTCAATGTGAATTAGAGTTGGAAGTAATTAACGCTAAAAACAGTTATGTGCAACACTCGTTGGGTTTAGCGAACTTTTCTTATATCTAGTTACCGGAAGTAAGCATTTAGCTATTTTTCAATAGCAGGGTCAGTGTTAAAATAAATCGTACAATACGCAGATTAAATTAAACAATATAAACGATTAGATGGTGAAACGTTCGAAAAAAAAAAAATAAAATGACGGACCGGCAAGTGGAAGATCGTGGGTTCAAGTCCCATCAAACGCAGAAATATTTTCTTTCGAACGTTCACCCGACAAGTGGAAGGTCGTGGGTTCAGGTCCCACCGAACGCAGAAATATTTATTTTCTTTCGAACGTTTCACCATCTAATCACGCCATGACATCTGCGCTGGTATCACTACGCCAATAAACGTTGATTGATATTGTTGTTTAATGGTCAGTGTTATTTAAATTAAGTTTTTAATTAAATCTTTATATATGCACACACAAATTATTTCTTAGTTAAGTTTTCAGACAACCGATAGATAAATCAAGAGTATTCTAGCTACATTTTAGAGAATATTTCTAGTAATATTTGTAGTAAGCTCTTGTGATAAACACAAGTAATTTTTACTTATCCACGCAATAGGAGAGCGCGTTACCACACTGCGCCACCCCAGGGCGTTTCTGTTTTATAACACATCGTGGGCGGTTAACGTTATACTGCGCCAAATTATGTAGTTTTCCGAGAAATACGAAAAACTTTAATACCTAGAAAACCAAACATGCGGGGCTACAATGTGCAGAAATCAGTGGCGCACCCAGAATATTCCCAAGGGGGCAGTGGTGCAAGGAATTTTTGGTGGAAAAAATGGCCAGACGCCATATCAATTACGTTTGCCATTTTGTATACATTTATCATTCTTGAATTACTAATAATTCTATAATGCAACATACTTAAATAATTAGAAGTAGTAGATTATGTTTATACAATTTTACAATGGCCAGCACTCTTATCCTATCTTCATCAATGAGGTTAGATTTCTTGACATAATTAGAAATATTTGCAGTCAGAATTTCTATTTCAACTGTGTTTGATATTGTGTTTTGGGCTACCTTTACTTTCCTGGAAAGCGTTTGAAGACAGTCCCAGACCACTGCTGCTGTTGCTTGCCTTAACAGTAGTCTCATCAATGTCACCAGAGTTCAAGGAAATGTTGGGAACATCACTAATTTCATCTTACATTTTTAATAAAATAATTTACCAGTGTCTGTTGGCGTAATAATTTTTCGTTTTGTTCGCCCAACTGAGGGGCCGGGCCCCCTACGTGTGTGCGCCACTGGCAGAAATACGACACACGTGTTATACGTATATGTGTTTTCAAAAGCTAAATACCTTTACATACAACCTTGTTCATTGGGAATCAAGCTCAGTGATATTTGATGGCTTGGTTGTATTTGTATGGCGTAAGGACAACAAGTGTCATTCTGCGCCAACCAAGGTCAGAATGTATATACGCTAGCGATATTTGACATCGCAATTAGTCATATACATCGCGAAATGATAGCATGAAGCGTAAAGTGATGGAGCAGCGTAAAACAATTAAAAAAAATATTTTAAAACGTTAAATTCCGTAAACACTTTTTGGAAAATTCCTTTTTTTTTAATATATCGCAAGTCTACAATTTCAGTTTGGTTGGATTTTTCTAGCGCAGGGACCAGTGCCGTATTTCTCAATAGGCTATACTAGGCTATAGACTAGGGCGACAAAATTTTGTGTATGAAGTCTGATATAACAAAATCAATACCATACGATGATATAATCAGATGTTTTGCCGAGAAGAAAGCTAGACATCATGCTTTCCATTTAAATACCAGTGTTCAATAGACTTTTACTTTTTACTAAAATTAAAATTTATTTCAATAAAATTGAATTTGATTTATTATATACCAAAAAGAAATAATACTTCAATATAAGTTAATATTGTTTAATGTTTACGTTTCAATTTATGAGTTTGTTTTTCAACATATTTACTGTTAATACAAAATTTTGTAGCGTATATTGAATGTAACAATTTTCTTGCCCCTATTACTGATTGGGGGGGCGGCCGGGTAGGAAGGGGCGGCAAAAAGTAGTCTCGGGTCGGCAAAATTGCTTAGGGGCGGCAAAATTGTAAATCCGCCATTACCAAGGATAGCAAAAGTCATGTTATACCAAAGAAGTTGGACACTAGCACTTTTTTATAAGAGGTGAGGTATCTACGATTTTTACTATGGAACTTCATCTTCGTTATCGTTATTCGTATCATTCGCCACACCACCATGTCATCACAATGTATTTCATCATCATTTTCTACTATCATAAACATTATCGTTACATCTCATTAGTAATGCGTCACGACCATCAACGCCACACATCTCTTAACAAGAGTAATGTTCAAAATCAAAGAAACAAACACAGTGTTCACATTGTTGGTTGGTTGTATTTTTATGGCGCAAGGACAGCAAGGGTCATTCTGCACCAAACAAGGTGAGAGTACACACGGTTTTCAAATAAATATAAATTGAAGCTAAAATGGTGAAAATATATGGAAAGTAACGTATTAAATGAACCAAACAAAACGATATATAACAAATAATATGAGATGAGAAAAGCCAATAGTAGATAAAAATGATTTTATGGCTAAAAGAGTCACATAAAATGTCATGAAGGGTAAAATTATTTTGGTTAAAAGATGATGAACATTGCTGGTTAAAATTTGAGCAAGCGGTTAAAATGTGTAAACATTTAATGATTCACCACATGTCGCACCCATCGGGGCATCTTCTCCCTTTAAAATATGTTGATGGGAGAGGCCTGTATGCCCGATGCGAAGTCTAGTCAGAGGGACCTGTTGATGCAAGTCTCAGAACAAATTAAATAAAAATGATGATGTTGATGAGAGCAATTGGCGATCAAGAAAGATAAATTAAATGGCAAATTACGCCAAATCTGAAACGTAAATGTGGTCTTCCTTATCAATAAGGAAGGTTGGGAAATAATAAAATACATGGCTTCTGTTTTGTTCATACAAGAAATTTTGATAAAAAACATAAGCTTATCATTGACACATAAGAGTTGGGGAAAGAGCTGATGTAACTATGCCCTAGACTGGATCCGTGCTGGTGATTTTCGGGTTATTACGACCATCGCTGTATTGAGTTCTGCCTATCACATCTCAATTCAACTCTGCTGATTGTTATTCATGGAGTTGTGACTTCAATGTTCATGCAAAAACGAAATGAATATTTCAAGATACAAAGTGTTGAACATTATAAATCGAATCACAAACATGGAGAGGTTTCTTAACAGTCGCTGCATTTGTGATCAGAAAAAAGAAATGGATTTTTTTTTAATCTTTTAAAATGAAGCTTTGGCTGAGACTTGATGCTGCAATTAATTTCAGCAATCACAACTTCTGATCTTCATTTCTGCGACTTTCATCGAGTGATGGTGTCCTCTAAAATGGAACCAGTTAATACCATCTGCGAAAGATTTGTGATCACCAAGGTGGTAAATACCATTCAAGTTGGCTTCGTGACATTGAGCATACCACCAACCACCTTTGAATTTTCTGGGACAATCGTTTCCTCGATCTTTAGTGCTGAATTCTCTTCCGTTGTGCATTCGTAACGAATCACCTGCAAATTATAAGGAATGTTATATACAAGTTATTGAACTATAAGAAATATATATAAGTATTGTTGGACTACAAGATATACATACGTTGTTGGACTATAAGAAACATGTATAAGTGTTGTTGGAGTATAAGAAACATTACAACAAAGAGTGCGTATGGAATACAACCCTCAAGACATAATCGTGTGAAGAACTTAAAATTGACACTTTTGACACCCATAATCAGATTATAGCGCAAGTATACGAAAAGGACAAGTGTCTATGACTGGAATCTTTTTTGACTGACCTGTCACGTTGAAGGCCCAATACCACTTCAAAGGCTGTTGGAGCCTTATCCCGACATAAGCCTTATCCCGACTACTGAGAATCCTTTGAAAGACACATACACGAGAGAAGTCATGTAGTTCTTTATGTTTTATTTTATGACGATAGGACATCTATGATCCTGCTGCGCCGAAATCTCATTTTTCTAGGGGAATAAAATCTGGGACTACTGATCCGTAGAAAAGCGCTAAGTGCATGACTACTCTACTCCACTGCAGGCTCGATCCAGTTCTTTACTTCAGACTGTATATATAGTAAACAGCTGACTGCATAAGATCTACAGACAGAATTAGCGTAGGTGGAAAGCTCGTGAGTGGGGTGTTAAAGGCTTATAAAGGGGAGGGGGGGGAGGAGAGGTTCATAGAGTTACAACTCCATGTACGTACTCCATACGTATGCATACAAAATTGCTTCGCAGTAGGAGGTTGTGACTCTCATGAACTCCCTGCGTACGTCACGGCAGACAGTTTAAAAACTTCTTAAAACACTCCTTTCAAAAATATGTGCCCCTTCTTCCCGAAATCCGGGCTTAAATTGTAAACTGGCAAATTTATTTCCTTTTCGCTGTGGAAACTGCGCCGGGACCTACAGTCTCCCTGGGAACTCCAAACCTCGTAATGCCTAGGAAACCAACAGTCGGACTACAGTTAGTTGGTAAGCGTTATTCTTTTGATACGGTTAGGAGTCGAACCCGGGATAACGGCACGCCAGATTATACATACGTTTTACAGAGTGCAGTTTCTTCCTCTTTATGAAGAGGTATTCTAATTCTTTTAATTTTCAAAAAATGCAATATTCTTTCAAATTTGACTTTTAAGCGAAGTATACATCCAGCCATTGCCACTCGCGCTGCTGTATTTACTTCCTAAAATACATTTGTGGCAGCATCAAAGGTAGTGAGTGTTTCCCTTGCCGCTTCATATTTACTTCGCATTCGACCTCGGGCAATGGAGGACATAGAGCGCTGAAGCTGCAGCTAATTCTATCTCCTTTGCCTTCCGCACAAAAACCTCCACGAAGGGAGCGGCGGGATCAGATGTTTTACAACACGATAACGAAGTTATTGACACTGATCTCATAGTATTGATGGTTTATGAATCTGGCGAACTGGTCGGGGGTTCGAATCCTCCTTTAACCCATGGTTATTCCTTTACAGACATATAGTGGTTCTGAGGTCGCGTAAAGCCGGCGATCATTTCTTAAATAGCCCACTGTGTAGTTTTGGGACATAAAATTACCAGACCCTTCAATCAGTCAACCCTTAAAGTAGCGTTTACGTCATTGTGTTAACTCCTCAATGGTCAATGTAACATGCGACTTCAAATCTCATTCACAGTCAGCAAAATTATTTTAAGAGTCTATTTGGTTGCAATAGTGCAGATAGTATAAAACCTAGATAGACTAACTAGTAAATGTTTATTTTTTAAGTAATATTATAACGCAACTTTTTTTTTTAAATCGATAGGGCTATGGTCGAAAAAGGACACAGCATTAACATGAGAATTTATGGGTGGAAACTTTTTTTTTGCCAAATTAAAATACAAATAGTAAGCTTATTTTATTTATAAAGAAGAGTTAGAAACTGGCTTTAAAACAAGATATAAACCAAGTTTGTTACACACACACACACACACATAAAAATCCAGAAAGGAAAGAACTGGGGAGTTGGGGGGCGGACGCCTAATGTTGGCATCTGCAAAAATAGAGGAAAAACGCCTCCCATCCCGTGCTCCCCCTTCAATTTGATCACTGAATTGAAGACAGACCACTCTGTCACAATTAAAAATTAAATTTTCTGCCAAATGCCCTACAGCGATAATGCGATCTTGTCTAAATTAAACGATTTGCGCGAAAGAACGCCTAACACGACTTCTTGTGAAAGACAATGAGTATTTAGACCAAAATAAAATATTACACGGTAATCAATTTTGGCTTCCATGCGGATCTTTCTACAGAACAAGCTTTACTTCATGTTGTTGGTAAACTTCAAACTCAATTAGATGCGGGATATTCGGCTCTTGGTGTTTTTTTGGATTTATCTCGTGCTTTTGACACCATGACGTATAACATACTTCTCATCAAATTAGGATGGTTGGGCCTTCGTGGCACCGTCAAGTTACTTATGCAAAACTATCTTAACGATCGCCGACAATATGTTGAAATCTATAATGTTAAATCTTCATTAAAAACAATATCGTGTGGCATCCCCCAAGGCGCCATACTTGGCCCGATACTCATATATATATGATTTATTTTTTAATATCACTAACTATACTATCGCAGCCTACGACGACATTTTTTTTTTGCTGCTAATCTACCGGAGCTGGCTGTCAAGTCATAAGTTTTGAAAGATTGCTGTGAGTGGTTACAGAATAATTTTCTAATACTAAATATTAATAAAACAAAATGCATCTATTTTCATGGCAAAAAAAGTAATTTAACTTATCCGTCTATAACTTTTAATAATATAATAATAGTAGTTAATAATAATAGTAGTAGTAATAATAATAGTTCTATTATACATGTTACACATACCAAATTTTTAGGTATGATTTTTCAAGATAACCTGAAATGGGATGAACACATTGATTACATAGGCAAAAAATTAGCAGAAATATTGGAATTATTAAATATAATGCATATTTTCTACCTAATATCCTTAATAAATTATATTGCACATTAATATATTCACATTTAAATTATTGTTTAATAGTTTGGGGTTCTAATACAAAGGTTATAACGGCGCGAAAGAGTACTATTACATCGTTTACATTCTTTTTAACTATTGTACTTTATAAATAGTCTGATTTTAACTTATATTTTATATACGGTGTAAATTTTTAATTTATTATATTTTATATATGGTGTATATTTTAATTTATTATATTTGATATACGGTGTAAATTTTTAATTTATTATATTTTATATATGGTGTAAATTTTTAATTTATATATTTTAGATATGGTATAATTTTGATTTATTTTATGAATGATTCGATTTTGTTGATGGTTCCGTTTATTCTTGACCTTGGCTTAGTAAATATTTGATTCAATAAATAACTGAAGCTTGCTTGACTATTTTTGTTTTATTTTTTTCTGGGTAGAATGACCAAGTTAGGTTTTTCTTTCAAACCTTTTGTCATTGTTTTCCTCGCTGCATGTAACGATTATTTTGTAAAGTACGTTTTTTCTATATGTATATATAATTTAACAAGCGAAATAAATTTTGATTGATTGATTGATACGAACCAGCATTTCCTTCGTATTCGCCTATGGTCATATTATATTTTTCGATCTCACTTCTCACCAAAAAATGCTTGTATTTTGCATATCTTCTATCGCCAGTGAAATCTTCCAAGTCGATCCTTAGAGTTGTATTAGCTTCATTTGTCATGGCGAATAAGACATCATTTCCTACCGCAATGATAACAAAAATTACAAAATGGATGTAAAAAGAAAAAACTTATGTCGAACAAAGTATCATGGCGAATGAGAGAACACTTCCAATAGTAATAATAAAAGATGTATTAAGAAAACACTATTAATCTGCTTTAGATTTACGTGTTATCGAGAATAACATGTCATTTTCTAAGGCAACGATAACGAAAGCCATACAAGATTTTAATAAGGAAAATTCATTAATTTCCAACAAATTAAAATTGTGAAGTAATTTTCTCCTTGTTCATAACTCCTTTGACTAAAAGTTCTTACGTGAGTTCGTTTCAGTGAGTACGTTCCAATTCAAATTTTATGAACGGCAGTGGCGTGCGGTGCCATTTTCCTGTAGGCAAGCAATATATATATGGCCTGCAAAAGGGTTGCTGGTATCTAACTGGAAGGAGACCCACACGCTGAACGTATGTGACGATGTGTGGAACCGGCCGGGCCAGTAACCTAGTGTCCTACCCCGCCTTCAAGTGGTGCAGGCTGGGCTTTCTATTTATGAGGCAAATTAATATTTGCTGCACGGATAGAAAGGCGGAAGGGGAGGGCTAATTCACCAACCCGTCTAGCCAGCGTGGTGAAATTATGGCTTATTCCTCCATTATGTTCACATACCAGAAACCATGGCCCCTAGTCTCCAGGTACTAGAGTGATCCTGATCAAGGCAGCGGACAGTGTGGCATGAAAACAGGGCGTGCTAAGAATCATGAATATTCCAGCACATCAAACATGAATATTCAAGCACATCAAACATAAATATTCAAGCACATCAAATGTGAATACTCAAAGACATAAAATATGAATAATCAAGGTCATTAAATATGAATAATCAAGTTCATTATATATAAATATTCAAGGGCATCAAATATAAATATTCAAGGACATCAAAAGTCACGTTGAGCTCAAGGGTTAGACTAGGAGCTTAGCTAAAACAAATGTTAACAGAGATCTTTGTTTATTTCTGTTTAAAAATCTTCAGGAAAGAGTAGATTTAGAGAAACTTGATGCAATAAAATATCAAGAAGACATTAAATGTTCAATTAAAAATAAAGTTGAAAGCATGTTTGACAATCTGTCGTTGCATAAAATACACTATTTATGGCGTGAGTGAAAGACGTCATGAAAAGAGGGAGAAATTCCATGGATTTAATCAAGCTCAGTCAGAATGCTTTCAACGCTAATGATGTTGATACACAGGGCCTGATCACCGTAAAGGCGTCCAAAGCCCGGACTTCGAGACTAGATTCTATTCTGCTCATGTGCGTGGACCACGCACATGCGCAGAAGGATTGTTCACCGTGCAGTTCCCACTCCCACTAAAGTCTAGTCCCAAAGCCCGGGCTTTAGACGCCTTTGCGGTATTCAGGCCCTGTTGATACAGTAAAATAAACTTGCCAATCCAAAACTCTTTGCTCACATCACCGAAACCCTTCATGTAGTTGCTCCAAGTTTCGTAGAAATTAATATGAGGTTCAAAATCCCCTCTCCTTTGAACGACCTAAAAAAAAAAAAATAAATCACTCTCCCAGAATTTTTAAAAGTAACTACTTGAAACCATTTTATGTTTCCAAACACGAGATCAAGAATGAAGTGCGTGGTCATTTTTACAATGAAAAATATTTTAGAAAAAGGTATGCTATAATAACAAGAAAGTATAGTGATTCTCATATAATCATATCATTTACAAAACTAGTAGAAATAAGGTGGTTCTACATTTGATAAAAAAAGTATGTCAGTACATTAGAACACCCGCTACAGAATGAAGCATAACACGCAGATTGAGTACTTTGATTTGAACGTGTTTATTAAATAAATGAACATCAAAGCCATGCGGTGACGCAGTGGTAAGACGTTTAGCTATGGTGGGAATAAACCCGAGTTTGATCCCATAGGTCTTAAGTTCCTATTTGTTGTTTTCTACAGATCTCTAGCCTAAGCAGTAGTGTAGCAATTCAAAACTCATGGGGGGGGGCTCAAGTGGCTATGGGGAGTGCGCAAGTGGCTTTATGGAACATGTGTTTTGATATCCAATGGGGGCTTGAGCCCTCCCTTTCGTACGCCACTGACTCCAAGGTTTGAGTTCACAAGGCGAAGAGCTTTGGATTCTTTGGAAAACTTGTCCTTGCTCCATAAAACAACATAAAGCCTCAAATTTGCGTCGAAGTCGTCGTCAAGCGACCGCCAGCTTTGAACGCATTGGATTGAGTTTTTTCCTTCTTATATGGCGCAAGGACAACAGAGGTCATGCTACGCCGCGACCTACAGTTTTCCGAGAAATCGGAATCTCTACTGCCAGGGAAACGAACCCATACCATGGTACATAGAAAAAAGTCGTGCATTTTACGATGCCGCAAAATACAGTTTTCCGAGGAATTGAAACCCTTACTCTCAAGAAAACAAAATTCTTACCATAGTGGGTAGAAAAACGGCATCCGTTTTACAATACCATTCGGAATTATGATACCAGTGGGAATCGAACCCGGCACGTTCGATCAATACATTACCACTAAGTTATCGTTGGGCAGTTAAGCGATTCATGTTCCTGGTGAAAATATAGGTTAAGTTCTAGGAAAGCAGCCACCGGAATAAACAATTATTAGGGCAAGACTTACGGACTCTTAAGTAGTTTAGCTGATTTCCCCCCTTAACAATTATGTTTAATGAAAAACTGTTTGCTATATTATTAAAATTTCGAGCTAGGTCTCCTTGAATCCAGAGCTGAGCATTTGCCCCTGGAAGTAAGACAGTTAGTGGATAGTCAGTATGCTTTCTTTTGGAATGAGTTTAATTTTCAATAATCTTATGCGTATAAGCGTATATGTGCAATAAGCTGTGCGTTATATGCGTATATAGTTCGAAGATAACGCTACAGTGTCGGTTCCATCCTTGATGTACAATCTCATGACGAAAAGCTCTACCTCTCCAAAATACAAACAAAGCTGAAAACTGCAGTAAACGTCCCAACTAAGGAATTCTAAGATGCGAAGAAGAAGTGTCATTAAAATGAAAAGGATCTTTTTTGTTTTGTGAGCAATACATCATAAATAATCTGGAAATGTTGGCCGAGCAAGCGGCACTACGTTTCCAGAAGAGGGAGAGAAATAGAGTCCAAGAGATGAGGAAAGGAAAAAAAAGGTAGAAACTCCATTTGGGGATCAGAGTACGGGGCTAAATGTAGCGCCCAACACCGGAAAGAAAAAGACAGCTTGAAGAACAGCACACATAATCTGTGGGGAGGTGTGAATAAAATGAAAAAGATGTTAATCAGAATGTGCTCAATTCTACAAAGCACTTGGCGGAACCGCAAAATACCGCAATTAAACAGAAATATCTTAATTAGACCGACGTCATTGAGAGGAAGGTTGGTGTATTCTATAGGTATCGTAGACGGATTTTTGCGTAAGATTTTGATTTTCACAAAAATTGCTCATACACGGAAGGGCCAGAAAAACTGGTACAGGCGTGCGTATGCAAATAACGGAGCTTTGCAACCAAGCAACGTAACGTGATGCAATCTGCAACGCCTATATAAGACAAGAGATGTCTGGAAAAGCTGTTAGATTGATTCTTGCCGCTACAATGACAGGCTATCAAGATTTAAGTGATTTTGAACGTGGCGTTATAGTTGGCACAATAGAGATGGGACATGGTATCTCCGAGATGACGACAAAATTTGAATTTTCGCGTACGACTATTTCACGGATATACCGTGAATATCAGAAATCATATAAGACGTCAAATCCATGACAGCGGTGTGGCCGGAAAAAGACCTTGAAAGAACGGCACCTTCGACGACCAACGAGAATCGTTAAAAGAGATAGACGTGCATCGCTTTCTCAAATTGCCGCAGATTTCAATGCTGGAGCATCACCATGTGTCGGCGTGCGAACTGTTCAACGAACCATCATTAATATGGGCTTTCGGAACCGAAGGCCCACTCATGTACTATTGCTGGCACAAAGCTTTACGCCTCGTCTGGGCCCGCCAACGATGTTGACGGGATATGGGATGCCTGATACGTCTGGAGACAGGTGACAGATACTTAAATATCATGTCCGATCACCTACACCCATTCATGTCCATTGTGCATTCCGACGGACTTGGACAATTTCAGCATGATAATGCGACACCCCACACATCGAGAGTTGCTACCGAGTGGCTCCAGGAACACTCTTCTGACTTTAGACACTTCCATTGGCCACCTAAATCGCCAGACATGAACATTATCGATCATATCTGGGATGCCTTGCAACGTGCTGTTCAGAAGAGATAGTTTTAATGGTTAAGAAGAGAACCTCGTCTCAGAAAGGGCTTGATCCATAATTGGAGGGTCAGTCTTGGTTGATTGAAATTAATAAACACATTAATTGTTATGTTGCAAAAGTTTGAAAAACACTGACGCATACAAAAGATCGATATTGATAAAATAACTCACTGTCCAACCTCCTCCGTCGTTGTCCATGTCACAGTAAGCGATTAGAGAATGATTGAGAAACTTAGGCCATATGCGATAGAGTCCACTTTCTTTAAATCCTGCGTCAAACAAACTCTTGCAATCAGGTTCTGCTCGTACACAGTGATCATTATCCTCAGTAGAAGATAGTATTGAGCAGCTTTTGTTCTTGGGGCTAATGCAAAAGGCGTCTACAGAAAAAACAAAAAACAAAACACGGCAAATCAATTAAACTGCTATTACAAACAGAGGTTCAGTTACCTCTATTCAACTATTTTAAGCGACTTTTGATTTTATTTATGTACTTCGTTCAAGCAATGATTTTTTTTTACTTTCCAATATTGCCTATCAAAGTTACAAAGTAAATACATAGTTTGGAAACGAATTAACTTCCAAATGTTTGGTAATAGTATTTGTTACTATCTTGTTTATATCTTGTCATATTCGCGAAAAAACTAAATGCAATCACAAATATTGCAGTCGTAAAATAAATTAGAAGAAAATTAAAATTTTACATTCCAGGAAACGAGAGTTGGAACTGACCTCTCGATCACTATATTTAAACCAGAAGCGGATTTCCAAGTAAGCATAAAAGGCACGTGTTTGAAAAGAGGGGAGGGGCTCCGGCTGTGACCCAAAAATAAATTATATATTACTAGAGCCCGGAAGTTCAGGCAAAATGCCATAAATGATTTCCTTTGCCCATTTTTTAGTAAAATGACTTTTGAAAATTCTTGCCGAAAATGCCTTTTACTTTTTTTGCCACAGATGCCTTTTTTACTTTTTTTCTGACCGTAAATGCCCATTTCGGTTTGTTTTTATGTTTCGAGTTGGTTTGCTTTGTATTTTTTTATATACTTTTTAAAATTCCTACACATACAGGGTGGTCCTAAACTCTACCGACAAAATAAGAGGAGTTGTTGTGAACAACTAATAAGGCATGTTTGTCCATATCCCCGTGTCCGCAAAGGGGCCGGTTTGGCTGTAGAGCGTAACCACTGTTTACGTCTATCACGTTGCTACGTAGCCAATTGCACGAATTAAATGCAATTTTCGTCACATATGTTAAGTGATTGATCTAATACAGCAGAGACAAAGAAATCCGGAATTCCGTTTTCTGATTTTGATCTGTGTTACTGTTTAGTGAAAATAAGCCTAAAAATGCCTTTTTTAACACACTGGAAAAGAGTTGGGAACTGCCAAGTATGTGTAACAGGTGAAGAACATCAAAATAAACATTTTTTGTTCAGTGAATTTTTTTCCAAAAATTAGCCATTCGGGCACTACAGTGAATTTACTGTTTGTGCCCACCACATTCAAGGTTTCCACAAACGGCTACAATGCACCATTTCAAGAATTTTTAAAATTATTCATCAACCGACATTAGGCGCTCTCTGCTGATATTTAAAAATCAGTTAAATTTACCGGAATTCTATGTGTAGAATTCGCCGCTTCAGGTGCGAGTGTATGAATTCTACACATACAATTCCGGTAAATATTTTGGACGTTTTAATCTCTGGTGAACAAAATAGACCTCGATTTTGAAACGTTTAGTATCGGACCATTTAATAGAACCCAATTACCTACATCTGCGAGTCTGGATTTTTTATGTGAAATCGAGATCTCCAACTAAATAATTGATAGACAATCAAAAGAGCAGTTTAATGTCATCTGCACTTTTCAATTTCATTTTCAATATCGTAGAGACCTAACCGTGGGAAGGGACCTCAGCTTTACGAGGAATTTGAACTTCAACTGGCATAGACGTGCGTAGAAAGTTTATAAGTGTTATAAGCTAAGTGTGGGGGGGGGGGGATTACAGAGCTATAACTGCATATATTCGTACTTTAAATATACAGAATTTCATTGGAATGGGCGAGGGTTATAACTAACACCCCCATCAACATCACCCTGCGTACGCCAGTGTCAATCGCCCTATTTCATTTCCATTATCACCTGAGCGGAATTTCTAACAAATTTGCAAAGTATTTGACGTAAGAGTGCTCATAAAATTAACTAAAATAGAAATGCAAAGTTGACCTTATCTTTTCCTCAAGATAACTGTAAAACCAGTTTATAGAAGAATAATCAAAAACTAATTCTCTTATGGTACTCGTATTTATTTATTCAATGTCATTAAGTATAAATAAAATATATATACATATGTATCATCACTATTTTTAGAAACTACTTCAATCCCTCGAATTTTATATCCTGCTACGAACCGATAAAAAACCTGTTTTTCCATGTCATTTTGGTCGTCTAATTATGCTGCCTCTGGCTGTGGCTCCCAACTTTTTTCAAGCCGCGGCCCCCTTTTATAGTAACTTAAGATATACGACTCCCCCCTCTGTCCACCGCTGCCACATTTGCATAATAAAAGCATTTTTAACGAAGTAAAGAAAACACATTAAATATAAAATTATTTTATAATAATTATGTGTATATATTATGTATATTAAGTTTATTATATTACGTATATTAAGTTTATTATATTACGTATATTAAGTTTATTATATTACGTATATTAAGTTTATTATATTACGTATATTAAGTTTATTATATTACGTATATTAATTATATATATTATAACAACTATTAATAGAATTTATATAAATCGAACACTACGCAGATTAAATCAAACAACAATGTCAATCAATCAACGTTTATTGGCGTAGTGATACCAACGCCGATGGTATGGCGTGATTAGATGGTGAAACGTTCGAAAGAAAATAAATATTTCTGCCTTCGGTGGGACCTGAACCCACGACCTTCCAGTATATATACGTTCGTAAAGAGATTATATATTGTCCTTCGTAGCTCAGTGGGTAGAGCCTCCGCCCGGCAAGTGGAAGGTCGTGGGTTCAGGTCCCACCGAAGGCAGAAATATTTATTTTCTTTCGAACGTTTCACCATCTAATCACGCCATACCATCGGCGTTGGTATCACTACGCCAATAAACGTTGATATTGTTGTTTCATTAATAGAATATTGCAATATGTATAGCCATGTTGAAATATAAAAGCGTTGGAAACATTTGGTATGAAATTCCTTATAAAAATAATTGCAACTAAAAATAGTTGCGGCGCCCCACCCCAGAAGCCTGATCGGGACTCCCTTGATGGTCGCGACCCCCAGGTTGGGGACCACTGGCCTATGAGTTTTAAATTTAAGCTGTTTTTGTCATTATTTAAATATTTTTACCGTCACTATCACCCAATATGAAGATAGACATAAGGCCTGATTGCTATAATAGATTTCATTTAATGGTGTGTAGCTTTTCTCATGAAAAAATAAACGAAATGCTAAACATCCACGTCACAGCCGGTAGGAATTAACATGACCATCAAACCACAATACATTTATATATAATGCTTATTAGTCAGACGTTTATTAAAAATAGAATAGTTATATACAAAAACAAATTTTTGAATAATACATATAGAAGCTTATTAGACGTTTATCGAAATAGAATAGTTATATAAAAAATAAATTTTTGAATAATACATATAGAAGCAAATCTTCAATGACTTCAATTTTTCTGCAATTAGGAAAAGTAATTTCTCTTAGAATTTTTGCCGTCCATATAAAGTTGATTATTTTAATTAATATTATTTAATACTAAATACAGGAATGGCATTATTAACTTACGATCACAAGTATATAGCATTAAATTTTAATGTTTACATTACCTTGTACGTTTTCCATTCGAAATTTTGCTGATGATACCACGTCGGACAACGCCGATGTTACACTTTCCATCATGTAAACCAAACCTTTTAAAGACCCAACGTGTTGACATGATTCGCCACCCTTTCTGTTGCACGTCGTGCCATCGCTAAATGTGGGTGGGAAAATTATAAATGCCGCACATATGACACTCTTTACAAATTCTCTCATGTCCGTCTGATTGACCCCGAAATGTGTAAGCACTTTCTCTTTGAACTCTACTTCGTGAGGATATCGAAGCAAAAAAATTTCCCTTTCTATCTACGAAAAGGAAAACTGGTTTGTGGTGGCGAGAAGTCTGCAGGGGTAAAAAAAAAAAGATTAAGATATCACGCGTAAGAAGTATTTTCAGTTTCCCTAACGAGTTTCCAGCAGCCCTTCGCAGAAAGGAAACGTTCGAACATATTAATATACAGGGTGAATCAAAAGTCCGTATAAAAGTTAAAATTTACGACAGAAGGCAAAAATTATCACATCAAAGTGTGACTTGCGTGATAAATATGGTCTAGATGTGAGGTGGTTTTTTTTTCTTTTTTTTTTCAACAAAAAACTGCAATTCAAAACTCAGCGATGGGTTGTGTTTTGGATATTCGAAAGGCAATGAAAATTATTCTTGTCTGTTCAATATGTGTATTAGCAAGCAGTGGATTAGCCTGGATTCAAAAGTGAGCCCTCTCTAAGTATTAACTATCCCATCCGCACCCCCCGACTCCAATAAAAAATTCAAAATACATATATTGTCATTGTTATCATTATGATTATACATGTACGTAAATTGGGGCTTTTTTAAAGGGTGGGAGGCGTGAACCAAGGGCGGATCATGGATGTTACTACGGGGGGCAGATTCGGGGCCCCTCAGTGGGAAAATGCTTAGTTTTGGACTGTTAAATAGTTTAGGTAAATGTTGTTATATTACTAGCCTTCCTTTATACTCACCAAAATATTTAATTTACGACAATGAATTAAAGTTGGGCTTTTCTTTAATTAAACTATATGGTTTAGGGTAGATTATAGTCAAGTATGACAGAAGGATAAGCTAGTAAAGGAGACATATACAATAACCAAAACGATAATTTACAATGTAATTAATAGAACAAGTTTAAATTTAAACTATAAAAACATTGTAATTATTTTACTTTTTTTATAACAAGCAACTTTTTAAAAAACTTGAAGTTTATAGTGCAAAGTCGAGCCATCTTTTCTTCCTTTGAAAATTTGTCATTCACTTTATTTACATCAATATGAATGTCTCTGTGGGTGTGTATTAAAAGTCTCTTCTGTCATCCGCGTTCGAAGCCAAGTTTGACGGCGCTTCGAGGATAAAAAACTACGTTCTGCTGAAGCAAGACTTACCAAAAAACGTAGTTTAAAGGGCAAGACACTTGTAGATTCGTGGAAAAGTCTGGATCGCATTTCTCCAAGATTTGGAGACTTTAGACGCCTGTGTAAGACTTTTATTTATTACAGTCGTAACAAACAACATATAAAATATTCTTCATCGTCTTTAATTTTTTTTCCTATTTAACCCTTAACCCTTACGGGGGGGTCTGGGGGGGGAGCGATCGCCCTCTCCGCCCCTCGCTGGATCCGCCCTTAGCGTGAACACTTGGCTCACTAAAACGAACACCAAAGGGAACAGAAAATCTGTTCGTATTAACAGTAATTCGCCTTATCTGGGAAGAATAGTATGCTATACAATCCGGCGGGACTCCAAGCGTTCGCCTTAACGAAGTTCAACTGTATTAATGAATTAATAAGTTATAATTAAAATAAAAACTACATCTCACTCATTTTAAAATTTCCATTCCATTATCAAAAAATTTAAAAATTGTGGGCCACAAAATTATAGGTCCTAGGGAAACATTCCCAGAGATCCGTGCATTAATCGTGCCCTGAGTACAAAAATGCTTCTTTAGATTGATTTACGTTGACGAAAGTGCCCTTATCACTCAAAAATTAGGCCCTGCGGTGGCGCAGTGTGGTAACGCGTTCTCCTATTGCAAAACATTGAAATTACCGCTACACCCTTCAGTGGTGCGTGAGAGCAGTACCGTTACAGCACTAGTTTTCTGCAACTAAATTTTATAACCTGTTTAATAAATAATTAAACAAATCACTGGCTGGTCATTCCCTCGACTTATCTGGAAATTACCGTTCACAACGGTACCTCTATTCTCAATTATATATAATTTACACGATCACTATATCTTTGGCCAAAAATTATTAAATTAATTTCTAAAAATTCTAATTCGCACCAGGATGTTGTAAGGCCGAAAATTTTACAAAACTACATTAAAGATATAGGAAATAGTTCCTGTTGGACCCTAGGTCCAATCATCAGAAACTAATTTAGTGAGATACCTGATGAAGACTTTGCCGAAGCGTCGAAAACAACTCGAAGTTTTGTAGTGGTACTTGATTCCTTGATCACAGCATGATGGGGCAAATAATAAGTTGATTTCTGTTCAGATACTGGCTCTTCAATTTTTTTCATATGTCCAAGTTCAAGGTACTCTTTCATAAAAGCTCTGTAGCGGTTGTATAAGTCAGGTTTCGATGACAACATTTTTTCCAAAGAACGGAATCGATATAAAGCTGACTGCTTTGAATCTCCCAATTGACAAGGAGACGAAAGAAAAGGCAACCTTACAATATATTTTCCACTTGTGTCTCTAGAATGATTGTTACTAAAGTGGTTTTCACAAGCTTGTTCTGCTTTTGTTAATGAATTTGCCATGGGCACTGAATCCAGGTTTCAAAATTTAGAAATTAAATCGTGAGTGTCTACATGAATGTTATTCACAAGAATTGAGGATGGTTTTTTGGACGAAACTTAAACATTGCCAGAAACTACCCATCCCAAATCTGAACGGACGGCAAAGGGCTTTTCGGCACCATACTTCATTAATTCACCCTTTAGCATAGGTAAAGAAATATCAAAGCCCAGCAGGATGTCAATGGGACCGGTTTGGAAAAATGTGGGATCTGCTAGCGTTAAGTCATTGAACTGCTCAGCAAAGCTGGGATCTAATGAATAATGTGGCAGCTCTCCTATAATCTTATTAATTACAAACACTGAAGTCGAAAACACAGGATTAGATTTGAAATGAGGTACAAACGTTATGTTGGTTGTACCATTTGCATGAGTATCAGAAGAACCAGGGCAAGAGATTTGTATTCTTGCCTTTCTCCTAAGTAGGCCCAGACTGTTGCAACACTCTTCTGAAATAAATGAGGCCTGGGACCCAGGATCTAGAAGAGCTCGAAAACACTGATAATTATTTGAAGCGTCTAATACTTTGATTAAGGCAGTGCACAGGAGCACCTGCTTTGGCACGCCGAGGTGCGAAACACAAGAAGAAACATTCGACCAAACTGCTTCAGTAACATTAGGAGTTGTGGGTTTGTCTGAGTCAGTAAACTTCGGAATGAAGACATTTGCATCTGCTGACAAGGAAGTAGTAGGGCTTGAAGTCTGATGATTTTTCTCAAAATGAAGAAGCATATTGTGGTTCTTATCACACTCCGTACATTTAAATTTGCTTTTGCAAGCATTAACTTTGTGACTCTGAAGACAATTGAAACAGAGCCCTTGATTCTTCACAAAATTATGACGTTTTTGTACTGTTAATGCTTTAAATTCAGAACAACCATACACATAGTGGTTGCCATTACAGAAAACACACTGTCCCTTTACTTGGGATGCAAATGAAGAAACCTTTTGCACTGGTTTCTTGAAAACCTGAGTTTTATTTTGTTGCAGTGTTCGGGAGTGAAGGGTTAAAAAATGTAGCAAATCATTTAAGGATGGAATAGTGTCATCCCTTAAATTTCTTTCCCACCAAGCCCTTGTGGCTGGGTCCATTTTTTGGATTCACACAAACACTATCATTGAAGTTGCGAAATTCTCTATTTTATATCAATGCTCTCTAATGAGCGAACTATTTCCTTAGCACTGTCAACTATATTTAACAAATGATGTGCATTTTCAGTACTCAATTGAGGCAAACTCCATAGCCTTTTGAGCAATGCAAATACAAGTTCTCTTTTGTTAGAGTACCTCACCTTTAGCAGACCCCAAGCAATGTCAAAATTGGCATCTGTAATAGGAATGGATTGAATGATGCGAAGAGCATCCCCTTCCAAAGCACCTCTTAAATATTGCAATTTTTGTGCCTGTGAAATTTCATTATTTTGACCAACACTTGCCCAAAACAAATCACTAAAGGAGAGCCAATCTATAATCGAACACCCAGAAAAACTTGGAATGTTTTCTTTCCTTCCCGACAGACACAGAGAGTATTGTGTTCAACTTTGTGTATAATGATAAATACATCTTTCTTTCTGGTCCCTTGAAGATCGTTATGGACCAACTCGTTGGATATTATAAGTTAAATGTCGCGCAAAACCTACAACAGGAAATCATATAAGTATGAAATGTGTATTAAGTAGATTGTTGTTTTCATATTCATCTGTCCTTTCAATAACTTCTTTTAATATTTGAATATGGTCGACAACGTTGTGTCAATATTCAATAGATCAATAACAACTATCTAGAATAAAATTAGTCCAGTGTTAATCAGCTTCTTATGAGCGATAACACGCTGACCTTTGAAAGAACGTGATTTTCGGACTTGTTTGTTTACGGAAATGCAGATTGCGATGTCAAACAAAGGCTACTATGTCAGCCCATAGAACATCGGCGGAACATTCGTATTTAACGCTGGGCTTTCTCCAGAACTTGTACAGTATAGAAAAAACGCGGAGAACGTTCGGGGTGCTAGATTAAAAGGTGAGTTTATTTAGTCTTACTACATGTATATAGGTGTGCATATGTGGTACGTGGGCCGTCATTCATATTAATTTTGGGATAACGATTCCACGTTGTTACCCTCAGGGTCGGACAGGGTTCTCTCAAAGGGTGCATACCTTAGATTTTCGGAGGGTGCGAGTCCTTGTCCGTTCGGAGGCAAGAGTCCTATCATTCATGACTGTGCACGGGGGGCCCAGTCCGCCCCTGGTTGAACCCTCAAAGTTAGAAAAAAATATATAGTTTGATATTTAATTTCCTACTTTCATTACTTAATATTTTCTTAATATTTTAAACAATTTTTCGGAAATTAGCTCGCTGGAATCACTTGAGTCCTCCCGAAATCTTTACATTTAAGAATGCAGACAGATTTTAGGACGTCATCGGTACGGGGCCTGATGCTGTTGTTAGGACAAAATAGAATGTAGGTTTAGATTTAGACAAAGTGTCAATTAGATATCTATTTGTTACGTTTCATTTGCCTTTAATTGTTTTGTTTGTTTGGCTTTTTTATGGCGCAAGAGCATCTGGGCTATACTGCGCCAAACATGGTAAAATCAAAGACTGTAGTAAAAACCAGTACTTTTTAAAAATTTTAAAACGTGCGTATGGTCAGCATGGTCATTTAAAATGTCAGAGAGTGATTTGATTGTTTTACATTAACAAATCGTGATATACGTTTAAAACGTTTTCTTGTTTTACTGACAAGATACTTTGAGCTTTACGAATGGTATCAGATACATGATATCAGATAATGATACAGACTGCACCATGTTCAACCATATCTATAATAATATTTTTTCGTAATTCCTTGAGTATCGTTATATAAATATTTTACTGTATTTCGTTCAGAATATGCTAGTGTTCATGCTCGCAAACTGCTTATAAACCATTCTATAGTTTTTGGATTTTTTAGCTGTGTTAAAACCAATTTATTTATAAATATAGGCGCTAGTACAGATAGCAGCAAAAGTTTGCAACTTTTTTCGAAACTTGCCATTACGGACGCACGCATATGCGTACCGTGATTCCGCCATTTTGAATTAAAAAAAACACAATTTTTTTCTTTGATCCAGGAATGATTTGAAACTTTGTTTTTGCTGTTAATGTTTTCATTTCACTATTGCACGCTTTACGAATTCGAGAGATTGCGATACCATTATATATTGATGTTTTTTATAAGTGGTAGGTGGGTGAGTAAAGACATCCTGGGCATGTACTGACTCAGAAAAAGTACTTTGCTTCAAAAAGCAGTCTGCAAAACGACATTCCATTATAGTGGAAGCTTGCTACGACCGTTGGCGGCTTGGCGCAGTTGCCTTAATCTGTACTAGTACCTAAATATATACAGTAGGACCCGTATATGACGAGAAGCTTTGAACCAAAAAAATTGCTCTCTATATCCGATTGCTCGCTAAATCCATTTTGGAATTTAAAATCCAAAACGTTGAAAATAAAATATGTATATGCAACATATATGAATGAAACATGCATACAATGAATAATAATCAGCTTTAAATTTGCTGAACAACGTATTACATTTCCATTTCATTTTCAGCACAGTAAGTTAAAAAAGAATATCATAAAGGAACTTACATTTGTATATATTCTCAAAATAAGATTTATTTGTTGATGCTAAAAACACAGTCCATAGTTGTTTGTTTTCTTCTGCAGTATTTGCGTTCGTTAAATTTTTGTCATAAAAAATTTAGCGCATTACATGCGTAGACGCAAGTATAATCTGTTATTTAAAAAAAGCGTATAATGGGAATTCTGTACTATGTATTATTCTGAAAGAAATACGAGTTATCGGAAATACTCCGGTCTCAAGCGCTGAAAGCTTTGTGTCATCATGTTCGCTCTAGTTAAAAGACAGCCTTTTTCACCATTTTTTTTTTCATTTGGATTTTTTTAGATTTTATTTATTTTTATTTAAAAAATGTCGCATTTTTTTATTCTCGTTTAATTCAGGGTTTGCGAAGGTATTGTTTTCTAAAAACGTTTAAAGTAACCGACCTCGTTCAGATGTCCGATTTCGACCAAAATTTGCATTTTTATTTTTGCGTTTCCAATGTCAATATCCTTACCTATCAGAAGCTGTTTATTTTATCTCGATATATTGTTGATTAGGAGCTTAGATATGAGAGTTTTTGTTGGCGCAGTATAGCCCAGATGCTCTTGCGCCATAAAAAAGCCAAACAAACAGTTTTTGCAATAAGCGGGTAACCGGAAGTTGCGTTAAATTGAAAACTTCAAATATAATTTCTGAAGAATCGTATTTTTCATAATTTGCGTTACACCAAACGTAACTGAAAAAGTCCTTAATAGAATCATGTGAAATTTTTCAAATAAAATTTTTATATTATTATGCATGCAATAAACTAGAAGTTAAAAAAATTATAGAATTCAAGTTATACCATTTTTTTCTTTAATAGTATGGTTTTGTTTTCGTTTTTTCAATTTTTCTGGATTGACTAACATTTTTTGCCATATCGCCCCAGCGATTTAATCTTTTCTACTTATCATAGGTCACGATATGCGCATTGATTGTATATATAAAGGGAAACCCAAAATAGTTATCTATCATAAGAATTGTTTGAGTTAGGATATTTACCGTGTTTGAATCTATCATGAGGATTATTTGAGTTATGATAATTACCGTGTTTGAATCTATCATGATATTTATTGGAGTTATGATATTTACCGTGTTTGAATCTATGATGAGAATTATTTGAGTTATGATATTTACCGTTTTTTCCAATTTCGGGCTAAATTTTTCTTTTTTTTTTTACATTTATTTCTCAAAATAGATAATTTTGTACATTTTATTGACGAATATATTTTACTTTAGTACAATTCATTAGAAAATGCACTAAATTAAGAAATATAACCTTTTTTTTAAAAAAAAATCCCCCAGAACAATGTCGGTTAACTTAAATTGAATTGCACTTAATCATTATATAAAAAAAATCGATATTTTTCCCACTGAATGTGTATTTGTTATGAAGGTCGGCTTGTCCTACTGTATATTAGCATAGGAAGAGAGAGAGAGAGAGAGAGAGTTTGGTTAGAATACTAATTAACCAACTGTAATTTAGAGATATCAATCTACCTTCCATGAGATAGACGATATAACTATGTTCGTATCGTTTTAAGAAAAGCTGGGCAAAAGGAATTAATGGTAAGTAATGGAAATTAATATATATATATTATTATTAGATGTTTTTGATAACTATCTGCATTAATGATTGAGGTTCTCAATAATCGCATTATTGATTTGTTCAATTTGTTTCATACCTCGTTATTATTTTGTTCTCTTAAAATTCTCTAATCTCGTGGTTACATATATGTCAACTTAGAAGCGTGTTAAGTGTAAATAATTATCTCCTGTTTCTTCACTCCAAATTACTTTGAGGAATAGTTTTTTTTAATAAGGAAAGTTGAAGACCGTTTGGAGCTGCATGTGTGTGGTGAACGAGTGAATGAGGATGACAACTGATTCACGCTTAAATGAAGAATCATTGTCATTCCCCTGTCCATTCAATAGATGAGTGGACAAAAATAATAAATATTTCTTATGCCGTGAATGTCAATGCTCATTTCTATTTTCAATCACTGAACGAATGTGTCACTCAAAAGAGTGAGAATGGCTCCAAAGAATGAATTCTTTTACAAGACTGATCATCCACGAAAAGGAAGAACTTTACCCATCTTCAATTCAAAGAGACATGTTGTCACTAGAGCCGATTAGCGAAATTATATCACAACTTTGCCTATACCTCAGTTATACAGTTAACACTTTAAAATTTCCAGAACATGTGCTTGCAATAAAGTAATAAAGTCGTCTTGAATTTTGAAAAACATGCAGTTTGGTATGGGCTAAACAGTATTAAAAGGAATATTTAAATAAAGTATTAAAAGTCATGCCTCACATCTTAAAGTAATTTACAAATTATATAGAAATAAGTTATAAAGTACCAGGAAAGAAATTTACGTACGAAAGGTTAAACACTGGTAAAATAGTAAAAGATAGATGAACCAAGCTTTCGGACGCGTCAGTAGAAGTTGTTCGTCAGGAGTAATGTTATGATTAACAAAATATATGTTTAAATCTACCTACTTATTATATTTGCAAATATGGCATATGATTTGGGTTAGCTTACAATATATTGTGTAGCAGTATTAACGATCAAGATCGCATAAAATCAACACAGTTTTAAAAAGATGTATTTAACCGCTGACAGCTGTTACTGTAGCCGTATTCAACTTGACATCGTACGTTGAGCTGTCTCAGTTACCTAGACAATGGCTGTAGATAGCTACCGAAACAGCTGTCAACGGTTTAAAATCTATTTAAAACTGTACTAATTTTGTGCGATTTTAGTCACTAATAACGTACAGTATCACGAAATACTTTCATATTTATTCAGTTTTAAAGACGCTCTCACAAAATTATCTTGAAATTTGTGTTTTACAATGTGGACTCTTGATTAGATTTAAGCTGAAATTATTATATTTAGGCAAACCCGAAACTTTAAAGAGAACTCACCAAATGGAAGAAAGCAATGTTGAACAAACGCCAGCAACAGTTGTCCCCTCTGCAGGTAAAAAGGAGGAGTACACAAAAAATCAATGGATCACAATTTCCACACTGGCCTTCGGAAATTTTTGTGCTGGTGCCTGCTTGTCACTTCAAGCTCCATTTTTTCCTAGAGAAGTACGTTGAAAAAGTTTAATTTAAAAAACAAAAATGACAATGTTAAATTAAGTTGTGAAGTGAAACAAGTGTGATACAAAGATTTTTTTTAAAATATCAAAACTTAGAAAAAGATCCGATGTTACAGAAAACATGGACTCTTTCAGTGTATAAGTATAAATAGTAATAACGAGATGCCAGAATATCTTCTGTCTCATCATAATTCTTTCCTATTCTCTTTTAATTAATCTTTTATTGAAAATAATTTGATTGAAAAGATTTTAATTAAAAGATCTTTAAAACTAAGCTTCCTGAAATATTTAAAGACATTCTTATCCAGAAGAAGCACTGGCGTAAGTACTGGGGAGGATAGGGATGGATGGGCCCTCTAGTAAGACAAAACTTAAAAATAAATGATATGTGTGGACATGATCGTATATATAAGTGGGCAGGGGGTTGAAGTCTCTCCCACCTAGCCGTTCAAAAATTGGATTTGCCAGATTTTGCTATGCATTTACTTTAAAAAAATTTACAGTCACATTTTAAAGTAAGATACTTTTTAGCTCATTACTAATTGTCAAGCAGTATAAATT
Source organism: Dysdera silvatica (assembly GCA_006491805.2). NCBI lineage: Eukaryota > Metazoa > Arthropoda > Arachnida > Araneae > Dysderidae > Dysdera > Dysdera silvatica. Next base: position 93,985,914 of record QLNU02003225.1, on the reverse strand, counting down.
ATTTTTGTAGCATTTTAGTATCTTGTACATTCACTAAAATTTTTGACAGTCTTGAGAAGAAAGTAATAATATTTCTCAGCCTCTCCCCTAAAAGTACTCATATGGAAGTCCATGTGTGTTGAGAATTGGGGTGTTGGTTATAGCCTCCCACCTCCAGGTTTTGAAATCCGGACTAAATCTCGTGATCTTGGCTAGATCTTGAGAACAGATTTTTCATTCGCGTACTTTGCCAACGAAAGACACTACCAATGGCGGATCCAAGGGGCTATGGAGCCATCGCCACACCCCTTTGATTCAGGAATACATCGTGGATAACGAAGTGAAAATTACCGGATACTTGGCTAAAAATAATAATCTGAAACAGTTCGTCCTTCCTTTGAAAGATTTATTCATCCACCATTGTAAAATGCCTGCTCTTGAACGTTTCTTCCATTTCCGTATAAGTGACGTTTCATTTCTCAGAACAAGACTGAATTTATTAGGTGGAAAATTAAAATTTGAAAACAAAACCGAATTCCCATGTTGGAAATCGTACTTGCTACCCAGTGTAGAAGACGAAAGAGGGGTTTATCGAAGTTGTTTCTTAAAATGCCCTTTCTTGAACATTTTTTCCCTTTCTATATGTGTATTACTTCATTTCTCAGAACAAGATGCACGTATTGTGCAGAAAATAAAAATTAACGAAAAAGCGTCTACACATCAGGAATCGTATATATTATCCTGTGTTGAAAGCAAAGGGCTGTTTTACCGAAATTGCTTCTTTAATTTCATATTCTTGAACATTTGTTTTTCTTTTCTAAAATTGCCTCACTTCATTTCGCAGAATCAGACTGCATTTGTTAGGCGGAAAATTATGATTTGAAAAAAGAAATGTGCTCCCCATGTCGGGAACTGTAATTTTTGCTCTGTGTTGAAAGCAAAGGATCATTTCTTCGAAGCTGTTTCTTAAAATATCAACGGTGGTACATCACGGGGTGCGGGCATGAGGAGATCGCCACCCCCCACCATTAATCCGAAATTATATAATGGAAAATGAAGAGAAAAGTACCAGACTCTTCCCTAAAATTAAGAATCGCCCCCTATCTTGAAAGATTTCTGGATCTGCCATTCTAAAATTCCCGCTCTATTACGTTTCTTCCCTTTCTACACTGAAGTGCCAGAAAAACTGGTACAGGCGTATCGTCGTTCTTTTGCAGGGAGGGCAATGGGAATGGTGGCCGCCGAAGGTGGCGGCGCTGTGATCCCAGACAGGATGGTACAGGCGTGCGTATGCAAATAACGGAGCTTTGCAACCAATCAGCGTAACGCGATGCGGTCGGCAGCGCCTATATAAGACAAGAGATGTCTGGCAAAGCTGTTAGATCGGTTCTTGCCGCTACAATGGCAGGTTATCAAGATTTAAGTGATTTTGAACGTGGCGTTATAGTCGGCACAAGAGAGATGGGACATAGCATCTCCGAGATAGCGACAAAATTTGGATTTTCGCGTACGACCATTTCACGGGTATATCGTGAATATCAGGAATCCGGTAAAACATCAAATCTCCGACAGCGGTGCGGCCGGAAAAAGACCTTGAAAGAACGGGACCTTCGACGACTGACGAGAATCGTTAAACGAGATAGACGTGCAACACTTCTTCAAATTGCCGCGGATTTCAATGCTGGGGCATCAACAAGTGTCAGCGTGCGAACTGTTCAACGAACCATCATTGATATGGGCTTTCGGAGCCGAAGGCCCACTTGTTTACCATTGTTGACTGCACGGCACAAAGCTTTACGCCTCGTCTGGGCCCACCAACACCGCCATTGGACTGTTGATGACTGGAAACACGTTGCCTGGTCTGACGAGTCTCGTTTCCAATTGCATCAGGCGGATGGACGTGTACGGGTATGGAGACAACCTCATGAATCCAAGGACCCTACATGCCAACAGGGGACTGTTCAAGCTGGTGGAGCTTCTGTGATGGTATGGGGCGTGTGCAGTTGGCGTGATATGGGACCCCTGATACGTCTAGAGACAACTCTGACAGGTGACAGGTACGTAAGCATCATGTCCGATCACCTACACCCATTCATGTCCATTGTGCATTCCGACGGACTTGGACAATTTCAGCATGATAATGCGACACCCCACACATCGAGAGTTGCTACCGAGTGGCTCCAGGAACACTCTTCTGACTTTAGACACTTTAATTGGTCACCTAAATCGCCAGACATGAACATTATCGAGCATATCTGGGATGCCTTGCAACGTGCTGTTCAGAAGAGATCTCCACCACCTTGCACTCCTATGGATTTGTGGACTGCCCTGCAGGATTCCTGGTGTGAATTGTCTCCAGGATACCTCGGGCATTAGTATCGAGTCCACGTCGCACTTCTCGTGGGGGGCTCTCGATATTTGGTAGCCAGTTTTTCTGTTCAGTATGTATGTGTGTCGCTTCATTTCTCAGAACTAGATTGTATCTATTAGGCGGAAAATTAAAATTAGAAAAAAAAAGTCTTTCCTATTTTGAGAATCATATTTGCTACCCAGTGTTGAAAATACCATGGGTTTATTGAAGCTGTTTCTTAACATGCCTTCTCTTGAACGTTTTTTGTCTTTCTATATGAGCGTCGCTTCATTTCAGAGAAGCAGATTACATTTATATGGCGCAAAATTATAATTTAGAAAAAGAAGAAAAAAATGAGTTCCCCATTTGATTTGGGATTTGGGATTAAATGGCTTTTTTACCGGCACTGCATCATTGAATGCCTGCTTTTGAACAGTTTTTACCTCTTTATATGTGTCTCGCTGCATTTCGCAGAACCAGATGGGTTTGTTGGGCGAAAAATAAAAATTTGAAAGAAAAAAAAAAAAAAAGGAAAAGAGAAATATTCTCCCATGTCGGAAATTGTACTTTCAACCACGTGTTGAAAGCAAAAGACTATTTCACAGACACTTTCTTTAAATGACCGCTTTTGAACATTTTTCCCCTTTCTTCATACGTCTCGCAATATTTCTCAGAAGCAGACTAGTTGTTAGACGGAAAATTAGAATTTGAAAAAATAAAAAAAAATACAAGCAAAATGCATTCCGGTGTTGGAAACCGTATATACTTTCTATCCTGTGTTGAAAGCAAAAGATTGCTTTTCCGACGCTGTTTCTTCAAGTATCAACGGCTAATCCAAGCGGGAGACGATGGAACGATCGCACCCCCAACACCGATCCGTGATTATATCATGGAAAACGAAATGAAACGTGCCAGATATTTCACTAAAAATAGGAGTCAGCAAAAACAATTTGCCCCTCCCCTGAAAAATTTCTGCATCCGCCTTTGTCACGTATCGTGTTTGTATTAGGATTAAACTTTGCGTGGCAAAATGAAATATTTTACTATGGAAGGAATTATTTTCTTGAATTGACTTGTTATGAGCAATAATGCGCTTAATAAGATAAAGTACTTTTTAATAGGCGGAGCTTAAGGGTGCTACTTCAACGGAATATGGATTCATTTTTGGTGTATTTCAGTTGACGATATTTATTGCAGCACCTCTGATGGGAAAACTGGTGAGTGTGCGATTTACTATCATTCATGGAATACACAATTTTTCCTGATTAGTTACCTAGATTCCTTTGTTTCATTAGTGATTGTAACAAGTTAAGAACGTTGCTTATTAATGATTTGCAGATCAGTTATGTGGAACCTACTTTCATGCTGAATGCAGGGATCTTTACTACTGGACTAACTTGCATTTTATTTGGGTGCAGTATAAATTAAAGTTTTTTAAAAGCATATTCAGCACTGAATGTACAAGGAATAGTCCCTACTACTACTGCTTTTACCACGGCTACTAACATTACTACAACTAAATTACTACTACTGTAACCACTGCTACTGCTACTATTAATACTACTTTTTTTTCGCTATTTCGTATTCGTGATCAGTGACATGATCACGGCACTTCTATCATTTCTTGTCAACCCAGAATCTATCATATACTTAAGGGCATTTGTTTTTATTACGTATTAGTCTTGGTCTTTTTCTCTCTCTCTTACTTTTTTTACTATAACTTTCCTATTATTTCTTATAGATGGTTCTTCTCTTCCCTTTTCGGAAATTTTTGAGGGGATTGGCCATATATATTGGTGCTGAAAACTAAGGCAAGCCAACAAATAAACCATAGTTAACACTTTACTGAAAGGTCATGAGTATACAATACAATAATGCAATATTTTATTTTGTATTCATGCACAAACGTTACGAACATAGAACTTCGAAAACTGCTTGCGTTAGTTTTCACATGTTCAAGCAGCTATATACACATATTATCAATTTAATATACCGCCAACATCCAACCCTATAACACAAATTATAAAAAGGCGCGATTCCAGGCCTCTGCAACCATCCAAAAAATACCCTCATAACAATTACAAAACATAAATAAAATAATATCAAAACAAAATTCCCCGTGGGACCCAATGTAATATTACTGGATAAAATTACAAAATGCGTCAATATCTTGCAACTCTGACAAATATTCACGTAATTTTCGAAATAATTTATTATAAGGCAGCAATCCTAACCGTCTGGGTAACGTATTAAAAAACTTGAAGCCTTTACCAAGCAGAAGTTCTGAAAAAAGTAGCTTTTGATCTCGGAATCTAAACCTTTAAGTTAGTTGAATATCGTGTACAATAGATATTATCAATAAAAACAATATTATTACTTCGTTTATAAAATATTTTAAGAACATTAAAATATGTTGTTTATGAATAGGAAAGATCTTCAAAAATACAAACAATTTTGAAGGATAGCGTCTATCTTTATAGGAAATTAACCTGATAAAAATATTTCTCAGCCTTGGTCATCGGTTTCAAAGTGGAAAAGTGCGTATCACCCCAGCACACCTATCCATGGACTATAACTGATTGTACCAATGAAAGATACAAAAGTCTCGAAATATTCAGCTGATAAATCTGTTTCAAACAATAAAGCTTGCGTAACATGGACAAAGACTAATATTTAAATTATTAATATCTAATTAAAGCAACGATGGTCACAGTACTGCCACACCAATAGCGAACTTGTCCATGGAAAGTTATATATATATACTCGTAAGGGAGAGAATGGTTGCGCCTGTAGCTTAGTAGGTACAGCACCTGACCGGCAATCAGGAGGTCGTGAGTTCGGGTCCCACCAGGCGCCGGAAAATCGTTCTTTTCTTTACGAGTAATTTAACATCTATTGTTAACATGTAGTTTCCAATTTCATTTGTTATCCACAGTAAGGCACAAATATCTCAATTGTGACACCGACTCAATCTCAGAACAAACACGTCAATTTCGGTGACATTTATATCATGATATATCGATTTATGTTCCGGTTACGAGTACCCTCATGTTTATATTTTATATTTAACCGAAGAAAAATAGCCGGCTGTATGTTTTGATTCGAATTACCCAGTTAGCCATGCCTTAGGAGAGATGAATGGAATAAATGTAGGTCATGTAGAATAAACTACATGAACTGTATACATAAACTGTATGACTCACACATGAATTCCAAATAAAGCACAATGCATGCAACTAACAAATTTGATAACTATAAATTTAAGGTTGGAGTAAAAAAAGACGTATGCATGAAATATTTTTATGTTTCTTAATTTTCGGTATGGGGGAATGTTTTAAAAGTAAGAAGATCCGTTCAATGAACGATTCGTTCACAATCAGCCAATGAAAAATTCCTATCCAGTCGGCCAATGAACAATTCTTATCCAATTGGTCAATAAACGGTTTGTACACAATCGGTCAATGAACGGTTTTTACACAATTGGTCAATGAACAATTCGTGCAAAATAGGTCAAAGAACGATTCCTGCAAAACAGGTGAACGAACGATTCGTGTACAATCGAGCAATGAACAATTCATATCAATTGGTCAATAAATGATTCGCGCATAATCAGTCAACACAAGATTCGTGAATAATCGGTCAATGAACGATTCGTGTACAATCGATCAATGAACAATCCTTACACAATCATTTAGTGAATTAATCTCTCCCACTTTGTGGTATGTACCTGCCTCTAGCATGTTTCGTATCTGTTTATGGTACGTTAAAAACTCAAAAATGTTTAATTTTAATTGACATTTTTTTTTATTTCAGATTTTTGAGATATATTAATGGTAGGATTTATTTTGTGACTCTTGCTTTTGTGCTTCGTATTGTCGAGGGAGTTGGAGCTGCTGCCTTACGCACTTCTTGTTACACCATCATCGCTGCCCAATTTCCCACGAGCATGACAACAATGTTTGTAAGTCTCTTACTAATAATTCGTATTATTTATAATAATATTTATTTTCTTTCGAACGTTTCACCATCTAATCACGCCATAACATCGGCGCTGGTATCACTACGCCAATAAACGTTGATTAATATTGTTATTTGCTTTAATCTGCGTAGTGTTCGATTTGTACAAATTCGTATTATTATTTAAAAAGAAAAACTACTTAACTCTACTATAGCGTTTTTACTTGGCGTCTAATGTTTTCTTATCTATATGTGTGAAGTGGCGTCCAAATGAGTAGTTCTAGTTAGGGGGTGCGCTGAGAAAAACCATTGCCTCCTGCAAGGTTGCCACTTTAGTAAATGTAAAAAATACTAGATTATTACAAAAATAATTGATACTGCTTAATAATTAGCAATGAGCTAAAAAGTACTCTATTTTAAAGCGTGATTATAAAACTTTTGAAAGTAAATTCATAGTAGAATTGGGAAAATCAAATTTTTAAACAAAGGCTATGAAGGCTCAAGCTCCTCTGGTCCTCTATATGAGCCCTCATGCATATATCTGCTAGTAACATGTGATGTTGTAATTTGAATGTTTTAATTGCTAACTTGAAAGCATCTCACCGTGATGTTTCGACATTTTTACTATATTCCATACATAAAATATAAATATAGCTGTGAATCTGATACAACAAACCATTTACGTTAATTGAGACTAACGAAATCTACATACAAACATTTATACAAGAACAGCTACACTTATTTAAAAGTTCAGCAGAATTTTACAGTGTTTCGAACTAATGAGAATATTATATATATATAAGAAATCAATTATTGAAGATTGCAGTGTACTGAACAGATTTAATACTGGAAGTGATCATCGAATGGTGAGATGTAAAGTGCACTTAAATACTAAATTAGAACGACAGAAGCTCATTAGGAAACAAGTAAGTAAGAGGGTGGATTTAAAGAAATTAAAAGAAAATACCGAGGCATTCAAGTTGGAATTAAAAAATCGCTTTTCTGCACTGGAAGGACTTATTGAAGAAGTTGACATCTCAGAAGCAAATGAAAACATTGTTAAGACAATAGTTGAAACTGCTGGGGAAATTGGTGGTGTAACCTGTAAAAAGCACAATAGCAAATTATCTGAGAAGACGAAACAGCTCATGAAAAGGCGAAGAGATATGAAGGTGGACAATCGAAATACCAGTTCCAGGATTGAGTACATAGAACTTTGTAAAACTCTGCGCAAAAGCATGAAAGAAGACATAAGAAAATTCAATTGTGAGTTAGTAAGGAAGGCCATTGAAAATAACAAGAGCCTTAGGGTTGTTAAAGGAAGTTTATCTGTTGGGAAGAAACACATCATTGCATTAAAAGGAGAGGATGGCACCGTAACAAGAAATAGGGAAGAAATACTTAGAAGAGTTGAAGAATTCTACAAAAAACTATATGAAAGTAACAGTGGATTAAACGAAGACACTGAAATAGTCGAAGGAACAGCTCCTAAAATCTTAAAAGAAGAAGTTTCATTTGCAATAAAAAGTATGAAGAAAGGAAGAGCCCCTGGCGATGATGGTATTACATTAGATATCCTAAAAGAAGCTGGAGAATATGTAGAAGACATACTTGCAAAATTCTTTACCAAATGTCTTAACAGCGGTAACATACCAAACCAATGGGATTCTGCAACAGTAATTCTTTTGCATAAAAAAGGTGATAAAGAGGATTTGAAAAATTACCGACCAATTAGCTTGTTACCTGCTATTTATAAAATCTTCACAAAAGTGCTAACACATCGCCTGCAGAAAAAATTAGATGCAGCTCAACCAAGAGAACAAGCTGGATTTCGAAGTGGATTCAGTACAGTGGACCATATTCAAGTATTAAGAGAATTAATTGAAAGAACACATGAATATGAACTTCCATTGTGTGTGGCATTTATTGACTATGAGAAGGCCTTTGACTCTATTAAAACATCAGCAGTCATCAACTCTTTAAGATCAACAGACATTGAGGATGTGTACATTGACATGGTGAAACGTGTGTATAAAAATGCAAGTGCAAAATTTCGGTTACATAAAGATACCAAAACTATCAAACTTGGCAAAGGG
>QLNU02003225.1:93923083-93969497 GCA_006491805.2 Dysdera silvatica | reverse complement strand
ACAGTTGAAGGACATCAGAACCGAAACAGTTGAGGCGTCATAGACGGTAAGGATGAACATGAGACGAAAGAGAGGAGAAGAAGCAGCCACGAACCCCGAAGAGAAAACAGTGCCGAGTACTCAGAGGTATTCTTTGGAAGTAGACACACGACCATGGTAAGAGAAAACATTGGGGGAGAAAGTGGCGAAGAGGGGGGTCAGAAAAAGGCAGTTAACCCGATTATATCCGATCCATCGATGCAAGGTAAAACCAGAGGAAATATCTAGAGCAATAGCCGCGGAGTCGAGACAAAAAAGAGGGTAAAGAATAAAAAATAAATGTGAAAAAATGAAGGAAAAGGAAGGGCAAGGTGTGAGCGTCCGCTCCCTTCGGGAACCAGAACTGGAATCGGAATTCTATTGAAATCTCTTGAAAATATTTTTGACAACGTAATAATTAAGCTATTGATTTACAAAAAGAATACTTAGGTTTGAATTCTTACTCCCATTGTAAAGTTACAGGGAAATTTGCCAGTCCGATTGGCTGCTATCAAAACAACGTCACGCTGTATTGGCGAAAAAATGGCAAATTTCGCATCGCGTGATATCTTGTCGCATTGTAGGAGAAATAGCGACAGATATTACGACACAGATTCGAAGTTTTTTTTTTTGTTTTTTTTGTAACGTTGCCGGAAAGATCACTGTAGTACGTTTCTTGCAAAATTCATACCTGAAAACAAATTACTCTTACTTGTATCAATGAAGAGTTAGTGGGAAGAAACCTCCAACAACCTCCCGCTTCGGAGTAAACCTCTCGGTGTCCGTTTGGATAGGCTTTGAGTTATTCCTGAATTAGTTGAAATGTTGAATCACTGATCATTACCGATGATAACGTCATCTCTCTAAATACCAAATTACGGAAATGCGACAAAAATAAAATCTGTCCACGAGTTTATCATTTATTGACCAAATAAAACTTCTGTTTAGCGAATCTTTTTTTTACTTTTTATTTCTTTCGCTGATGCAACATGACGTGGTTTCGATAGCAGCCAATCGGACATGCGAATTTCCCCGTAATGTTAAAATTAGGATACGGATTCATATTTTGTTGCCGGGAGTGGACAGCGTTCCGGCACATTTCGATTGAACTTCATCCCTGGTGGCGTTGTGTGAAATCGAAACTAAGCCATCTTCAAGTGTCCACTATCTGATTCTCTAATCAAAAGGCACAATTCATACACTTATCATTATCGTTTTTATGATTATATTGATATGAATTGTGATTTGTTTTATTTTTTTGAGGGATGTATGGTGAACATTTGGAGATGGCCTACTTTTGAAATCATGCTACGCTACTGATATATATATATATACAGGGTGTTGCGAAAGCACCGGATCCTTGTGCACAATGGACCATAATGGCCCTTTACATGGGGGGTCGGAAATGAATATCAACGGAATTTTGCATACTTTTAATTCGCAGAGGCGGGATCTATAATGAACAATGGAGCTTACAAACCAAATAGTAGCCCACCTCTTAACCTCAACTCCGGCGTGGGGTTGATAAATAGAAGCGCTGAACTTGTTTCAAAGTGTGTTGGCATTTTTTGTGATTGCCGAAATTGGCGACTTGATCCTATAATTGGCGCAATTTCATAGATAACGATCTCACTGTTCCTACGTAGGGCTGGCAACTTTCATTATAGGTGCACTACGTACATAGGGGAAGTCCTAGGTCCGTGGGAGTCCTCTTGGTTCAAAGACAAGCAATTTAGTTTGAAAAATAAAATTCTCATAACTCGCAACACCAATTAAGGAGTTTTGCCTAATGAGTGTTTCAATTTTTGCTACGAAGGGCAGGGCAGGCAATAGGGGGGAGAGTGTGAATTGCACGTTCGACCGAGGGGGTCTAGTACTAAAGGTTGCAGACCCTCCGCCCAGCATGCGTTAACAAGATCCGTATACGGACGCCTTACCAACTGCGCTACTGGGACACCCCCAGTATAGGTCAGTAAGATCCGTAGACGAATGCCTTACCGACTGCACTACTGGGATAACCACCCCCTGCAATTTAAAATTACTTTGCGTACTTTCATACAAGTCGCACCCCATCTCTGGGATTCTTACTGAATCCGTCAATGCCCTCCACCTGCCAATCATAAACTTTTATGCTCCGAAGATTCTTTTATTTTCGCTCATGTTTTATTGTCCAAAACTTCACAAGTCTGTCCGAATAAAAGTTAGTATGGAGAAATTACCCTTGATCTAGTAGCGTAAGCAAAACATTCCTAGGGGGTTGGTTCGAATGAGAAGGTTTACTCCTACGAAATAGCCTGGGTCCCGTAGACCTAGTGTTAATATTCTCCCAATTGCGGGGTGGGGGGCGGGTTATGGCCTTCATCAACCTCACCAATCGGCGCAGAGCTTAAATTTCCATTTACTGTGAAAAAAAATTAATACGGAAAAAGTCAGTGATCAGTTTGCCACATAGCTTGGCAAAAATTGACGAGAGCAAAATTTTGGAAATTAAATTTAAGAAAAGAGGCCAAACTTTCAAATACAATTTTCATTGGCTCGAAATTGTTAACTCCCACCTTCCAGAGATGCACAGCTAATAAGATACCAATTTCTTGATAATACAGCCCAGAAACGGTCTGTTAGACGATTACGTCCATCATAGGAGTAACTTTTCTTTTTCCTCCAACCATGATTTGATATTTGTTTATAGTCGTAACTCCATGGATATGCATTTCCGACTCCCTCCCCATGCAAAGGTCCGTTATGGTCCATTTTGCACAAGGATCACGACTATACACTTTTATCCGGTGTTTTCGGAACACCCTGTACATAAAAATTTTAACCTTTACTGTGGCCTTCGCATTAATTAATGGAAGATGAAAACTAAACAGGAAAGAAAGGATGGAATAAAGAAATTCAGTAGGTGGTTAAATTATGTGGGAGGTAGAGAGTATAAAAATAGAAAAAGAAAGCAGCAACGTAAAGTGAATTGAACATTCAAAACATCACAAACACTGAATATGTACTTTAGATATTTACTGTTTATTTTTATTAATAATTGCACATATGACAACCAATACACACAAATATACAGGTTTAACATAATATAATAGACCTTTGATATTTCAGAGAGCCAACGTAAGTTTCGAAGTAAAGAAATAAACCAAAACCACAGTTCGCTTTATACGAAAAACCGTGAATGCACGCATATTCATTTTCAAATTTTATTTGACTCCAGTTGAAAATGTTCTCTATAGCAATTTCATTGAACTTCTGTGGACTCAAGGTTTTTATAGAAAAAAAAAATGGGCGTTGCTTGAAGGTGGATTTTCATCTGATAAACCATATTGGGTTGATGTATCTGAAATGTCTTCCGCAACGTAAAGCGAGGTGGAAGTTCCAATGAACAGTTTTCAAAATTATTGCGAATGGAGCAATGCAATTCTATGCATTTATGCATTACAATATATGTGCAAATGCAATTTATTTAGAATGATTCGGGGCTCCGGTCCCACAAGCCCATATAACTCTAGGCATAGGCTTCTTTCAGTTGTAGAAAAATATGTTTTGAACTCTTCTTTGTTAATGTTTATTTGTTCCATAAGATGACATTTTCTTCAGCTGTGACATCACAGGGTTGAATGAATTGAAAATGAAAATTTTCTGATTTCTGAGTCAGTCCTACCTCTTTTCGAACCATGGTGTTTTTCCAAAATAATTTTGTTCTCTGCTGATTCTGTTTCTTTAAATAATAGCCGCTTACGAATTGTTGAATACAGAATGATGAATATGAACTGCGAAAACAAAAACAGATAATCAGTACAGCAATCTAGAAAGAGTTCAGTATGAATAGTGTAACAATAATAAATAAATTGTGTATAAATAAGTAAAAAAGGCATTTTATTTAATTAATAATGGATATACTTCTTTATTACAATTATGTGCGGTGAAACCCCTTAGATACGGCACCCTGCTTTTACGGTCAGATAAAAATTTCTTGTCAGAAACTGATTTACAATAATGTATTTCAAACCCTTGCTTAGCGGTCACCCTCAGATATAGACGCGGACATTCTTTTCATGATTCATTCCATTAGGCTAAAACCCCTATAGGTATTTTGTCCGTACAGTGTACGGATAAAATACATTTGTGCTTTGACCTTCAAGGCGTTTCTCGCAACAGCAAATTAAAGATAAACAGGATAAGAGTTAAGGAAAAATTTTCCCCTCATTAACGAAGAGTGCTAATTGACTTGGATTCGCTGATTCAAATGACAAATGCTTAATAAAGACATCCATAATGAAGAAATTATATAATGATACACTGCGCGAAACTGATGAACAATTATCAGCAGAAAACAATCCCTATTCAAATTTATTATTATCGTTTATTTGACTTCCACACAGGTCCTGTAAGCGTGACAATGGAAAAACGATGGATTTAATTTCGCAATTAAAAATGCATTTCGAAGAAAAGAGGACTGGTGAGTGAAACCCAGCAAACAGCTTTTGATAACTTTTATTCCAAGGCAAATAACCTTTAATAGCCTATTTAACATTTTGTTGTAAATTAACTTGCATTCAATAAATGCTTATGTTTGTTATCTCAAACTCGTCTTACATACTTAAAATTGCACGTTTCGAAATGAAATATTTAAATGGTCGAAATGTAATATTTCAACTACTTCAGAATAACCCCTTCTTTTACGGCCAAATTTTTCGGTCTGGTGAGTGACCAATAACGAGGGGTTTCACTGTAGTAAACAAAAACAATTATCGACAATTGCTTATTACCTGCTATTTATAAAATCTTCACAAAAGTGCAAACACATCGCCTACTGAAAAAAGTAGATGCAGCTCAACCAAGGGAACAAGCTGTATTTCGAAGTGGATTCAGTACAGTGGACCATATTCAAGTATTAAGAGAATTAATTGAAAAAACACATGAATATGAACTTCCATCGTGCGTTGCATTTATTGACTATGAGAAGGCCTTTGACTCTATTAAAACATCAGCAGATGAACAAATGAGCTGAACTTTAGTTGAACAAATTAATATAAATTTAATTGAATATATTGCTGGTAGTACAAGTTTATTTCATAAATTAGTCTGAGTTGAATAACTTATTCTTAATTTTGTTGGATGGTTTATTCTTAATTTGGTTGAATAGACAATTATGTATATAGTTGACTAGGTTATTTTCAATTTAGTCGAATATGTTGATCTAAGTTGGATAGACTAGTCTACATTTAAATGAGTATACTCGTACAGTAAAAGCTTTCTATCTCGGAAACCTCTGTATCCCGAAACTTATTTATTTCCCTACATTTCTATATACAGGCTGAGTTTAATCCACCGCACCTCCGATACATTTTTGAAATCCTTATGTTATTATCAGCCTATTTGCAAATCATTGTTGGGTCGAAAAATGGAATTTTATATATATATATTTTTATTTTTCGAGCGGACCATGTTTGTTGATTCAGCCAATCATGGGTTAGGGGAGGCCAACCTTCTTTTCAAGATTACACGCCCACTTGGCGAGATATTTTGACTTGTAGAGCCAAATTAGTATAAGATTTATTACGGCAGTATTTCATTTTATGACGGAAAAAAAGGTTTAATTATTGGTTTTATGACTATTCAACGCGGAATAGACTGGAACTGAATGATTTCATATTTTGGATAGAAATTGTTTACGCAGTATTAAATTAGACAAAGTTAATCGTGATAAAAATGTAATCTGCAGCATTCGCCAAGAAAGCTCGCTAAACTGTTAAATACAATTTCCTGAAGAAAACAAACCAGGTTGGCGGAAATTATTTCGCGGAAACATCCACGCGCGGGATTCAAAATAAAATGAATGCTTCTCTTATGCACGAATTGAATTGCAACTTGCAATGTGATTATAAAAATTAAAGTAATTTGTTTTCTGCTATGACTTTCAGAAATAAAATAAAAAGAATATAGAACTTCAATTTAACAAATAGAGAAAAAAATAACTTTACAGCTACTTCAAAATCTAATACGTTTAAATTTAAAAAGTTAACGCTAGCTCTGTATTGTAAACTTTTAGAATACATCCCGCGTTCGCTTTTTCACATTTTTCGACCAGCTAGCTACCTCGCCACGTGTTGCCAAAAAGGTTTCAATTGGCTCTATTTTAACTACCTTTTAATATTTAATTTCTCGATTTCCATGGGAATATAGCTGTTCAATTTCATACATTAAGGATTTTAATGTGTCTACATTAAGCTCAATTAAATTCGTTAGATTCGGCATGTGAGCTCCGAGGAAGTGGGGGAGGGGTTACTTGTGAGTTTTCCTGACTTTCTCAGTCTGTAATGTAAATACGAGCCAATCTCCTAAAAATTCCTCCAATGAGGCAATCCTCTCTATCTCTCCAAAGGGGGCCGGTGCCTACACGCCCCCTTCACCCCACAAATCCCGTAACAACTTGAGAAAAGCAACAAAAATTGAATATTATATTCAAATTTAGCCTTCTTATAAAGACCGAAGTATAGGAGGGGGCAACATAGGGTGAAGTCCAGGCCCCCACCACACGTAGTTAATAGGCAACGTATTTTTGTACGAGAAAAAGAGGAATCTTGACTTTGTGCCAGTGGAACTCGTAACGTGTCTTATGTTCAGTGTATCTATTGGATAAAGTGAAAGAAAATACAATGTTTCAGTAACGTACGCAAACATTTTATAAGGGGTTATGGGTGTACTAAGAGGTGGGGAGAGTTTCAGCAATCAAAATTTAATTGTATACAGGAAAATGGAAAGTCAATGGGGTTATGACTAACCCCTGCTCCCGGTGCTATTACAAATAGTTTTTATGTTACAACTACCAAATATTCATGGTCAGACATTAGCTGACTTCCAAACAAGCAGTTTTAAACACAAAAAGATATACTACTACTGCTAGGTTGTACAAAAAGTGCTCACGAACTTGTTTTACAACTTTGTAATAATTTTATGAAAGACGCTGATTGGAGCGGAGCTTGCCTACTAAAATAGATGCGCTTCGTAACCATCGATTAGTTGTAATGTCATCAATCAGATAATAACAATTATTAACGCTGTATTAGGGTAAAAGGTCACTAAATTAAAAATTTACAGGACGGTGCATAAGCATTCCCAGAAAGTGGAAGGGGGTGAGGTTTATTTCAACCCACAATCCAGAATATTAACCATGTTAAAAAAAATGCACGTTGAAACATGGGAGATTGAGGTTTATTAATTAGGGAGAGATTTAAGAAATAGCGTTAGGCCGCCAATTCTAACAAACTGTTTATCACCGAGCGTAAGAATACTGTAAATTTTATTTTCGTTGTTCGTAACACGGTGAAGACAGCATGCAAAGTCACCAAATTGGGCTTACCCTTTGCTGATAGTATAGAACCAATGAAAAGGTTATCTCGGAAAAATAAACAACCCAGTTGTTACTCGTTAGCGCCTATTGGTGAAATTAGTCCAATCAGTGAACAGATGGCTATTTCAAAAACGTTTCTCTAGTGCGGTGGTTTGAACTCATCTTGTATACTTTCTATTGTATACATTATTGTAGTTTCCTAAACGTTTTCTATTCTCGGCACCCTTGCTGAATCAAAAGTTTTCCTAAGGTGCCCCATGTCAATTTCTAACAATTACACTTTCCCCATGTTAAATTCTAACAAGTACACTTGGCCGATGTCAAATTCTAACAAGTACATTTTACCTATGTCAAATTCTAACAAGTACACTTAAGTAAAAACAAACAAAACCCGTACTGAACATCGCAAAAACAAAAAAATCAAAAAAATGTAAACTGAAAAGTTCATGATATACCAATTTTACCTTTAGATATCATTGTACATGTTTTCTTGTAGTTATGACATCGAAATTTAATTCTTTTTAATGTCCCTCTTCTAAAGGAATTGGTTTATGTGTTTTTTCTTTAAAGTATTCTCAAATTAATGATATATAAATCGAGATCTTATGGGCAGAATTTTAATAGTTATTCAAGGTTTGAGAGTTTTTTCCCTCTCATTTTCTCAAGTTTGACAAGTAAATACATATACGCATTTTTGTGGTCCTATTGAAAATTTAGATTCGGGGGGGGGGGATCGGCCCCTAAGATCCCCCCTGGATACGGGCATGGTTATTATTTTTATCAAAACATACAAATATAGTGTGAAATTCATCAAAGAATAGTTAATCACATGATTGAGATGCAAACTATTCAAAAAATAAAATTTGCTCTTTACATATCGAAATAAATATTACTAAAAATTAAATAATTTCTTTAAATATATTTATTTGATATTTAATATATATAAACATACATAATTAATCATTTCAGTGAAACTCGCCAATAAACTTTACATATTAAATAAAATAAAATACAAGTACTATCACCCACCGATATAATCTCCATACACAGCACGACAATTGTACCTGAAGTATACCCTCTATTCTCAAGAAGATATCCTCCAACAGACGGTCCGACGAAAGCTCTGAAATAAAAAAAAAATATGCTTGAAATAATGAATTGTTTCGAATTGTCTTGAAAACTATGTTAAGCCGTAACGATCGAAGAAAACATAAGTGAACCATAAATAACTTTTAAAGCGTTGTCGAGAGTCAATAGGCTTAGCAATTGACAGCGGCAAATCAATTACACTCCAATGGATCCCAGGCCATTGCAGTGTGTTTGGTAGTGAGAAGCCAGACCAACTTGCTAAGCTGGGATCATCTCTGCAACAACCTAACCCTCCAGTTGAAATACAATCCGTTAAAAAAATTATTAAATATAATTTAAAACGTTACATTATTCTGATAAAATTACTGGGAAAAGTTGGGACTATCTCCTGAAATACACAATACCAAAATGGCTCCCAAGAAAGGTCGGGGTAGCTTGCTTCGGACTTTCGACTGGACATGACTACTTGCAACAGCATTTCCATCGAATTGACCTGACTAATTCACCCACATGCCCTTTGTGTGAACTTGACCTAATGACAGGGAACCACTGTCTTTCATGCCCAAGACTAAAAAATATCATGGACGATAATTCTGTCGAAAATCCTTTCTTTTTTTTTCACCTGTCCAACTGGTATCGGGCCACTAGAACACTAATGACCGAAAGGATAGAAAATAGCGTTGGATAAAAAAAAAATTTAAAAGGTACTGTACTGCATTCATAAACCATTTGTACCCAGTGTAAGTATATTTGAAACTGGAGTAGAAGATGACGGACCATCTATATCAACTGAATATTCCTCTTTAGGCAATTTTAAACAATTTGTGGAGGAATTTATGCTGCATTTTAATAAGTTGTCTCTCTCCATTTTTTAATCATATATACCAGGAGCATAGCCATTCAGAAATTGTGGGGAGGGGGGGCTCAAGAGGGTTTACGGGAGATAATGTGATTCGGCGTTGAAGAAATCTGCATTCATATACAACAGAAGGGACTTGAGCACCCTGTTCTCCCTACTTTCCTACTCCACTGGTTCATATTACAACCTATTTTTTGGTACTTAAACCAAATTCAAACCAGCGATATTTTCATTATCTTATGGTCCCAGTGCTTCGGCCACTGTGCACTGAGTACAGCCAAGCTAGGCTATTTTCTTATACTACGTTAACGGTCCTTAATGGTCAAGGTAGTAGGGCGGCAAGGGGCGGCCACCAACAGGTCGCAGGTTCGGCTTCAACCTAAGTACTTGGAAAACTTTCTTTCCCTTGCTATTATGAACCAAATGTAACTTTTAACGTGAACTATAAAAAAAATAGAGAATTAAACTTACAACGTGATCATTTGTATCAGTAATTTTGTTCTGTTCTTTTTGATTTTTCGATCCTTAATCGTTTTTGTTCATTTTTATTTTTCGATTCTTTCATACCTTTCTTATAGATCTCTCATGCCTTTTTGCTATATAAATGTACATTTTATTTTATTTTTGAAAAAAAATTCAAAAAGCGTGATCTTGGTAACATGTCTATTACTGAGATATTCATTCACCTGAAGGATTTGTAGCAGAGAGGAAAGGATCATGGTTATTGCAATGGAGATAATATGAATATTTTGAATAATGTGGTAATACTATTCATTTAAACTATAATGTCAGTTACGTAATCACATATGACAAACAATGGTTGCAATAAGTCTTTTGTTTTGTGTGTGTGTCTGTGTATATGTGTGTATGTATGTGTGTGTGTGTGTATGTGTGTGTGTATGTGTGTGCTTGTGGTTAACAAGATATCCTACGAGGTAGTGTTTTATAATTTGTGAGGAGAGTATTTATTGGAAATATAGTTAGGTAGCCCCCCCCCTACACACACACACACACCACGTATATATAGTGGGTGCCTGAACACCTTTCTAAGGAATTAAATAGATTGTGTTAGTAAAGAAAATTACTATTCTATCATGTTGGTTTAAAACGGAAGAAAATAGGAAACACAGCTTGTTTCGAGCTTCTGTTTCATAAGCATTAACAAATAAAGCAGGAATAAAAGTCGGTCTGTTTTATATACAAGCACAAATAATGTTTACGAAGATTCGGTTCAATTATGATTTGTAATTATTTTCAAGTTTTCATGCGAAGAAATACTCAAATCGACTTTGTGTATAGTTTTGATATTTTTGCCATATTTTTTACTGTTGTTTAAAGACCTCAGTTTTGAAAACCTATGGCTAAGGGTTTATGATATAAAATTATTATTGCTCATTAGATCAATTAGCAGAGAAAAAGCAATGCGCAACCAATGTTAGGCTTGAGTATGCTTATAAAAAAATCATGACTGAGTAGTAGCTTCTTTTTATTAGAAGATAAGGAGAATAGAAAGAGTAGGAGATATATTCTGTTATAGGAATCACTCTTGGTAGAATGAAATCAATCGTCATCATTGTCGTTCGCATTTTTTAATATTAGTATCTTAAATAAAAGTAGTCGATTCAATCTGGGTACCATTATTTTTTAATATTAGCATCTTAAACAATAGTAGTCGATTCAATCTGGGTACCCTTATTTTTTTAATATTAGTATCTTGAATAATGGCAGTTGATTCAATCTGGGTAAAATTTTGGTAAGAAAGAGATACAAGGTTTGTTTTTTTTGGGGCTTTTTCATATGTTATCTGATAATTATTAAAAGGCTGGATTGTGGGAGTCGAATTGTCCCGATAAGTTAAAATAATCAGCGTTCTTATTCCATTTGTTTGATGACACTGTTCAACAATTTTTCACTTTTTGTTTTTTACCAAAATGAAAGTAGCCACCTTTTATAAATTTTGGGTCGCTGAAAACAAAAATTACCCTTAAAATTCTCTCCTAGCTCAGAGTTTTGAGTAATTGTGCTGTTTACATTTTACATATAACACTATGGGACGTTATAAAGACGATACGTGAAATTAAAAAATAAGAGGGGGGAAGAGAAATAAAATGGGCAGTGTTGTTCTTGATAAACCTGATTTCGGCTCGGCGCCGTTGCTTCCGACCTTCGTCTCACGAATCAAGTGGTCGAGCGGTTAAAACCGGTTCAATCCATTGGCCTCAGTCCTGTAAGTGGCATCGTGTGAAGAAGTTCATGTTGCGCTTATGTAGTCCTAGGTAAAGAAAGTTAATCCACGTTTCAACGCCTTCTGGATATTATAAATTAAAATCAACAAAAGTGGTTAGCATGTGGTGATTTCAAAATGGTAGCAATTGTGCTCAGTCTACAAGGTGGGTCCACAAAGTACTCTTGCTATGTATGTCAGTGGGATAGCAGCGTGATGTATGTCCATTATAAACAGGAGGAATGGCCTCTACGAGCAGCTTCATAGCCTGGCACTAAAAAGTTTGATACGAACCTCTAGTGAACCCTAACAGCATTGTCCTACCACCGTTTCACATAAAGCTGGGACTTACGAAGGCATTTGCGAAGGTTGTTAACAAACATAAACATGCATTTGCATACTTATGCCAAAACTTTCCACGTCTAAGTAAGGAATAGATAAAACAGGGGTATTTATAGGTCTCCAGATACGCAAGCTTTTTCAAGACAAACCGTTTGAATCCAATCTCAATCCTGATTAGCTACATGGCTGGCATTGCTTCCGGAATGTTAGTATGCAATTTTTGGGCAACCTTCATGCTGCAAATTACAAAGACCTAGTGGAAGAACTTATATCTGCCTACGAGAAAATTGGATGCAACATGTAACTAAAAATGCACTTCCTGCATTCACGTATTAATGTCTTCCGAGCGAATTGTGGCGCTTTAGTGACAAAAAAGGGAAGTGATTCCATCAGGACATTTCTGCAATGGAACATCATTACAAAGGGAAGTGAACAGTTTCAATGTTAGTAGCTTTCTGCTGGATGATCCAGGAAGGTGCTCCAGATGTTATTCACAAGCGACAGGCAAAAAAACTGCGTGTATGGAAAGGAAAGATTGTTAACTCTTATTCGTAGTATTGTATTTCCATAGCCTTATATGTAAAATGTAAACAGTGAAATTGCTCAGAAATCTTGCTGCTTGCCAGATCAGATCAGAATCAGATGCTTGCCAAGAAGAAATTTTAAGCATAATTTTCACGTTCAGTGACCTGAAATCTATAAAGGACAGATATTTTCACCTATGTAAAATTTTCACTGTTGAACAATGTTATATGTGCACCAATTTTAAAGAGTAAACTTGTAAATAACCGTTATCTATATTTGGTTAAAGATACAACAATTTTAATTATTCTGAATACGATGGAAAATGCGTCGTTATTTCAAATAAATAACCAGGAGAACGTCATTGGTATATTATCCATGCTTGTGAAAACGTAATAGCTACTATAATATATTTTAAATATAGAATTTAAACTATTTCTACGTATAAAACATTTCCGTGTATAAATTTTAAAATATTTCTGCATATAAAATTCCAAAGATTAGTACATTAATTAAATCAAGAGTATGTATGAACTTTCCATTTGAGTAAGTTACCTGATTTACTCGATAGTAGATAAGTAAGTTTAGGTGAATAAGTCACCGACAGTCTTTAATTTTTAAGACTGATACTCACCCTAATGATTGAGATGATGCAATCATGGATGATATTAATGCGTATGTACTTATATCTTCTGGAAACCCACGGGCACTACGAAGGAAAAGGTCATACATAAATTAATAAATAATTAAGTTAATTAATAAACATTAATTAAATTTTAACTCAGTATTGGAGTTTTATATATTAATATATTATTAAATTCATTTTTCATTTATAATCATTAGCGTTATATACAAAAATACGAGTATAAGTACACTGGTGAAAAAAAAGTTCGGATGATTATTTGAATGGGGGAGATCGTAGGAAGACTTGATGCTGGCCAGACGTAGCGAAATGGCTATATGTATGGTCGAAAGTGATTTATACGAAAACAATTTCAGAACCAGGATCTATAACCCATCAAACAAAACAAGGAACACCCCTCAAAAAAAAAAAAAAAAAAAAGATAAGTATTTGGCTTAAAGATCAAAAAAACAAGAAGATGATATGGGATATGCTATATCCCTTTGCTGCGATGACTTTGCTATTATCTTTTCCTACTAAAACAATTTTCACACAATTAATTTCCATAAAACACATCTGCAACTCTCTCAATCCAAATAAATAGTATAGTCAGACAAAACTTTCAAGTAGAAACACATAACACCAGAAGGTTATTGCCCAACTTCAAACTCTCTTTTATATATTACGACTTTATGAACAAAAATTGTCAAGAAAGACTTTTTTTTTAATGTTTACATCCCTCACACCATGTCATCCTTCTGCGAGTTCAAACTAGCCAATGGCATTAACCGACACCTATTGCGTCACCTTTTTAATAACCAATCACAGTACGAGAAAATAATTTGAAGAATGGATCGTTACATTTGCATTTGATTTCACTTGGGCTCTTTGTCAAGGAGAATCGCCCATTTTGATATAATAATAATAATAATACGCACACACACATCCATATATGGGCCCCCATATTAGTATTTCTGGGGAGAGGCGCTGAGAAAAATGATTACCTCCTTCTC
This sequence comes from Dysdera silvatica, assembly GCA_006491805.2. NCBI lineage: Eukaryota > Metazoa > Arthropoda > Arachnida > Araneae > Dysderidae > Dysdera > Dysdera silvatica. The sequence goes on along the minus strand of QLNU02003225.1, from coordinate 93,955,451 downwards.
AAAGCTATTGAACATTTTAATAAATGTACGTAGGTCAGTTAGAAAGTAAGTTTCATTATTCAAAAAAAAAAAAAAAGGTCGAAAATATAGAATGATATATTGCTTACATCAAAGTACCATTCAAAAGCTACTTTTAGATGTAATCCCATTATTTTATTTAAACATTTGTCGAGGCGTGGTACTTGTTTCTTTATGCCTTGTACAAAAAATTTCCGTCCAACTTGAGATAGCCATTTGGGTTGCAGCTTTCACCTCCTGATCGAAATAGCAATTCTCTTCAAAAGTTCTTGTTACAAGACACCAAAGACTTGGAAATCACATGGTGCAATGTCCGGGCTATCAGTGGAGGGTTGTCCCATCATTCCCATTTAAATTTTTTCAGACAGAATGCCCTTCGTTAGGGTCGTCAAATGCGGTTGCGCATTGTCATGCAGGAGCATATTGCCTATAGAAAGTTTACCTAGCCGCCAGTCTTTAAGTGATTTTCGCAATGGCTTCAGGGTTTCACAATTAGTAATAAGATAAGAACTTTTTTTATTTTAAAATGTGACTGTAAAACTTTTGAAAGTAAATGCATAGCAGAATCGAGAAAATCTAATTTTTTGAACGTCTAAGACGGATCGAGCACCCCTACCCCTTTCCCATATGGGCGCCCATGTATGTATATATCTACACCAAATTAATTATTAATTGGCATTATAAATTTACCAAAATCAGTTATTTATTTATAAAGGTTACACAAGCACTTCCCAACATTATGCATAAATTAATACTTTTTATAATATAATTTAAACTGGATTTTTTTAATATAATTTAAATTTGAGTAAATTGTTAGTAAGCAAACTTTTAATTAATTGCTAACTTAAACATGGTACATTTTTAGGGGGCACCCCACATCCGAGTTGTTTGCTAAGGGTGTCCCTGTATTGCTTAGGGGGGCTCTTTTTCTGTAGAACTATAGACAGCAAAAACCGATTTAGATTATCCCATTCTCTTTTCCCTAGTCATACGGCCCCAATCAACGTTTTCTTTGAACAAATTGTTTTTCTATATTAACCTCATACTATTTATTTCCACTTCCTTTATACAACCTTATTTCAACCATAGGCGTAGAGTTTTCAAAATTATTGGGGTCCAAACACATAATATGGATATTTATACATTACAATATATGTAAAATTGAAAAATATTTCAGGGGAGGGGCCATATAATTCTACGCCTATGCTCCGAACGATGCCCGTATCCAGAGAAGGGTATCTTGGGGACTGATCTTTCCTCGAAACTAAATTTTTAAGGGAATTTGGCTAAGGACATGCATGCTCAGGGGCGGACTGGATAGCCGGCCTTTGGGCCGGTGCGCCCTTATGGGCTATAAGTCCCACACCCTCCGATAATCCAAGGTATGCGCCCTTTGAGAGGACCCAGTCCGCCCCTGTGCATGCTCTGATTATATAGATACATACTATGAAAATTTTTGAGCCCCCCCCCCCGAAATTAAATCCCATCCCGTCTACGGTCTTGCTTTAAACTATTATTCAATAGCACTTCTGGCTATTTATTTATCAACACTTCTGATTATTTATTTATCAGTTTCTTACGTTCTTATTATTTCTCCTTTCTTAATACTCTTTGCAAATGTTCTTGCAAACTTCCTTTATCATTTATAACTTTTTAATATCACTTGAGATATTATATCGGGCTTCCAAACATAAATTTTTTACCATCATTCATCTATATAATTATTATTTTTCATAAATTCTTCAAAAATAGAATAAACAGCACTTATAATTCGATTAGACTCTTTATGTCCTGGTTTGTATATCTAAGCAAGAGATAATATTTATAATACTATATATACATACACGCATTAATAATAATTCACCAATAATCCCATTGATTATGCACCCAAACACTTTCTGTCCTTTTTAAGATCCATTTGTTCTGTAATAATGATTATTTCTTTAATTAAAGTAATAGTAATAGTTCAAGGTGAATTTTTTAAAATTCATACAATCGGAGCTGGACATAACCGTACTCTCGTCCTCAAAGGTTTATCCAGAAGATCCGATTTTCGCGCGGAAATGTTATTTAGATTGATAGATATTGACCAGAAGGGGGAATTATTTAAACAACAACTGTTTTCTCTTCTCGTCCAAATATCGTTTAGTTCTCACGCTTAAATATATATATATATATATATATACAGTGAAAATCGGTTATAACGACCTTCAAGGGACCGTGCAAATTCAGTCGTTATAAACGATATATTTTTAAAATCATAGTAGCCTATAGTATAATACACTCTAGAGTTTTATAAATTATTTTGATAGTAAAAAGTATTAAACTGTTTAGTTTCAAAATTAAATAAAAATGTATTTAATTATAATCAATTTAATTTCCGTTTATATTAAATTATATTTATAGCCACAGTAAATACGTAACATTTTTTATTTTTTTAAATTGAAAAAATTCTAGAAAATACTAAAGTATATAATGTAGAAAACAAATCTAATGAATAATATTTATTATATTATACTAATGACTTCCGAACAGTGCCGGTTTAAGAGTTTTGTGGGCTCTACGCTGAAAAAATAAAATAGGCCTCTAAAGAATATGACCCTCGTGATATTCAATTAATAAATCACTTTTTAAGGTTCATTATCTTCAATATTCAGGTTTAGCAGTAATAAAAATTTCTCGGATATTTGTAAATAAACAAGATTAAAATAACGCTTAAATTTTGATAACTAACCTTCAATTTTAATAACTAACCCACGTGGTTCCGATTTATGACTGTCAAGTCGCGTCGTTATATCCGATACGAATTTCCCTACTTAGAATCTACGTAGACTACAAAATCGCCGTCGTTATAGCAGGTTTCGTCGTTATATACGATGTCGTTATAACCGATATATTTAGTATGGAGTAGAATAGCAAACCAAACTTCTTGTAAAAATTCCGTCGTTATATGCGGTTGGTCGTTATAAACGATTTTCACTGTATACGGGATAAGTATTAAGGCGGCGTCTAGAGGTCCAATCAAAGTCACTCCTCTACATAGTCTTTTTATAAAAAAAATGGCATTATTGAGAACAGGGTTTCTGCCATTATAATTTTATTTAATTCTCATTTTTCTTATTTAATTTTAAGTGGCAAAACTATAGTTCTGAAAGAAGCATTTAATCGTTTTGCACTCATTGTTGAGCTAATATGATTTTTAATTAGCTCTAATTTAAAAAAAGAACGTTCTGTACTTATATACGTAGAATGCATGAATAATATTAAATATTGAATCTTTCACTTTTTGTACTGTGGCCGTTTTAAACTAGGAATCTCTCGAGCTGGGAGCCCCTGGCGGCCTCCAGCCGCTTAATCTGCCCCTGCTCATCGCAATGCAATTTTGTATGTTTAACACAGGAATGTATATGTGTGAGTTGTAACTCTGTAACCCCTTCCATTTAGCCTATAACCTCCCCTTATGAACTTCCTGTCGAATGTCCCGTTTTTTCAAGGTCTTTTTCCGGCCACACCGCTGTCGGAGATTTGATGTTTTACCGGATTCCTGATATTCGGGGTATACCCGTGAAATGGTCGTACGTGAAAATCTAAATTTTGTCGCTATCTCGGAGATGCTATGTCCCATCTCTCTTGTGCTGTCCATAACGCCACGTTCAAAATCACTTAAATCTTGATAAGCTACCATTTTAGCGGCAAAATTCGATTTAACAGCTTTGCCAGACATCTATTTTCTTATATAGGCGCTGCCGATTGCATCGCGTTACGCTGATTGGTTGCAAAGCTCCGTTGTTTGCATACGCACGCCCGTACCTCCTGTCTGGGATTACAGACCGCCTCCGACGGCCACCCTTCCCAACTTACCCCTGCACACATCTGCTGCTGCATGCCTGTACCAGTTTTTCTGGCACTTCAGTGTACCTTCCTGTAATGCTGCCTTCACCAATCAGCCATAAATAGTCCAGATGCAGTTAGCTCAGGAGAGAACTTCCAATACCAAATCGTTCCTTCAAATTCGTAAAGCAAATGAAGTGGGGAGTACTTGTATACCTTCTTTTAGAAAAATAGTTCCGTAATGCATCGTTGTATTTTTAAAATGCCCCGTTGTCAATAAAAATTGCCATTGCTAGCTCAAAATTTTCAAAATATTATCAGAATTAAGTTTTGCATTGAGCCTAATACCGAATAAAACCATTTTACAAAGTAATTTAGAGCATGCTGAATTTATGAGTCTTAAATTTTGCATTATTGAATTATAAAAACATTAGTATTGACAGTGGCGTAGACCAGGAAGGACTCGGGGGCTCAAGCCTTCCTATTGGATATCAAAACACAACATTTTCTCTAAGGCCACATCATATAATCTCCTTGAAAGCTACTTGAGCCCCTCCATGAGTTTTAAATTGCTAAACCACTGACTATTGGTCTCCTTCATAAATAAATAATCGAAGTAGTACTCACACAGTATCTCGTAAGGAACCATTAAAAGAAGGAACAATTTTCGCTCCTACTCCGAGACCCAACATGAACAAAGCAGCAATGGTAACTTGAAGTGAACTACGAAATATAATTTTATTAAACACACAAATTAAAAAAAATATCCATAGCACTAATTAATCAATATAGCCTCGTCAAATTTTTCAATGATGTTTTTTATTAAAAATTCAGGTTTCAAAGTTGACCCTGAAATAAGAAGACGGGATACCGAATCAACCCTTTTGTCTAAAATCCCATCTTTTTTTAAAAAGTTTTGGGAGTATATTTTAAGAAATGGGGTATAACACATTTTTAAAAGATGTTATTATAATGTGCAAGTTACGTCTCGTATGTTGATATACCTAAATGATGCATGTGCAACATATACAAGTATTATATGTGAATATATAGAAGTAACATGTGTGAGTATATATAAGTTATCACGGGCGCCCATATAGGGAGGGAGGCAGGTGGGGCTCGAACCCTAGCCGTTCAAAAATTTGATTCTCCCGATTCTGCTTTTCATTTACTTTAAAAATGTGCAGTCACATTTTAAAATAAGAAACTTTTTAGCTCATTACTAATTGTCAAACAGTACCAATTATTTTTGTAGCGTTTTGGTGTCTTGTACATTCACTAAACTTCTCGACAGCTTTGAGAAAGAGGTAATAATTTTTCTCAGCCCCGCTAGAAATACTCTTAATGTTTCTCAGCTCCCCCTCCAGAAATACTCGTATGGGCGCTCATGCAATTAATATTTGTGATTATATACAAATAATATATATGAGTATACACAAGTAATATGCGTTAGTATATACAAGTAATATATATGTGAGTATACACAGGTAATATGTGTGAGTACACACAAGTAATATGTGTGAGTATACACAAGTAATATGCATTAGTATACACAATTAATATATATGTGAGTATACACAGGTAACATGTGTGTGAGTATACACAAGTAATATGTTAGTTTACATAAATAACATGTGAGTATACACAAATAACATGTGAGTATACACAAATAACATGTGAGTATACACAAATATGTGTGAATATACACAAGTAATATATTTGAGCATATACAAGTAATAATGTGTTTGAGCATACACAAGTAATGTATGCGTGTTGAATGTATTTAAGTAGTATGTAGTATATTTGTGTACAATTGTTGTTAATAATTGGTATTTTTTACTACAATACATAAAATTTCATACGGCAATACTGAGCAAACGGAAGAAATTTGATGAGAATTACACTCTTAACAATTTCCGCGTTAGTTGTTACTAAAACATGGTGAAAATGCAGGCATTTTACCAAAATTTGGTACACTTGAAAATTCAAAAGTACCACTTATTGGTGAAAGTATGGTATTTTTTAAATAACGATTAAACGCCGAACCAGATTTTCGTTCAACCTCCTAGCCAATCACTTGAGGCGAGAGAAGTCACGTGTGGCAAACAGCTTTATCCGTTGCGATTCTTTACTGATATTCACCAGGTTTTTTGTTTTTTTTTCGCGTGCCAAGATCTCTTTAATGATCCGGCAAGCTACGATGATTCCAATTCATTAGTTTATGGTGTGTATATCCTTTATTTTTGATAAATTACAATGATTTATATAATAATTTCTGTATATATGAAGTTGATGTTTTTTATCATTAACAGCTAAAATGCTTATGTTTGGCCTAATAAAAATTCGTTATGATTTCGCTTGGTTGCTACCTTTTCGTAATTAATAAAAATTATGTGTACTCTCTGTATATGAAATGGGGTAGATGTGGCTTCAATAGCAGCCAAGAAAAACAATGGGTACTCCTGCACTCCTCGATACGCCCTTGATAAGTAGCATGTTAAAGGCAGGTTTTTATATTGTTATACAGTGTCCGGGAAATTTTGGCCACATTTGGTTCAACCTACAACAGTATATTTGGTTCAAGCTGGAACCATGAATTTGGTTCAATGTTGCCTTATTCGTTATTGAAAGTATATCCATATTTTGGTTCAACATCCAGCCAAGTATTGGTAACATAGCTGGAGCAAAAATGTGGTGAAACGTAGTTCTTAACAATGGATGAAGCTGGCAAATCACCACATTTTGGTTCAACCCTGAACTATTATTTTTTATGTCAAGCAAAAACAAAATCTAATTAGGTGAGAAAAGCTTTATGAGAAAGAAAATTGTCTGAAGTTAGCTGCTTAATCGTAAAATGTTATATCTGGCGTACTCTTTTATATGGATGTGGACTTGGACAATGGGAAACGACGCCAAAAACAAAAATTTCGAAATTCTAGTTATACGGAAGATGATGGTAGTAAAGACAAACTCTCTAACTGCGAAGTCCTGAATCAATTCAACTCGAAATAAGATAATCTAATACCTAAAAGAAAGTTTACATGTTGTAGCAACACGGTGAAAAGAGGAAAAATACAAAATATCGCAATTAGTACTGCAACAAATCATATGAGAAGCGATCTAGAGAGAGAAAGAAGAGAATGGATGATTTATTTGAAAAATTTAATAAGACCTAATATAAAAAACGTTAACTATGACTACATAGGCAGAGAACTGTGATTCATGTTAGCCACACAAACTTAAGAATCAGAGGAAGCAATGGAAAAAATAAACATATATTAAATATTCATCAAAAACTAACACTGTACTTACCTTTTCAGTGTTGTAAATGGCATAGGTCCGATGAAAAAAAGAGAGGTAATAGTCAGTATATGTCCAAGCACACATACGAACTGCACATTGCACTGAAATAAATCAAATGCTTTACGTAATTAGAAAGAAGAGAGATTGTGCATTTATTATATATGGAGAAGAGTAATTGAAAGTTGGAGTTAGTCGTTAAAAAAGAAATGACACAATGATAATAAACGACACAATGATAATAAATCATAAGCAATGTGAACATTAATTACGGATATAGTGAAAAATATATATACGTCTACAGTGATCAGCGCATTCAGATTTGAAATTTTAGCCCAAGTAAACTAAAACATGTTTAGCAGTGTAAAGTCGTATATTAAGCAAAGCATAATTCAAATATTCATATGGTTATATCTCATAATGGGAACATATGAGACACGGTGATATACCTTATGGTCACAAAGCCATCCCCAGACTGGTGCAGACATGGCATAACACATGCCGGGTATTCCAAACAAGAGCCCTAGATATACTCCGGACAGGTCAAACTAAGGAATGAAAAACAGAGTCGGATAATATAAATGGAGTTCATTAAATACGGCTATAGCCAAACTTTTATTATTATTATTATTATAATATATTGCTGAATTTCATGAACTATATTTGAAAAAGTGCCACTGTTTAATAATTATACAAAAGACGTAAACAAATTATTAGTATTAATGTAAGGTTATGAGTTTTTGCTTCAGATTTTGTACTATCACTATAATATATTTGACATGAAGAATCGTTCTTGTAACACGTTAGAAAATGTTACGATTTTAAATTCAAAAGAAGTTAAAGACATTTTAAGAATATGTTCTCGAGAGGAAAAAACTCTTGATGTGTAGAGAGTGATACGCACAATGGTGGCCTAGTACGTGTTGCTGATACTTATCTAGAAGAAAACCCTTACCTTTAAATTATGTAATAATGTGTGGAATCGCCTTATCACTTACAAAGTGTACTATCCTGCGTCCGAATAGGGTATAAGTTAGTTTCTATATATCTATAAAATTAGTTTTTCTTCTAGTGAAAGACAGAAGGCAGGAAGGGTGTTTAAGAACCTATCAACAAGTCTGAACAACATGGTGAGAACAGCGACACCACCTCCATGGTATTTTTACTGGACCACAGTCACCTTATTTCTGGATGCAAAATTATCACTAATCCAAGCAGGATTTGGTGTAGAATTGAAGCATGCGAGAATTATGAATCATCAACTATATCAATCATTAATGTATTGAATTGGTGTATATATATATATATATATATATATAAGTACTAAAGAATATAATTAAGCGTAATGCTACTGTAAACTTTTGTGATTAATAAATATATTATTATGACCGTTTTACATTGTTGTGTTACACAGCTTCAAGGAGATAATCACTATCCTCTTGATCTGGACTTCTTGGTTCAGTTCAAGTCTCACCCAGAAACCTGAGAACTGTCCATATATCTTTTTAAAATATAGGCGGTGCCCAGTAAGGCAGTTTTTTGTAGGTCTGTTGTCGTTATGTCAGTAATGTCCAGTTTTTCTAGGAAGTTCTTTAAATTAGGTGTGATGGCCCCCAGTGCACCTATCACAATCGGGATGACTGTTACTTGTTATTATTATTATATATCATTATTATATCATGATAATTCAATCTGATGATTTTAAGAAGATTAAGAATTTTTGCATATAGAAAGAACTTATTCCACTGAAAAAAAGAAAGTACAGTTATAAATAAGCATCGTAAAGTGCTACTCAAGAGAAAGAAAAGTTCATCAGAAAACAACACGATAGAAGATGAACGTATTGAAAGAGGGAGAAAACACTCCAATTTCCGAACGAAAAAAAGTAGCACATATACGTACATATATGAATTAACTCTATTTAGTTATTATTAACATAATGTTGTGACGTTGTAATGAAGATATTTGGTAGAGTCAGTAGCCAAACACGAGGCGATTTAGTACTATTCTACCTTTTATCTACACAGCTAGATACGTACATAAAGTATTACGAAGTTGAAGATATTTGTCGAAGACCCGAAAAGGAAAACAATTCAAAGGAGGAACTTCGACCTGCTCCTTAAGAAAACAGAGGGACAATTAACCGATCTGCACATGCTGAGTTCCTAGTCATTTTGACGAGCTAAGAAAATAAAATCAATACTGCACACGGGATGTGTACCAAGGTGAGAATAATCTGGACTCAAGGTGAAGTCCGCAACTCACACATTTCTTCGTGCTCGGTTTGTTTCAAGTTCAGTAGAAGGAGTTACTAGGGAACATAGTAGTAGTAGTATAATAGTGCCGTTTCTGGGACAATTCATAATGGCCGCCGTTTCCGGTTGAAAAATGGCCACCGTTTCCGGTTTTCTGGTGCCCCACCCCGTCAAACCACTTTTGGAACCTGGTCTAAATCCCCCACCCTCGCAAACTACTTCTATTTTATTAATTAATGATTTTTTTTTTACATGAATTATCTGTTTTATATTAGTTCCCCACCCCGTCAAAGCACTTTTGGAGCGTCTTTATTTTAAAAAACTTTTCTTTTTTAATTTTAAAGTCGTATATATATTATTTTTAATTTTTCTTTTAGTTTTATTGTTCCTTTGACACTTTTTCTAGGTTGGGGTTTTCTTATTTTATTTTAAAACTTTATTTTTCAAGAATATGTTTTGTTGCATTCCTCTTTTTTTCTTGGAACTCGATTTAACTGATCCCCCAAAACAGGTTTGTTTTAATTAAAGATACCTTCGCGCGGTTTTAAAGATCCCTTATGTAGTCTGCGAAGTTTTTCTTATATAATTTGCCCTCGAGTTTTAATAGTGTCATGATCATAAATATGAAATTTCCATAATTTTTATTTTTGTTTAGTTTTATTTAAAAGTGATTCCACTTCCACATCCCCAGTTAAGTCTTTGGAAAAGTGCTAGATTTACATGAATCGTAATGTTATTGACGATATGTTGAAGCTATTATACGAACAGCGAAAGATCATTCTAACTATATATTTCTTTTCAAACAATATAAATACAAGAAAAGGAATGAAAATCGGCATGGTATTAAAAAAAATATGAAAGAGCAAATAAAAAGTGTAATTATAAATATATTAGCTCACCAACACACGCCATATTGAAGTGGTAATATTTCGATATATTAATGTTAAAAACTCACAAAGTCCTACAACTCGACAGACTAAGAAAACTTAAATGGGGAGACCTCGGTAACAGAAGAATGTAATATAGCCAAGCCCACCCCTCAAAATTGCCCTGAAGGATGATGTGAACTCTTGACCTCCTACAATTATGCAGCTTCAAGAGGGGGGGGAAACACGTCCCAGACGGTACACCCCACCGTGTCTTAGAAGAAGGAGGAACCTCATTCCCAGAACTTGAGTTGTTTGTAAACAAGAAGTGCATGGTGTTTAGAAACATTAAATCCACTAAGGATAATAAGTATTTCATAGTAGAGACAGATAGATTGTGATTTAGATTGCAACGGGAATGGAAACCCAGTAGAGGGAGAAACGTAAATTGCGGCAGGGTTGAAATAACGTTTGATCCTACCCCAGGTTCACCGAACACATAATATTAATATTCTTCTATATAAAACGAAACGCAGCCATTAGAATTTTTTTTTTTCATTTAAGTATATTTGAAAATTTTTTGTGCAATTAATTCCTCGACTAAAAAGAAAATCCTAAATATGTTTTTTTCCTTTTTCAATATTATTTAAATGTTTTTCATTTGGTGAAGATGTATCAAATAATCAGGATTAGTTACAACCCTTTTTTTTCTACATCCGTGAAAAAAAAAATGTCAAGGCGCGGTGCCTCTTGAGGCCCTCGCGCTGCCAAAACTTCTTTAATATACTACCTTAGCTATAATCTTAGTATACTCTCTTAGATATTATCATACCTTAGATATAATATTTTAGATATTATCATACCTTAGATATAATATTTTAGATATTGTCATACCTTAGATATAATATTTTAGATATTGTCATACCTTAGATATAATATTTTAGATATTGTCATACCTTAGATACAATATTTTAGATATATCTTAGATATCATATTTTTGATATATCTTAGATATAATCTTAGTATACTAGCATAGTACACTAGAATTATATTATGGCAGCACGGGGGCTTCAAGAGGCATAGGGCCTCGACATATTTTTTTCACGGATGTAGAAAAAAAAGGTTGTAATTAACCATGATTAATTGATACATCTTCACTAAATGAAAATACTTTAAACAATATTGAAAAAAATAAAAAAAAACATATTTAGGATTTTCTTTTTAGTCGAGGAATTAATTCCACAAGAAGATTTTCAAATATACCTAAATGAAAACAAAAATTTTAATGGCTGTGTTTCGTTTTATATAGAGGACTATTAATATTATGTGTTCGATGAACCTGGGGTAGAATCAAACGTTATTTCAACCCTGCCGCTATTTATGTTTCTCCCTCTACGGGGTTTCCATTCCCGTTGCAATCTAAATCACAATCTGTCTGTCTCTACTATGAAATACTTATTATCTTTAGTGGATTTAATGTTTCTAAACACCATGCACTTCTTGTTTACAAACAACTCAAGTTCTGGGAATGAGATTCCTCCTTCTTCTAAGACACGGTGGGGTGTACCGTCTGGGACGTGTTTTTTCTCCCCTCTTGGACCTGCATAATCGTAGGAGGTCAAGAGTTCACATCATCCTTCAGGGCAATTTTGAGGGATGGGTTTGGCTATATTACATTCTTCTGTTACTAAGGGCTCCTCATTAAAGTTTTCTTAGTCTTTCGAGTCGTATTGTGCTAGGATTTTGTGAGTTTCCAAAGTTAGTTTATCGAAAGATCACATCTTCCATATGGAGTGTGTTAGTGAGCTAATATATCTATAATTACACTTTTTATTTGCTCTTTCATATTTTTCCTAATACCATGCCGATTTTCATTCATTTTCTTGCAGTTATATCGCTTGAAAAGAAGTGTATAGTTTGAATGATCTTTCGTTGTCTGTATAATAGCTTCAATATATCTTCAATAATATTATGATTCATGCAATAGGAAATTAAAAGGGCATAAAATCTTATGCAGTAAAAATCAAGCCATTGCAGTAACTATGCCTACCGATCGAAAATTAAAATTTGATAAATATTCTCATTCTCGGTATGTTCAATTCACAATTTATGCTGGTTTTGAAAGCGTATTGAAACATATTGAAGGAACCATAGGAGATACAAACTAGTCTTACACAAAACCGTATAAACTCCATGAAGCTGTTGCATATGGTTATTTTATAAAAGATGAGCTTATTGAGCTTAGTGTCTACAGATGTCGTCGAGCAGTAAAAAATATTGTAACCCATTTCCTCAACTTATTGAAGAGTGAGCTTGCCGTCATTGAAAAGTACTATGAGAAAAATCTACCAATGGATAAATTGACCGAAGAAGAAACATTTTATCATAACAATGCTAACGGGTGTCATACATGCGGTGGTGGAGGATTTGACAATCAAGAGAAAGCGAAAGTAAAGGTTGCAGCTCATTGTCATAGGACTGCAAAGTATTGAGGACCTGCTTATGCTAAATGTAACATAAACTATAAACATCCACATTTTCTTCCAATTATTTTTCATAATTTATCTGGATATGATTCTCATTTTATAATACAAGAGATACGATTCGTCGAAGGGTCCATTTCTGTTATCCCTGAATCAACCGAAAAATATATTTCCTTCTCTAAAGGGATTCCTAAACTAGAAGCAAGATTTTTAGATTCTTGTCGATTCATGCCTAGCAGTGTATCAAAATTATTATCAAACCTGCCTAGAGAACATTTTAAAATTACTAAAACCCATTATCCCATATATGAGCATTTTCACTTATTGACGAGGTAAGGTATAATATATCCATGAGTCCCTCCGTTTAGCCCGGAGTGTCTTGGACCGCTAGACGAATGAGGACAGGAAACAACGCTCTCTTTCTCCGTATGTAAAGGTGTTAAGGTATTATTACCCTCCGCAGGGATAACACAATTGCCAAATATGGTCAACACAAGAAAGCCTCCGGGGCGAGATTTTTGTGAGTTTTCGTGGGGGAATTTATTATACTATAATTTTTGCCACCCACGTATTAATTACAGCTCAAACTAGAGCTTATGTAATTTTGGAGAAAAAGAGACGCTTTCCCCATCCTGGATTTTCCCCCATCACTTACATTTTTCTTAAAACCGATGTTCTAATTATAGCTGATATCTTCGAAAACTTTAGAAATATATGTTTAAAAGCATACGCATTAAATCTTTCCTGGCTCTACAGCTCCTGGAGAATCCTGATCTGCTAGGTTAAAATATGCGGGAATCATATCGGAACTTATATCTGATTATGATATGTTTCTAATTTTTAAGAATGAAAATAAGGGGATTATATCAAGGTATAAAGAGGAATGCATATGCAAATAATAAATACCTCAATGACTATGATCAAACAAAGTCTTCCAATTTCATCTCCAATCTTGATACTGACAAACTGTGTGGTTGGACTATAATGATAAATCTTTCATATGGAAATTTTGAGTCGACGTCTGACTAAGAAATGGAAGCATTGAATATTGTAAATATACCAGACGATGGAGGAAAAGGCTGTATATTAGATGTAGACATCAACTATCCTTATCGATTATATAATACGCCTATCGATTTATCTTATTGCCCCGAACTACTTTCTGTTCCTGAAAGGAATCAAGTAAAGCTTTTGAAAACTCTGAATGACAAAAACCGATACGTTGCTCATTACTTGTTCCTGAAACAAGCATTACGAGCTGGATTACAAATTAAAAAAATAAATAGTGGCATACGCTTTTAACAAAAAGGATGGTTGCACTCCTTCATCCAGTTAAACACCGAGAAAAGAAAATTGGCTGAAACTGATTTTGGCAAAGACTTTCATAAGCTGATGAACAATTTTGTATTTGGAGAAATGATGGAAAATGTGAGAAATAGAGTAAAAGTTGAATTGGTGTCTGATGGAAAAAAATTGGAAAAGTTGATTTCGAAGACAAACTTTAAGGATAGAACGATTCTGAAGAGTGAAGAAATGGAGACATTTTGGTACAAGTTCATATGGATATAACGAAAATAATTTTTAATAAACCAACATACGTAGGTGTATCTATCTTAGACATTGCAAAAACATTAATCTATAGTTTCCACTATGAGTTGGTTAAACCACGATATCAAGAAGATGTGAAAATATTGTATATGGATACAGATAGTTTCTTCTATGAGACTAAAACTGAAGATTGGTATAAAGATATGGAAGATTTTTTGTTGTTTTTTGGATATAAGCGATTATCCGAAAGACCGGAGTCTTTACAGCTACATAAATAAAAAGGCACTCGGAAAATTCAAGGCTGAAATGAACGGTAAAATCATTAAAGAATTCGTATCACTAAGACTAAAAATGTATGCTTTCCTTTCTGAAAGTGGAGAAGTGCAGATAACTAAAGGTGTGAAAAAGGTTGTTGTTAAAAACAATCTTAGTTTTGTGCTATATAAAAGCTCTCTTTTCACAAATACTGAAATGAGAAATGTGATGAAAACAATGATAAGTAAAAAACACATCATGTAGAGCATGGAAACAAATAAAAAATCTTTATATCCTCATGATGACAAAAGAATGGTATTAGATGATAATATAAACGCCGTTCCTTATGGGTGTGAAAACGAATATGAAAACCTTCCACTGTCAAGACTTTAAAAACTGGTTAATGTGAAAACGTGTGTTTTTTATTGTACATAAAATGATAAAAAGGTAAAATTATAGTGATCGATGTTCGTAATTTAATGTGAAAACGTGTGTTTTTTATTGTACATAAAATGATAAAAAGGTAAAATTATAGTGATCGATGTTCGTAATTTTTCGATATATATGAAATTGCATACAACTGTTTCTAATGATGATTGTTAGCTGGAAATTAGAAGTATATGTACTGAAGTAAATATATAATTGTAATGTTTAAAGCGAATAAAGCATTTAACTAATAAAAAAATGTATTGAAATGTTGCTTATAAAATGGGGAATAGGCCTACTGGGAAACTCCTCTTTAAAAAAGACGCATCGCAATTCCGGCCTCTTGGCGATATGGAAGTGGAGTCACTTTTAAATAAGATTAAACAAAAATAAAATTACGAAAATCTCATATTTGTAATCATGACAGTATTAAAACTTGAGGGCAAAATATATAAGAAAAACTTAGAAGTATATATAAGGGATCTTTAAAACCGCTCAAAGATATCTTTAATTAACAAAAAACCCTGTTTAGGGGATCAGTAAAATCGAGTTCCAAGGAAAAAGAAACTCAAGAAATTAAAAAATTATTAGTTTTGAAAGAATTATTAGTTTTAAAAAAATATAAGTTTTAAAATAAAAAAGTAAAAAAAGACACAGAAGAAAATGAAAAAAAAAACTTAAAAGAATAATAAACCAAAAAAATGTAAGTTTAGAAAAAAGAAATGCAAGAAATTAAAATATTATTAGTTTTGAAAAAAATATATGATTTTAAATTAAAAAATAAGTAAAAAAACACAAAGGAAAATCGAGAAAGTGTTAAAAGAATAATAAACCAAAAAGAAAAAAATTTTAAACAGAAATATGCGACTTTGAAAATTAAAATTAAAAAAAGAAAAGAAGTTTTCTAAAATAAAGACGCTCCAAAAGTGGTTTGACGGAGTGGGGAACTGATATAAAACACCAAAGAACCGGAAACGGCGGCTATTTTGCAACGAAAAACCGGAAACGGCGACTATTAGGGATTGTCTCAGAAACGGTCCTTGTATACTACTCACCGTGCTGCGTAGGCGCATGGAAGTGGATTTGCACGTGAGATTGGACAGCTAAACATCATTCCACCGATGGTAATAAAGAGACTGGAACTGATGCCGTCCAGGCCATTGATGTTGTCAAACTTTGAAGTTTTACGATTTTTATAGTGTCAAAAGTAGTACTTGAACTATAGTTTATGCCTTCGGGGAACCACCACGTGGCATTCGGTGTCTGGTCCACTACTGACCTTTGAACTGTTGTAGAAGGAGCTTAAAATTTTGGGAAATGGCGAAGGACTTGATAGAACAATAACATATGTAAGCATATGTTTTTGTTGATGCCAAAGGAAGAAAAATATTTAGAACGAATCTTTGAGGGGGAAGTATACAAATCCTGTTCATTAATTTTAAGTTGTAGCATTTAACCCTAAATCCCATGCAGATTAATATTATTTATTACTAGTTGCTTTTCATTCAAAATCTGTAGTATTTATGATTCTTCAGATACATTATAAAATGAAAAAGATATACTACAAATTTCCATAAGTATTTAAAAAATTAAATGTTGAATCAAAAATCGATACGATTTCTAAACTACTTTTAAACGTATATATATATACCTCTCGAACATGGGGTTCCAATGTGGCTTGGTTAAATCCTAAATAGCTAAACGTGCTGAAGATAGCTGAAGCGTAAACAATTGAACTAGGATGCATCCAAAACTTCAATAGCTGTCCTTTATTGGAACTCGTCGAACGTTCTGTATATAGAATGAGAATTACAATAATTAATTGCGTAAATTTTATTATCTTTAATCGTTGAAAAAAGTCATTTATCAAAGTCGTTGAAATGTTTTACAAATAATTGTATACCACAGTGGCCGATTTCTAAATAGAAACACAACACACAGGCCTAGGGGAGGCACTTACCGGAGACCTTAAACATAAAATTGTCCAAACTCAACAACGTTGAAAAAATAATGTTTCTTTTAATTATTACCCTGTTTCCCCAATAGCGATGACATATAAGCGACTACTTTAACTTGCCTGCAAATGCAAACCATAGAATCGAAAGACAAAGGGCCCTGAAAATTTTGGGCCCTGGTCATTTGCCCAGCGTACCCATTTATAAACCAGGCTTAACACGCTTTTTATATATACTAATAGTAAATGAATGAATAATGAAAAATTTGAACTGATAATGAAAAAATTCATGCAAGGATGCATACGTGTATTTTTCCCAAATACGCAAAATATACGCAAAAACATCAGAGGCTCCAGGATTCCATACTAAAATTATTGTGGATTCAAAAAGTGTCTCGAATCCACCAAGTCGGAGACAATGGTAGCAATAATTTTGAGTTGTATCTTATTAGTTTGAATAATTATATGAAAAATCTCCTTTACATATCAAATGTTAAGAGTATGATATGCGTTTCTTTTTTAACAAATATTCCTTTCTTAGTAAAGGAGGGAGGGGGCGGCAGTACAGGCTGTGCCTAAGGGCGGCAATTTTATAAATCCGCCACTGGTATACCAGCACTTTAATATTTTATTAATCATTATCTGAGTATAAAATATAATACAAAATTACCCTGGAAATCCAATGTGAAACGTGGCTATTTCAACTTAAGATAAATTACGCTCGGATGTTATGGAAACATGAAAAATATTCTGTGCAAAAATGAACTAAGACTAACAAGTTTAAAATATATAAAATAAAAAGTCCTTATATATATAAGCGTACAAATTACAGAGAAATCCCTTACGTGCGTAAGGAAGAAGTCTTAACAATTTTACGAAGAAAACTTCAACATTTTTGCTGAAAAAAGTTACACAATGGAAATTACCTTAACATTTTAGTTCAAATTACCTGTTTTTGGTAAAACAGCAAAAATAACGGCAGCATCAATCAGAACGAGGGCGCCTACGAAGTAAAACGGTAACCCAAAGCCTCCTAGCTGCAAAAATTATCGCAGATAGTTTTAATGCATCATATTGGATAATATTTTGCGTATATTCCAAGTTTCAAAACCATTTAAAAAATATTACTTAAAGAATTTAATTTAAAATTTAATTTAAAAATTTATAAAGAATATTTTTTATAAAATATTACTTAAAAATTTTTCTCAAAAATATTGAAATGTTATTTAAAAGTTCATAGTTTAATCATTTCAGTATGCAACATAATATAATTTGGATGGAAATAGAGTTACGTACATCATATAAAGCTCCTCCTAACGTGGGTCCAATGATCAAACCAATACCAAGAAAAGTCTCAACGCTCGCCTGGAATTAAAAAAGTAGTAAATTTACATGGAAAGTAGTAATTACTGGAAAGTAGTAAATTTACATAGAAGCTTTGAATAATATTCCATATAATGGTCTTTCCAGAATTAATTTTCATGTAGCGTATACTTTACCACCTAATATCTTGTATTTCATTTATAAATTTTAAACTATTCATTAGCGAGCAAATATCAAGCGGTAGAGGCTACAGCACCCCCCCCCCCTCTACTTTTATACACAGAGCGTTTATTTGTAATTTTAATTTTTATTCGTACACTGTTGTTAGGATGAAGGGTTAAGCAAACCCTAACCCTCCTTAACTGCGGCAATGGAAACACCACAAGGCAATAATAACGTTAATTTAATATAATATATTTAATAGTAAGTGGTTAAAGGTGTGAATGGCCTGTTATCTGGGTTAGTTGTTATCAGAGTTGTTTTTTACCTTTTCTACGCGAATTATCTTAGATTTTGGATTATTCTTCTGAACTTGTCAACTTAAAATGAGTTCTGTTGTCATTTTTACATATCCTTGAAATTAAAGATAGTTTTGTGAACAATGTTGTAAACAACAATATAGTTGTAGTTAGTAAGCAAGTTTTAAATGCCTTTTTCGCAGTGAATTGGGTTACTGATAGTAGATTGAAGACACTATTGTGCGATGATGCAAAAAATAGAATTATTGATGTAAAAGTTATCTTTCAAAATAATACAATGGCGATTGTAGTTATCTAATTAGAATAAAAATACGAAGTACCAGTGTAAAAATTTTCACACGAAAGGGTAAACATTGCTAAGATTTCAATTAGATCACCCGTGCTTTCGGACGTGTCAGCAGCTGTCCTTTGTCATCTCCTGATGAAAGACAACTGCTGACGCATCCAAAGCTCAGGTCATCTATTTTCTATTTCACCAGTGCTCAACCTTCCGCGTGTATTCTAAGTGTGTATTGATCTAAAACATAACAAACAGTTATTTTGACACTGGCGTAAGGTTTAAAAACACGACGTTTCGGGAGCCAACTGCTCCCTTTGTCAAGTGAAGGCAGAATGAAGAGTTCGTGAAAGTCCTAAGCTTATATACCCGCATGTTGGGAATCCCCATCTGACGCCATTTGGTGCGGAGCATTTCCAGCTGGGGAAACCCTCGCCGGGAAAGCCCCCGCACCCGACGATGTCAGATGAACACCCCCAACTCGAGGTTTTGCAAAAATCCTGTAAGGTTCTGGTAGAGGTTTTGCGATGTTTATTGCACGACTCCTCAAACCGTAGGTTTCCCATGATTCCAGAAAAAGTCTACTCCCCAGATTCGTCACATTCTGATGTAATATTTTCATCGAATGCCAATCTGGTTCGTGACCCTCCCTGAAGACATGTTCAGCCAACTGGTTTGAATCGTCTCCCCTAGCTACCGCACGCATATGCTCCTTCCCTCGTAGACGTATCGATCTTCCCGTCTGTCCAACATACACCTTGTCACAGTCTCCACATGGTATTTGGTAAAATTATCAGAACTTGATCTAAAACATACCAAAAATTAATATACTGCTTTCTGGCGCCCAGGTAAAGTTTTTCAAATTTCTGAATTTAATATTTTCTATATTAATGCCACTTGTAAATAGCGAACAACACAATGAAGAAGTATCTAAAGCTGCAATAGATTTAATCTAATAAAACGTTGCAACATACGCTTGTTTAAAATTAAGTTGTGATGACAGTAGCAAGGCATTGTCAAATTTAAGAAAACAAACCACTACTGCCATAAAGGTTCTGTTGATAAAATTACTATGAGTATCAATTAGATATCAATGAACATTATATCTAAATATTTATGAAAATATAAATTGATATAAACAACAAATATTTGATTATAAACGAAACAGAGTACAACAGAACCCTGATTTGATGAAATAAAATGCGCGGGCCACATTTCAAATAATTAAAATTTCGGGTAATCCGACAATTTAATTTTCAGTACGAAGGTGAAAAGAAAACCACATTGACCCACTAAAGCATGTTTAATTATATAATAGAACTAAATTATTACATACTAAGTGTCAAATAAATTAAAAATCTTCAATGTTGTTGAATATTAGAACATTGAAAATGCACTAAATAACATTAAAGGTTTTTTTTTTTTTGGCCGTTGGTGAATAAAGAATAACATTTTTATTTAAGCGGAATAGAAAAACTACGTGCGTACCCGTCAAAACTTGAATGAATACTAATAAAAAAAGAGAAAAAGCGCCCTCTGGCATTTCGTGCCTTTCGGGTTACCATGACAACTAAAATTGAAAAGTGAGAATTAAACACAATTGACATTTCTTCATGTAGCTATTATTGATTCCACCAGAATATAGTGGCAACAATTATTTTTCATTGGTTTTAACACAAATGATAATATTATTAATATTATCATAATAAAGTGGCAACAACATCCTACCTTTATGAAAATGTCCTGCAAAAAAATAACGAAAAAATGTGACGCTTTTTTTTACTTGACCTCCGAAACAACATTTTCAACGTTATGATATATTTGTACGTGTATATTAGATATTAATTTTGTTGGTTTGGAAATAGTTTGATATTTTGTTTTAATTTTCTTTTACTCATAATGTCCCTCCATTTTTTGACTTGAAACTCACCGGCTTTCTACAACAAACCATAAAGCGATCTTCATTAACGACCTAGAATTTTAGTGACGGCAGTCTGCTTAAAGATAGATGCCTTTTACTTTTGTGAATAGCAAAAAACGATGAATTCCTTACCTCTGAAATTTTAAAGAAAAGAAATAAAAAACATCGAACATATATAAAAGGAAGTTCACATACAACTACCCTAAACTATCTGCAATAGCGTAGCAATTTAAAAAATAATATTGGGGTTCAAATGGAATTATTGGTTGAGGGGGTTCAAATGGGGCTTTAAGAAAGATTATGAGATGAAATGTGAGATAATAATGTGTTTTAATAGCCGATGGGGGCTTGAGCCCTCTGAGTCCCTTTCTTACTCCATACTACTTCTGTTTCTCCTCAAGGGTCATTAGCAACTAGCAGCCGGCTGGCCCATGGCTGCAGGTTTTATCGTTCCTGCCTCTAGTGGGGATTCCGTATGGGCGCACTCGCTATTTATATTATTGAATACGGATTAAATAATATTTTTGCCGTTTGACTTGGATATGAGTTTTCAGTATACAATTGTTTAACACTTTGATCGGATTGTCAACTGTGAATCGTGGTAAAATGTAGTGGGCAGACATTCACCGAATCATCACTAAACTTGGGTTTACAGGTACGCTATATTTCACGAATGTTCTGATCCAAGGATCCCTTCAGTCTCTAGAACAGCGCATGAAGGAATTCCACTACACTGATTTTGAAGTACGTGAACTTACCAACCTGACCGAAATTTATATTTCACAAACTTGCTTCAGTTTCCAAAATAAGTTCTTCCAACAAACAGAAGGCCTCGCTATGGGAAACTCAGTATCTCCTATTTTATCAGATATCTATTTGCATTATGTCGAAGAAAAAATTCACGAACATCTTCATTTCAAATTATGGGTCCGGTATGTAGACGACATCTTTGCAATTCTAGATGGTAATAATACTGATCTCAAGGTTCTCACCCATAATCTCAACTCGTTTAATAATCATATTCAATCCTCATTTGAATGCGAAGTTGACAACAAACTTGCCTTTCTGCACATTCTGGTCATGAAAACAGACTTCGAATTTCGTTTAAGCGTTTACCATAAACCTTCTTCCATTTCGTTGCCACCACACTGTTCATCAGCACACCCAATGTCTCAGAAAATGAGCAGTTTTTACTGGATTGTATTCAGTGTATCAAAATTTGCTCTACTGAAGAAGACCGGAATAAGGAACTCGAGTTCATCAAAAACATTGCCATATTCCGAAACTGCAAACCGTCTATTGTTGATCGGGCCGTAAAAAATTCTCCTCCAAAAAACCGGACACACATCTTTCTCCCAACAGCATTCCTATTTTATAGACCATCTGCTTACCGTTCGTTCCCAATATCAGCACTAAAATTGCTACTATTCTTAACAACTTTAATTTTAAAGTCTCTTTCACGCCCATCAATAAACGTTGTATTTCAAAACTAAAAGACTCGGTTTCGGATCACAACTCATGGGGGGTATTTATGAAATCCCATGCTCGTGCTCAAAATCGTGCATCGGCCAAACTCGTCGTGCACTCCGTTTCAGGATTAAAGAACACCGGGCATACGTACAAAAACAAGAATTGACTAAATCACCCATAGCCGTTCATTGCTGGTCTTTGGACCACAAATTTAACTTCGATGAAGCGAAGTTAATCTACAAACCTCCATCTCCAGCTGATCTTAATTTTTTTTTTAAACTTTTTTAATCCATCAAAACATCGAGCACCTGGTGAACGATTTATCTATTACGGCCAATATCCATCCGGCGTGGTCACGTTTTCTCCTCTTAAAATTTCACCAATAATTTTTTGTCATATACTTTAATTAAAAAAAAAAATTTAACACAATCCAACTTTCCCCTTATAGTCCACATTCATCTGGCTCGACCGATAGAAGGCGCCAATCCACCAACATCACCCACAACCTTACCCTTTATACAATAAACAATCGTACACTCGCCCTTACGAGCGATGTACGCTTAGATTTTTTACTTCTTTGATGAAAGCTCAAGGCTTTCGAAAAACGTTTAAAGCCGAATAAATTTTCGTTCCAAAAACTGTGCCTATTGTGTAATATATTAATCATCGAGTGTTTAGCACAGTGAGTCGATCTACTATTACATACAACATCGTGTTGTTTAATTTTCAAAAGCTTGCTGTTTAACATTCAGAAGCACATTTAATTTACAAAAGTTTGTTATTTAGATTACAGAAGTTTGTAATGTAACTTGCAAAAGTTTATTTAACTTACAAAAATTGTAGTCATGTTAGTTGGGAACTGCGCAGCTATGATTGCATAACATGCTGTTCGTAAAGCAGCCGACCCGATACCTTCTATGGCCCGAATGATGAAAGCTACAGCCACAAAAGCCACTCTATCTTGAACGTAATCTAAAAATCTGTAATTAAAAATATGGCATCCGTGTATTTTGTCATTCCTTTAACATATATTGCGCTATAATCCATGTTATATCTATAAAATATAGGCCTGGTAGACCGTTAGGTAAACCAAAATTCGCTTCCTAATACAAAAATGAAAGCATCTTACCCAAATATGAGACATGTCAATCCTGTAGTAAATATCCCGATATTTAACATAAGTTTTGCTTCTACAGAGCTGGCCTGAAAAACATGTGAGAAACAAACATCACAAGAGCGATCACGTTTCAGTCCTTAGAATTAAAAACAATGGAAAATCGAAATCCGGAGAATTTAATTATTTTAGATCAGTTTAAAACGAGTAAAGCTAGAAGAAAATAGTGGTACAGATAATATGAAAGAAATAAATGCATCTCACTGAATTCCCATTTTTATCAACCATTGCTTTCAGTGTTTACAGTTTTTTGGTATTACAGTGCAATCTATGTAGAACGATACGCCAGGGACCAGGAAAAGGATGTGGTTATAGAAAATTTATCGTTGTAGAGACAAGGTTGAACGTTATACACTCTACATCAGTCAGAACTGGAGGAAAATATAATTATAGATAGCTTTCACTGTATTGATTGTTGCAACTCATGATAAACTACTTTCGTTATATTATGTGAGAAACACAATCCCGGTTCTGAATACGTTATATGCTGTTTGTTGAATCCGTTTTTATAGTGAACACTATCTTACTGTTGGGCTTTGCGGTAGTGCGGTGGTTACGTATTCACATGGTGTACGGTTAACCCTGGTTGGACTACTTACTGCGCCAAAAAAATGAACGCTTACAGATTAACTATGGCCTGTAGTTCAGGGATTCATCCCCAAGCGTTTTAAGGAGTTTGGATTCCATGGGAAAGTGTAGGTCCCCCTTCTTTAGGATGGCACGGTTTCAACGCAGCCATCTAATGTACCATTTAACCGAGTGCGACTATTCATAATATCGCCGAACAAGCCATTTTCGGCTTAAGGCAGTGGGCTTTCATGTTTTTTGTGGCAGTGTTTCAGATTTCTTTGAAAAGTGTAAGTTCGGGCGTGGCCGGACATCAGCACTGTGGATGGAGGTCTCTGTGTTATCACACATACATGTAGTAAGGTGAAAGAGATACAGAAGAAACGGCCTTAAACTCAACACGTTGGCCAGATGGGTCGGCAAGCTGGGCCTACAGTTTAAGGAAGATTCTAAACTTCGGTCACCAGAGGAAGTCGCTAAGGTCTTACTCATTGTGTCACCCTCCTAGGGAGTGACCGCTACCGGGCCGGCTTCGATTCAGTGCTAGTATATATATATATCATCATCATCATCATCATATTCAACCATTATCTATCCACTGCTGGATGAAGGTCTCTCCAAATGCTTTCCACACAAGTCTATCCTGAGCAATTCGCTTCCACGTCACCCCAACCTGTTTTCTTATTTCATCCACCCATCTAGTTTGAGGACGTTTTCTAGGTCTTCGGTGGTCTCTTGGAATCCAGTTCAGAATTTCTGTTGTCCATCGTTGATCAGTTCTTCTTGCAATATGCCCAGCCCATCGCCATTTCAGCCCTTTTACTTTAACAATGATGTCCTCTACTCTAGTTTGCTCTCTCACCCAAGTGTTTCTTTTTCGATCTCTCCTAGTTATTCCAAGCATGCACCTCTCCATGCTCCTTTGCGTTGTCTGTAACTTTCGTATTGCTCCAACTGTTAGACTCCATGTCTCTGATCCATAAGAGAGGACTGGCAATACACACTGGTTGAAGACCTTTCTTTTTAGACACAAAGGCAATTTCCCCTTCAGGATAAAACTGTTTCTTCCAAATGCACTCCAGCCAAGTTTAATACGTCTGTTGAGTTCTTTCATAATGTTGCCATCCATTGAAATCAGCTGGCCAAGGTAAATATATGAATCAGCAATTTCTAGCTCAATGTTGTCAACTTGTATTTTTGTTTCCTCTACGAAATTATTGAACATGATCTTAGTTTTTTGTAGGTTCATCTTGAGTCCAACTTCTTTACTTCTAGTTGAGAGCTCCTGTACCATGTCTTGGAGTTCTAATGGGTTCGTTGAAAAAATAACAATGTCATCAGCAAACCGCAAATGATTTAAATATTCACCATTTATTTTTATTCCCTTGTTATTCCAATTTATCTGCTGAAAAATCATCTGTAAAGCTGAAGTAAAAAGTTTTGGAGAAATGGTATCTCCCTGCCTCACACCTTTACCAATTTTGATAGTTTTGGTATCTTTATGTAACCGAAATTTTGCACTTGCATTTTTATACACACGTTTCACCATGTCAATGTACACATCCTCAATGTCTGTTGATCTTAAAGAGTTGATGACTGCTGATGTTTTAATAGAGTCAAAGGCCTTCTCATAGTCAATAAATGCAACACACAATGGAAGTTCATATTCATGTGTTCTTTCAATTAATTCTCTTAATACTTGAATATGGTCCACTGTACTGAATCCACTTCGAAATCCAGCTTGTTCTCTTGGTTGAGCTGCATCTAATTTTTTCTGCAGGCGATGTGTTAGCACTTTTGTGAAGATTTTATAAATAGCAGGTAACAAGCTAATTGGTCGGTAATTTTTCAAATCCTCTTTATCACCTTTTTTATGCAAAAGAATTACTGTTGCAGAATCCCATTGGTTTGGTATGTTACCGCTGTTAAGACATTTGGTAAAGAATTTTGCAAGTATGTCTTCTACATATTCTCCAGCTTCTTTTAGGATATCTAATGTAATACCATCATCACCAGGGGCTCTTCGATGAACTATTGATGATCACTTCCAGTATTAAATCTGTTCAGTACACTGCAATCTTCAATAATTGATTTCTTGTTTGCCAGGATATAGTCAATTTCACTAGTTCCCCCATTTGGGTGTTTCCATGTCCATTTTCTTTGCGGTTTCTTCTTAAAAAATGAATTCATGATGCTAAGATTTTCAGCTTCTGCAAATTCGATGAGTTGATCGCCACGTTCATTCCTTTCCCCATATCCGTATTTACCAACCGATGTCTCTCCTTGTTCCTGTTGTCCAATTCTTGCATTGAAATCCCCCATGATGAGCTTGATATGTTGTTTCCCTTTGGTGTGTAACTCTTTGATTTCTTCATAAAATTCTTCAACCTCTTCGTCGGTATGGCTTGATGTTGGTGCATATACCTGTACTATTTGAAGTTGGTATCGCTGGGTTAGTTGAACAACGAGCCTCGCTGCTCGATCTGACGTGCTTTCGACTTCAAGAAGGTAGTCTTTAATTCTTTTGTTGATTAAGAAGCCAACACCACTTGTTCTTCCAGTTTCCGTTCCTCTATAATAAAACAAATGTCCACTTTTAAGTTCCACCAACTCTTCACCTTTTCTTCTAACTTCACTGAGTCCTACAATGTCCCATTTGATCTTGTCAAGTTCTTCTTCCAATTCCTGAAGTTTTGCTTCAGAAGCAAGGGATCGTCCATTAAACGTAGCCAAGGTCAATAACAAACGGCAGCCTGGGCCATTCCAGTGATTCTTAGCACCCCCTGCTTTCATGCCACACTGACCGCTGCCTTGATCAGGAGCACTCCAGCACCTGGAGACTAGGGGCCATGGTTTCTGGTGTGTCAACATAATGGAGGAATTAGCCATAATTTCACCACGCTGGCTAGACGGGTTGGTGAATTAGCCCTCCCCTTCCGCCTTTCTATCCGTGTAGCAAATATTAATTTGCCACATAAATAGAAAGCTCAGCCTGCACCACTTGAAGGCGGGGTAGGACACTAGGTTACTGGCCTGGCCGGTTCCACACATCGTCACATACGTTCAGCGTGTGGGTCTCCTTCCAGTTAGATACCAGCAACCCTTTTGCAGGCCATATATATATATATATATATATAAACTACCTACTAGGTACATCTATGTACATTATTCTACTAGGTACAAAAAATCTATACCTAGTATGAAAAGAAGATATCTTATTTACCGCATATGCAAAACTTTAGCCGCTAATAGATTTTTCAAGCCTTGTACGTATTAATGTATAAAGTTTGGTGCTTACCAATTTCCCCATGAGAGGCGCCGCAAGAAATATGGTCAATTGATATATACCGAAAATAAATCCATATTCTGTTGGAGTAGCACCTTTCTTTTCAGCCTGTTGAAAACATAATTAAGTTTTAATTAGTTTCACATAATATGCTCATGGCTAAATAATATACTTCAATTAATATATAAAACATGTATTTCGTGCATAATAAAAGCAAGCTAATATAATCACCTATATATAACTCCTATACTTCTCATGATACCATAAATTATAAAATATATATCTCCGGTTGAATGAAACTATTATTACATCCAAATTAGTTATTTTTACTTGAGAACCCTTATATGACATGACGTTCAAATACAATCTAATTATGTGCCAGCTTAATATTTAAATGTGATAATATAGCAGTAAATGTTATATGTACATATAATAGCTTTATTATTGTAAATATTCAGAGTAAGAATTGTATTTTGGACTCTTCATGTAATAAATAAATCCACTTGCAATAGCGGTAACATCTTCGAGGTTCGCTTACTAAAAGTATCTTTTGGTTGTATGTTTATGGCGCAAGGTAATTTATAGCGCAAGGAAAAAAGGATCATTCTGCGCCTGTAAAAAAAGTATTTCTAGAGTAGCATAAAATAATATATAAATATATGTGCCGCCGTGGTCCTCAATATATAATATATACCGAAGAGCGTGTCCTGGAAACAGCCAACGAACAGAAACTAAGAACTTGGGCCGGAAAACCATTACATGGCAGGCACTACAATGACCTGCAACAACCACACGTTGACAAAAAGGCATCAAATTCTTGGCTGGCCAAAGGCACTCTCCAGCCAGAGACAGAAGGATTCATGCTAGCCATCCAAGACCAAGTGATCGCAACAAGGAACAATCAGAAATTCATCCAGAGAAAAGACATAGAAAGCGACAAATGCAGACACTGTCATGCGGCATCGGAGACAATCCAACACGTGATGGCAGGATGCAAGATCCTTGCGCAGTCAGACTACAAACATAGACACGATCAAGTAGCGAAAATAGTCCACCAGAAATTGGCAGCGAATGCTGGCTTTCTGACAGAAAAATGCCCGTACTACAAATATGAGCCAGAGACCGTGCATGAGAACGAAACACACAAGCTTTACTGGGATAGAGCAATCATAACAGACAAGACAGTCCCACATAACCGTCCTGACATAACCCTCGTCGATAAATCGAATAAGACCACGTACTTAATCGACATAGCAGTACCCAACACCAATAACATACAGACAACCTACACAACGAAAATCACCAAGTACCAAGATCTCAGACATGAAGTACGAGATATATGGGGTATGGAAAAGATCCTCATCATCCCGTTAGTCATCTCAGCAACAGGGATAGTACCAAAAACGCTTGCGACGAATTTGGAGATACTCAACATTGACCCAAACACCTACATTGAAATACAAAAAGCCACAATCCTAAACACGTGTCACATTGTCAGGAAGTTTCTAGACATGGCACATTAAGAAGTGATGTAAAAAGAGGCTTGGGAACATGGCGCTCTGCCCGTCCCAAAGCCTGTTTCCGCCAAGAATGGGCGAGGAAAACTTTTATATATATATATATACACGTTTTAATTATGTTCCTAAAAGGCACCATGAATATCTAAACGAGGTATGTATTATATCAAACATCGATTTCCCACTAAACTGAAGTATTGTGTGTGAGAGCTACACACCCACATACTCAGGACCGCATTTAGGAGCTCAGCACCCCTAGGCACATTTGCCCCTCTCCCCCCTACAATTCCACCCCTCCTGTTCCCTCCTTCTCCACCCCTCTGTCCATAAATTAAAAATAAAACTTAACTAAATGAAGCTTAATTAATAAATCAACAATTCATTACTATTAAATACTTACTGAATGCTACAAGTACTTTACAAAAAATTGCAAATGGGAAAGATGTTTTAAATTATTTTTAAATTTTTTTAGGCTAGCGTTAAACATATTAGAATAGTAAAAAAGGATTTAATTCGGGAAATAATATATGCTGTGCATATATCCTTTAGAATGTGCAGCAAAGATCAGGCTTCCTTCAGTTTCTTTTTTCAAGGTTCCGAATTACAGCCTGGGTGTGGACTTTTCTTCAATTTTTTTTAAGTATTGCCGGAGGTTTGTTTTTCCAATTTGTGCGGCGTTTTTTTAAATTTCTTTTAGTTTGAAATACTTTTTTTCTCTGACTCTGGTACCCTTATTATATTTCTTGAAACCACTTCCAGTAGAAGCTTTTCAGTATTCATATTCAAATAATCATTCACGTCTCTTTTTTTTTTTTTTTGTATCCTCTTCAACACTTGGTTTTATTTGTAAGAGGCCTCTTACCCCTTCTTTCCTCGGTATGTACAATCTATCGATATCACTCCATGAATGTAAAGCATGGTTTATGGTGATTTTGCATGTTCTTCGATCCAAATTATCTAAATCTATTATTGTGTGATCCATAATTCTTTTCCTGTGTCTAATTTTTGGATGGCCCACACAGAGAGAGCTCTTTATGGCTTTAGTGGTGTTTACGCCACTCCTTTTTGATTTTAAGATTTTCCGCATGCGTTTCATGCATTCTGATCATGTGATGGTTTTCACATTATTGTGAAGGGGTTCATCATGCCTAAGAACTTGTAGTGTTCTACTCTACGAAGTTATTTGATTATTTGTTGATTACGTAGAAGTATATCACCCGCGCTTTCTATCTTTCCTTTGTTCATTGTAAGCTTGGCACATTTATCCAGGCCAAATTCCATCTTAATACCATCACTAAATATCCTCATTGTGTGTAATAATGTTACATTTCCCTTCTGGATTTTCGATAGAGTTTTAAGTCATATATGTGTAGCAAGTGAGAAATTTTTCCATTCCGCTTCGATACCGAATTTTAATTTCATCCGTAAATAACATTTAAAGATACGGATTTGGAGATAAGTGACAGATCAAATATGAATTTGACAGATAAAAAATTATATATCTAATCTATAATCGCGCAACAGAATTACTTCCTTATCTCAAATAGTAGATGCGCTAAATTTGTATCAAATTTGTCCTTCAATATAAGTATGTAGGTTAAATGTATTACGTAGTTTTTCTAAAACAATTAAAAGACATTATTATATTTCTATATACAGGGCTTAAACTGGGCAGAAGCTCACCGGATCCTGGCTCCGGTACTTCTTACAGCGATTATTTAAATATTAACCGGAACCCCTAAATAGACACTTTCATGAAAAAATAATAAATTTGAGATTAAGGTCAAGCATTTTGTTGTCCAGAAAAATGGACATAAACAATTGATATGATTTATCGATTCTTTTGCAGCCATTTGATTTTTTAATCGATTTATCATAATATTAGGGCTCCTGCACTATTTTTGTTAGAATTGAGTCCTGACCATATAAGATTATCATAAAAAAATTAAAGCAACATAAGGGCTTAAAATATAAAAAGTTATTGAAATAATGGTAAATATATGTTAAAATAAAGACGTGGGGAGCAAACTAATCTATAAAAGCTAATTAGCTCGTCAATTATTTATTTGAATTTTTATATGTATTTATATGTATATTATATATATATATATTGTATATTTTTTATGTATTTATTTATATATTTACAAGAGCAGCAACCGCTATGCCGCGTCAAACGAGGGGTATAAATGTGTAAACACGAAATGCTTGAAAGGTAATAAAATTTTAAAAAAAGTATAAACAAGAAATTTAATCAAATTTAATACTTTTGTAAAAATCCATGTCAGATGAAATTTAAGATGACATTGTGGTTAAAAGAATCATATTAAAAATACTACTTAGATCTAATTCCTTCCGTTTGAAAGAACACGATATATTCAAAAGTAATAAGTAATGAGAGCTGGATGTGTGTACCCCAAATGATTACGGTACTAATTATGTACATAGCAATTAGTATCAATACATATATATAGCCATTATTATAATTGTGTTAATTATAAGGATAGCGTGAGTGACTGACGTCTACTTCATCAGTACACGTTTGTAAACGTTTGTATCAATCAGCCGATTGCGGTTGCTAATTCACCAAGTTGTTCAAAGTGATTTACACACTATGCTACCACGCTTATTTTCACTTGCAAACGTCAATTACCGGTTTACCTTAAGATTATCTAAATTTCGCAGTGAATCGCTATAGGGTTAAATAAGGATTGAAAAGACGCTAATTAAACAAATCTAGCAATTTAATGATTTCTAATATACCAAACTACATATGCACTACAATTTCCGGAATAATCTCATGAAACTCGGGAGTATTCTTTTTCTGTTGGATCTCTGACAATAAGTATGCGCTCTAAATATCAAAGATTATTAACATAAAGATAATTGCGGCTTGTCTTACACTAGGTAACGATCACAGCTCCAGCGTTACACTGTTCCGTACGGTAAATTCTAGATATATTGCTAATACAAAATAACTGCTAATACAAAAAAAAACCAAAAAAAAAAAACTGCTAATGCAAAATCTAGATATATTTCAATACGAAACAGTAAGCATGAGCACCGAGAGAAATGAACTTATTAATATACCTTATTGTTGTTTTATTGCATTGGTATAAATACACCTAATTACTGGTAACAGTAACGCAGTGAATGGTACACCCCCTATTTAATGAGGAAAATGGAAAGTGACTCACATGCAGGTATGTGTTGGTCGTCGTCTGAAGTTTACTGCAATTCAAGGCTGGAATGACTTCTGGAGTGAGCGGCATGTACAAAACCGTCAGTAAGACTGATGCGGAGTCGAATACACTGTAGACTGGACTCAGGGATATCTCTGCGCCACTTCTTGTATTTCGTCGAGACAAGAGAGTTCACAGGTTGCCTATGCGATATAGAATTATCTCTGGGACAGCTGGAC
>QLNU02003225.1:93903787-93915376 GCA_006491805.2 Dysdera silvatica | reverse complement strand
TGTAGAACTTTGCAAAACTTTGCGCAAAAACATGAAAGAAGATATAAGAAAATTCAATTGTGAGTTAGTAAGGAAGGCCATTGAAAGCAACAAGAGCCTTAGGGTTGTTAAAGGGAGTTTGTCTATTGGGAAGAAACACATCATTGCATTAAAAGGAGAGGATGGCACTGTAACAAGAAATAGGGAAGAAATACTTAGAAGAGTTGAAGAATTCTACAGAAAGCTGTATGAGGGAAACAGTGGATTAAACGAAGACTCTGAGATAGTCGAAGGAACAGCTCCTAAAATCTTAAAAGAAGAAGTAGCATTTGCAATAAAAAGTATGAAGAAAGGAAGATCCCCTGGCGATGATGGCATTACATTAGATATCTTAAAAGAAGCTGGAGAACATGTAGAAGACATACTCGCAAAATTCTTTACCAAATGCCTCAACAGTGGTAACATACCAAACCAATGGGATTCTGCAACAGTAATTCTTTTGCATAAAAAAGGTGATAAAGAGGATTTAAAAAATTACCGACCAATTAGCTTGTTACCTGCTATTTATAAAATCTTCACAAAAGTGCTAACACATCGCCTGCAGAAAAAATTAGATGCAGCTCAACCAAGAGAACAAGCTGGATTTCGAAGTGGATTCAGTACAGTGGACCATATTCAAGTATTAAGAGAATTAATTGAAAGAACACATGAATATGAACTTCCATTGTGTGTGGCATTTATTGACTATGAGAAGGCCTTTGACTCTATTAAAACATCAGCAGTCATCAACTCTTTAAGATCAGCAGACATCGAGGATGTGTACATTGACATGGTGAAATGTGTGTATAAAAATGCAAGTGCAAAATTTCGGTTACATAAAGATACCGAAGCTATCAAAATTGGTAAAGGTGTGAGGCAGGGAGATACCATTTCTCCAAAACTTTTTACTTCAGCTTTACAGATGATTTTTCAGCAGATAAATTGGAATAACAGGGGAATAAAAATAAATGGTGAATATTTAAATCATTTGCGGTTTGCTGATGACATTGTTATTTTTTCAACGAACCCATCAGAACTCCAAGACATGGTACAGGAGCTCTCAACTAGAAGTAAAGAAGTTGGACTCAAGATGAACCTACAAAAAACTAAGATCATGTTCAATAATTTCGTAGAGGAAACAAAAATACAAGTTGACAACATTGAGCTAGAAATTGCTGATTCATATATTTACCTTGGCCAGCTGATTTCAATGGATGGCAACATTATGAAAGAACTCAACAGACGTATTAAACTTGGCTGGAGTGCATTTGGAAGAAACAGTTTTATCCTGAAGGGGAAATTGCCTTTGTGTCTAAAAAGAAAGGTCTTCAACCAGTGTGTATTGCCAGTCCTCTCTTATGGATCAGAGACATGGAGTCTAACAGTTGGAGCAATACGAAAGTTACAGACAACGCAAAGGAGCATGGAGAGGTGCATGCTTGGAATAACTAGGAGAGATCGAAAAAGAAACACTTGGGTGAGAGAGCAAACTAGAGTAGAGGACATCATTGTTAAAGTAAAAGGACTGAAATGGCGATGGGCTGGGCATATTGCAAGAAGAACTGATCAACGATGGACAACAGAAATTCTGAACTGGATTCCAAGAGACCACCGAAGACCTAGAAAACGTCCTCAAACTAGATGGGTGGATGAAATAAGAAAAGAGGTTGGGGTGACGTGGAAACGAATGGCCCAGGATAGACTTGTGTGGAAAGCATTTGGAGAGACCTTCATCCAGCAGTGGATAGATAATGGTTGAATATGATGATGATGATGATGATGATGATATAAAGTATTATAACCATGTCACATAACATCTGGACTTCATCTTCTGAATGTTCTTGTTCGTTAATGGATCCAAATTCCATAATGTCCCTAAGAATCGGCGAAGAAGTTATCTGACATAAATCGGTATTACTCTCTTCTGTGTCTTCTTAGAATTCCTGAGATGTCTGTATTCGGACGATAAACAAACATCTATTTGAGGGGTCATAGGATCTTTAAAGTTTCAAAAAAAAATTTTATTTTATGAAAAAACTTTTTGAATCTTTATGAATACGTTTAAAAAAACCGATCCAAATCGGTGCATAAATAAGCTTATAATTTCAAAAAACGTAAAGGATTTCATCGTAAGCAGAAAAAAAATTTAAAGGGTTTCCAAAAGGTCAATACGGGGAATCTAACTGATTGTATTCATTTAAAACAGTATTTGGTTTGTTTTTAAAGTAATTAATTAACAAATGTTAAACTACTGAGGAGAAGGGAGAAAGTTTTTGATTCTGGAAAAAAAAAAATTCGCTTAGCATCTTAGAGAATAGAATAGTCAGGAGGGAGCATATGCCAGCCGTTAGCGGGTAAATGTTAAGAGAAGGGGCCCATAACATGGGCTCCCATACGAGTACTTCTAGCGGGGCTGAGAAAAATGAGTACTCCGGGTGGGGCTGTGTAAAATTATTACCTCCTTCTCATAGCTGTCAAGAATTTTAGTGAATGTACAAGATACCAAAATACTATAAAAATAATTGATAGTGCTTGACAATTAGTAATGAGCTAAAAAGTACCTTATTTTAAAATGTGACTATAAAACTTTTGAAAGTAAATGCATAGCAGGTTAGGGCAAATCAAATTTTTAAACGGCTAGGGGACTGGAGCCCCCCCCTTTACCCCCCATATGAGTGCCCATGCAAAAGTATGGTATGGATGATTTATCGAGGTGCGTAAGATATCAAAGACCTTTCACAAGTTAATTGAATTCTGCCAGTTGTTACTGGTTAATATTCTGGTAACATATACTGGTTACATATGTATGGTTAATATTCTGGTAACATATACTGGTACATATATCTGGTTAATATTGGTATATATAATGTTAATACTGCTATATATTCTTTGTACAATATACTTTTTCATGTTTTATAATAGAATATTTTTATTTATATGCATGATGCTATACCTTCTTTGTACTTCATACTGCTATACATTATTATTACTTCATACTGCTATACATTATTATTACTTCATACTGCTATACATTATTATTACTTCATACTGCTATACATTATTATTACTTCATACTGCTATACATTCTTTGTACAATATACTTTTTCATGTTTTATAATAGAATATTTTTATGCATGATTTTTTTACATGCATGAAGCTATACATTCTTTGCATTTTTTTGAACTAGGTATGGAAAATGATATTTCTTAGATAAGCACCATTATCCAATCCCAAATTTGGGCTCTTTCTATCACATTTTTCATAACAGCTTGCAACATCCCTTGCTGTATTTCTTGGATTTCTTGACGAATATTGGCCTTAAGCTGAGCAATGACTTTACGCTTATTAATGAAAACGCGGTCTTTAAGGAACCCCCAGAAGAGAGAAAAAGGTCAGGTGCAATGAGATCAGGGGAACGTGGTGGCCAAGGGAAGTCGGAGTCACTGGAGATGATTCTTTCTCCAAAAATTGTCTTTATCACTCACAAGAATTCTCTGGCTGAATGTGATGTGACCCTAACTTGCTGACATCACATTCATGGTATATTCACTACAGCTGGGAAACCAAATTTGTCGACATTCCGCGGTATCTCTCACCGATGTTTCTGGTGTTGCAGCAATACTTTCCTCAACACGATCAAGAGTGGTTAGCAAGCCGAGCGGGGTCATCCGGTTCGTGGTGTACCTTTGACAGACCCATGTGCCTCTAAACGTTTAACCAAGACCAATATCATAGGCCATGAAGGAGGCCTTCTTAAATGAAAATGACTCACATATGCCCTCTTTGTAAGAACAAGGATACCTTTATTTTCATAGTAAGTTTAAATAATTTTCACACGTTGTCCAGTTTTTTATTTTTCCATAAGTAAAATTTCAAACCTTGATTTTCAGATTCTGAAAACAAACCAAAAACAAATGATTTTCACAAAAGTTATTCACATTTTAAATAATAAAGTGATTTTTGGTCCACCATGTATTAAAACGAAAAAACATGAAAATAATATTTAGATACTTTGTCCTCGTTTTATCTAACGTCAACTTCAATAGTAATTTGTCACGTTCTAACGTTTTCCTATCTGCATCTTTAACAATGTGGTTTTATTAACTTGAATTAGCTCTAACTGAAAAATTTCTTCTAATGAATGTTTAAATGATACCTAAAATTGGAATCAATACAAAATTTATTATCACAATCAAACAAAACGTTGTCATGTTTTATGATTAAAACGGATACTAGCATAGGCGTAGTGTTATATGGGCCGTTTTGACCGAACCCCCAATAATCTGAAATAAATTGCGATTTTACATATACTGTAATGTATAAACGTACAAAAAGAGTGTTATGCCTCCCCCTAACAATTCTGAGAACTCTAGGTTAATGAACATAAGTAGAATTGTGGAGTTGGGTATCAAAGACGGACAACTCCATTTTGCATTTTTTCAACAGAGTCGAAAAACTATACCTTACTATTATCAGCACCAATAACCTAGGCCCATATTTGAGTGCGATTTTCTCTTGCCGTGTTTAAATGCCGGATTTGAATTCAGCGTAAAAACTCCTATAAGAATGCAGAAATAACTTAATTTAAAAAAAAGAAATGGAGTTGTTCGCCTTTAATACCAAACTCCGGAATTGGTACAAAAATAATTAAAAACCTTGTATGACTTTCCAGAGAGCATCGAGAGAATTTGCTTTGAGACGTAAATTAATAACACGTTTCGTGAACAAAAATTGCACATTTCGAATTGAGCTTATATCAATATAAAAATAAAAAACTTACACAGTTTCTGAATAAATAGACATAAGCAGTAGTATGACAATCTTATCTAAAAGTAAATCAACACACGTACAGGATGTCTATGACCGAAATCAGCCTAATTTTTGTTACGTTCTTTCATATGAACATTGATCCTGCTTTCTAATCAATTTCGACAAGTTCTATTGCTTCGCTCTTGCATATCGAAGAGCAGCAGCCAATGACAGAAGTGATTAATGCGACAGAACTTCCTTCTAACGATGATGTAAGGAAATTACAGATCTGACAATCTGCCACAGAAAACTGTAACTTTTATCAGTCTTTTGTGTAAATTATCTCAAAAATGCTATTTGTTTAGTTGTGGCCTTCTTTCGTAAAAAAAAAAAGCGGTATATTATACCATAGTTGTGTATGATATACATATTTTTCATTTTGATTTTAATTGCCAGTAGGTTTTAGAATGTGAATGATAGCAAATGATCCATAAATTGGTTTTTTAATGATTTTATATAATTTTTATTAAAAAATATTGCCTCCACAAGCAGTAGCCCGTTCTAGATTCAACATTAATCTGCGAGAACGCGCTCGGGTTGCTTTATATCCCATCTAATTATATAGCAATATTTTATTTGCCCTTTGACTCCTTACGGGACATATATGTCCCACTAAGATTTTTAAAATTCCTACTGGGAAGAAAAATATATAGAAGAAATATATATTCCTACTGGGAAAAAATAAATTAAATAAATAAAATTAAGAAAAATTAAAAAAAGTAAAAAAAAATAAAAGCAAGAAAAATTAAAGAAGTAAAAAAAAATAAGAATAAGAAAAATTAAAAAAAAAAATTTTTTTTAAATTCGTCGTCAAAGTGTTAAAAACGTCCAATTTTACAATGAACAATAAGTGAAAAGTTCGCTTTATC
The DNA here is from genome assembly GCA_006491805.2 of Dysdera silvatica. Classification (NCBI taxonomy): domain Eukaryota; kingdom Metazoa; phylum Arthropoda; class Arachnida; order Araneae; family Dysderidae; genus Dysdera; species Dysdera silvatica. The sequence goes on along the minus strand of QLNU02003225.1, from coordinate 93,909,680 downwards.
ACCCTACCCAAAAAGATTGTTACTTTGAAGGCAACAGGAAAGAGTTCGGCCAGTTTCAAAAGCAAGGGTGGACGTTTTTTTTTCACAAATTGTAAGTTGTGGGGTGTGAAACACACCCCACGCCTGCTCGCGGGTTAACAAGCAACGCATCCTTTGTAAAAGTAGGTGCTGAGAGCGTGTTTCTCTTTCTCTCTTGTGTGAATATATATAATTCTTGCGCACTCCACTTATCCGTAAGCTTAGAATAGGGAATTTCAGTCAATAGCACAATAATGCGTGTTGCAATAATACAGTTTCGCACTGCTCACTGTAGTCCGGGGTTTGGTTTCCTAGGCCTTAAGAGGTTCTGATTCCTCGGAAAACAGTAGGTCCCGGCGCAGCATGACCACTGTAGTCTTTGAGCCGTAAAACCAAAAAGCAAACCAAACCAAAGCAATAATACAGTTATTAATGTGTGCGCTTTAATAATACATTTACTAAGGTATCTATCAATTATTAATGAATTTAGTAATACAGCTACTAATTAACAATGCATTCACAAATACATCTACTAATTACCAATGCATTTACAAACACATCTACTAATTACCAATGCATCTACTAATTATTGATGCATCTACTAATGACCCTACCAATTATCAATGCATTTACTAATGCATCTACTAACTGCCAAAGCATTTTCTCGTATAGCGCAGCGTGTCCTTCGTTGTCCTTGTGCCATTAAAATTCAGTTAACCAATTAACTAATACATTTACTAATGAAAATCCCTATTTGACGTATGGTTCTCATCTCCTTGTGCGCCTTTAAAATTCAACTAACTAATTAATACATTTACTGACGCATACTAAGCCTCTATTAATGCATGCCTCGATAATGAATTTACTAATGCATGCCTCGATAATGAATTTACTAATGCATGCCTCGATAATGAATTTACTAATGCATGTTTTAATATCACATTTGCTAATGAATTATATAATAATGTATTTGTTAATGCATATTTTAATAATTTATAATGATCTTATTATCTGCATCCCAAAATTAAATTAGGTTATGCCGAAAAAGGTGCAAAAAACGTTTAGGCAAATGCAAATGTTCACGACACGATTATAAAAACGGAATAAATTAATAATAAAATATTATATTTTATTATTAATAATAATAATAAACAATAGTATAATAAATTAATTAAATAATAAATTAATTAAATAACAAATTAAATAATGAACAAATAAATAAAATATATGGAGATCCAATCCAGAAAATTATGGCTCATGTTTCAGGCCCAAAATTTGAATAATACCTGCTTCCTCTGAGCTACTAGAGGAAGTAAGCATTGTATAATGCCTACTTCCTCTAGTAGCCCAGTTGGCAGGGTTATCAAGACGGAAACGTGAAGGCCATTAGTCCAAAGGTCAGCCTAGAACATTGCCTTTTTCTTACTTTCGGTGCTTATGTAACGAATCGAGCCCAAATGTAAGTCAAAAGCATATGGCCCAGAAATTTATCCTTCCATACGTCCTTATTTCCACTTCATATGGAAGTAAGTTCATCTCTGTTATATAATAACCATCTTTACATTTATTTCCTAGACATGCGAACGTTTCCAGCAATCACGTATACTAACGTCATATCATACACCACTTATGAAAAGAATGGAGACTCAAATGAGATAAGCAAGCGATGACAAAAGGTCAAGAAGGGACTTAAAATAATCTTTCGTCCTTCTAAGTATTTGCCCTTCTTCATAAGCTACTTGTAATTTACATTTTTTTCCACCTTCTAAGCGATAACCATTGAGCAAAATAATGTATTGGCTATTAGAAAAAAACATTATTTTGCATCTATAATATAATAAATTTTATTGTACATAACATGGGCTCCCATACGAGTACTTCTGAAGGGGGCTGAGAAAAATGAGTACTCAGGGTGGGGCTGTGTAAAATTATTACCTCCTTCTCAAAGCTATCGAGAATTTTTGTGAATGTACAAGATACCAAAACGCTACAAAAATAATTGATACTGCTTGACAATTAGTAATGAGCTAAAAAGTACCTTATTTTAAAATGTGACTGTAAAACTTTTGAAAATAAATGCATAGCAGGTTCGGGCAAATAGAATTTTTAAACAGCTATGGGGGCTTGGGCCCCCGTTTTGCTCCCATATGGGGGGCCCATGACACATAACATATTGCCAAGTCGATCAGGAAAGGTTTACAAAACTCGTATTCAAAAAGCAAGGATCTATTTGTGGAAAATGGTATTTTGCTATTGAAGTTTCACAAATACTTTTCTTCCAACCTATAATAATACAATTGTCACAAGGTGTAGTTAGTTTTCCCCCATCTCATATATATGAATGTTAGTGCCTTGTTGTTGCCGCCAACGTGTTTCAGAACATTGTACGATTTCATTGCATGTTAAGTAGTACCCCGATTTAAATTCGCTTTCGTAAGAAAAATCACGCCACTCTGTCAACAAAATGACATCGGTAACAACACGTCCAGTAGTATTCGTAGAAAAACCACCACGGATAGGTGCCCAGTTATAGAAAAGCCAGTTAAGAGGAATCTATGGATCTCTTCCATGCAGAAAACAGACATCTAGAAACGGGTTTTTTTTTTTTTGGACTGAATAAAATTCTAAAACATTCTTAGCAAATTGCTATTGCAAATTGCATGCCTAATTTATTTAGTCAGTATTTTATTTTTTTAAACTATATATATTAACTAATAGAATTCTGCAATATACCAATTTCGAACTCAAGCTTCCGTTTGTTGCATACTTGAATCTAGACCCATAGATTTCTGGCTACATGGAATTCATTATTAGTACTTACATGATCTCTATCTTTTTAAGTAAGTAATAAGCAGGTGGTCAGTAATAAGCAAGTAGTAAGTAATAAGTAAGTGGTGAGTAATAAGCAAGTGGTGAACAACAAGCAAGTGGTGAGTAATAAGCAAGTGGTGAATAATAAGCAAGTAGTAAGTAATAAGCAAGTTGTGAATAATAAGCAATAGTAAATAATAAGCAAGTACTAAGTAATAAGCAAGTAATAAGTAACCTCGCCTATCAAAGATTATCAAAAGACGGAGAAACAATGTCGTTAAAGGAAAAAATAAGAGTTAATATCTGAAAGTGTTTAATTCTATGAAGTAATTGCCAGAACTACAAAATTATCTCATTAAACAAAGGTGGTCGTTAATTGGAAAGTTTTTTATTGAGAGAAGCTTTTGTGCTACTATTCTTTTGCAGTTTAACCTAACTTAACGGCATAAAGTAATCTAATATAATCGATTATCAGGCTAAGTAAACAATGCAATATTCACATCAAGGAAAGTGAATGTTGAAAGGTTGAAGATAAAGTGAAGTTCAAAACACTCCACTAGCGCCGTCACAATTATTTGTGTCTCAAAAGTACCTCTTCAGAATAAATAAAACGAATTTCGTATCTATTCTTCGGAACAGATCACGATTTTTTCTTGTCGCCTCATTTTTTTCAAGAACAGATTTTATCTATTTAAAGTGTTTGGAACTTGTTGACAAAGAAGAATTGTTTTACATTTGAAAGATAAATCAGGTTTATTTTTGCGTTTACTTGAAGAGTTATCAATCTTTATGAAAATTAGAACCACAAAATAAACTCTTCATTTTACATTATAGGCTTTGGTATATATTAGTGAAAAAGTTGTTAATGGTTACAAAGTAGTGTGCGTTGCATTCGCCGCTTTAACCATAGATACAGCTGTAACCTTAGTGCCGGATTTATGTGTAGGCTAGGAAGGCCTCAAGGTTTTGGGGGCCCTCACAGAGGCCTTGATGAGGCTTGATGATTTTTAAGTTTAGACGTTATTTTAATCTCGTTTATTTACAAGTGTCCAAGAAATTCTCATTATTGATAAACCTGAATTTCAAGAGAATAATGAATTTCGAAGCAAAATGTATTAATTATTCGCTAAATATTGCAAGGATCATATTCTTTAGGGGGGTGGGCATTATCTTCTTGAGGCCTAGGGCCCATAGAAATCTTAATCCGGTGCTGCTAACACTACCCATGTACGTCGCATTTGATCTCGCGGCTTTTTTTTTTTTAACAACTTTATTTTGGGTGGTTAATAAACAATAATAATAGTACATACAAATGAACATGGTAAAGCAGATAAACGATAAACTTGATATTACAAAGCATGCTAAAGCATTATTCTGTTCACCTCATTCTAGGAGGTGTGGCTAGAACACCCCCCGAACCCTTTGAATTGCTTCATAACCTCATTAGGGTCATCGATAGGAGGGCAGCAGGGGCTGCAGCTCGGGGCTCCGGATAAAGTCAAGGGACCCATTCTTTGGAGGAGGGGGCCCAGCCCCGCCCCAAAAACATTTTTGATACGATATTCTTGCTTTCTTATTTAAAAATGAAAAGAAAATCTATATCTTGGAGCAATATAACGCAGATTCTCTTGCGTCATAAAAATCCAAACGTGGGACATAGTGCCCCTGTGAGTTTACTCGACTAATAAGTAAGTATAAAAAAAATGCGTATTTCTTATTTTATATTTTTTTGTTCATTGGAGGTTCAACCCCCCCCCTCACCCAAGAAGAAAAAATATCTATGCCACTGTCCAGGGAAGGAGTAATGGGAGCCCATTGAAGGGAGCCTGGGGAAGCCGCTCTGGCTCTCGGGCTCCTCTGAACCTCGTTCCTACTTGACAACTAAACAATTTCCAGTTCAGTCCGCGAAGTAGAAGATGTCTGCGAGATACACTGCGCCCATTTCCGCGACATTTTGGTGTCTGAATATTTCTTTTATGCATATATTATAAATACAAATCTATGTAAAATATAGATAGAATCTTCAAAAGACCTGTAAGAAACAGATGGCGTTGGTGTTTAGGCTTTTCCTGTCGATCTAGAGCAAGCACCTAACATCTGACGTACGGGTTTTTTTTGTTTTTTTTTTAATTGAAAAAATTATTTTTTCCTGACAAATAAGACCATTTGTAATCACAAAAAAGACAACAGAATGTATAATGGGTGAAAAACGGGTGTAGAATTATTGAAGAAAAGCAGAGTTCTGTCAGTACACATGGCTCTCATTTGCAGGAGAGCCCCAAAGGCAGTTTCCATCAGGTTTCCATATCCAATTTTATCACCTCAGTAGTGGTTTACCTCCTTACAAGGGGCTGGTGGGGGAAGCACCTACCTTTAAGTTACATAGATAACTGAAACATTCGCCATAAAAAGGAAGCAATGATATGGAAATAGGCGAAAAATTAAAGGGACAACAGAACGTGTGTTAATTGGAAAACAACTGAAAAATCATCGAATATCGCAGAAAGTCAAGCTTTGTCGCTTAATATGGTCCTGAGTTTGATCCTGGGAGGAATAGTATGTATTTTCTTCATTAAGTAATTCAATTTTGCCATGATTAATGAAACCATCTGCCATAAAAAGACAGGAAACAATGCAATAACTTAGAAACCGTTGAGGAAGGACCGCTTTTGCAACAAGTTGGGTTTCGTCGCTAAATATAGTTCTAAGTCATACACGTGAACTACAGGTCTGCCAAATAGTTCACAGCTGGGGCGGACTGGGCGGACTGGGTCGCCTGCCCTCCGAAAATCCAAAATATGCGCCTTTTGACAGGACCTAGTCTGCCCCTGATTCACAGAAAGAATCAATAAGCGACTTTGTCTATCTCTTATAAGCGAGAAGACTCGTTCGGTTGTTCTGTCATCGAAGGATTTGAAATGCCGTCAGTGTGCAAATCGAATCCAAAGATCAGATATCGTTTTATTATTACAGTCGAACCTCGTTAAGACGAACACCAAAGGGAACAAAAAATCTGTTCCTATTAACAGCAATTCGTCTTATCCGGAAAGGGTAGTATGCCATA
>QLNU02003225.1:93891974-93903687 GCA_006491805.2 Dysdera silvatica | reverse complement strand
GTCCAAAATTTGGAATAATTTAAAAATTAATACAACCGATATAAAGACAAGTATACTCCTTTCCTGGCATAAATTATTTGAAGAGAAAATCCATCCTTCTCTCTCTCTTTCTAGATAGCAAATTTGTCAATAACTCTTTGGTTGAAATTGGAAATATCCATGCTAAGGTCTTTTTCAATAAAAAGCATTGTCAAGATTGATAACTTCTCTCCTAAGCCAGTGACTTCCTCGGGAATGTTTTTATACTTTTTAAGTTGAATTATATAACATATAATGATTTTTTGACATCGTTTCTGGCAATTTTTATGACTGATGTCGTAAGAATTATCAGGATAAGTTTTTTCTAAATTATTCTCCATCATGCCCGTATCCAGAGAGGGCGATCTTAGGGACCGGTTCCCCCCGAAATTAAATTTTTAATGGGACTTGGCTACAGCCTTGCATGCTGTAATTGTATCGATACATGCTGTAAAAATTTTTGAACCCCCCCTTGAAATTAAATCCTGGCTACGGCTTTATTCTCCATGATGAACTCGTATGAGCTAACAGCTCCTAAAAGTGATTTCAGCTATTCGGCATAGTAAATGGGAAAAGTTCATGTCTCAGTTTCATTTCATTGATAAGTAGTTACGCGGTATGCATTGACTTCAATGTTTTTAATCAAAATGTATTAACCTAATCTGGGAACGTTTTTTGTTAAAAATAACGATACTGAAATAAGATGGCCTGTAAAATGAATCTTTCCTTAACCTGAAAAGTAATGCCATTGCAGGCTTCTTTTGTTTACATTTTCCACTCGGGAAGATTAATTTTCCATTTCCTATATGATGTATGGATCAGGCCTATAGCCAAGCGGGGCCTGGCCCCAGTTGCCCCATCGAGCTGTTTATGCATATATATATATATATGGAACAATCGCCGGATGCCCCGTGCCCCATATGCCCTTTGCCTTTCCAAGGGGCGGACTGGGTCCTCTCAAAGGGCGCATACCTTGGATTATCGGAGGGCGCGAGTCCTATAGCCCATGAGGGCGCACCAGCCCGGGTGGGGGGCAGTTGGCCCAGTCCGCCCCTGGCCTTTCCACAGTTGCCGCTTCACCCTGGCTACAGGCATGAACGCACTTTTGTCAAGATTGATGTGTTCCCTAATTGACACAATATTTGTCTCAAATGAAGCTATAACCTTCTTTACGGTAGACGCATCGGGGCCACTTTTGCGAAGCTGTCCAAACAAGATTCCTAAAAGAGGTCTAAAAGCAAAAAAGGAAAGCCAAATGCTGAAACTGTAGCTTGTAAGACCTTTAAATTTCCGTTAACTAGGCAAATAGTTTTTTTGCTTTTAATGTCATCAGATTTAAAAAAAATTTTCATGATTTCGAAAATAGCTCTTTTTTTTATCGAAAATCATATTTACATAATGCATGTGAAAAAATTCCATTTTATAGCTGAAGTTCGGAGTAAACGTTTTCTCATAACTTCATCATGTACTCCAGTTCGTTGTAGACTATATGGAAAACAAATATAGATTAGGGTGGGTCGAAAGAAACGAAATTACTGTTATCGAAAACCCCTAGTGCGGAAAAGTTGTAAGTGACCACCACTAAGAATTGTGTGAAATATTTTTCGAATCGGTTGATATCTCTGGCCAGAGGGTCAAAATTTTGAAATTTCACTAAAAACATGAAATTTTCGAATATTCGTAGAAAATACTCGAATTACTCGGATCCAAAAGCCCTTGTGCGGAAAAGATGTTAATAACCATGAACGATAAATGCATTTAGTATAATTCCAATCCGTACATTTATTCGGCTCTGACCAAAGCCTTGATATTTCGAAATTTTACATAAAAAACTCAAAAAGCAGTGCAATGATTACTTAATATATAACATATTATTGCACTGCATTTTGCGCTTGTTATTATTTATTTAATATATTATTGTTATAATAGTTACTAGTTAATTACTAACTAATTAATTTTAGAAGCTTTTGCGTTTCTAGAATTTTTCATGTCAATAGACTTCTTGCGATATGAGAGCAACTTAGTAATACATACACGCTGCTGAGAAACTGTCGGAATACGTGCTTTTATATAAAACTTTTTAATTTTCCCAGCTACAGCGTCTGCAATACTTGTTTGCTGTCAATCTCCAAAATAATCTTACGTCTCTCGTTCAATTAACACTTTATGACATCTTCATTTGTCGGAAGTTAATTTTCACAATTAATTTTTCAGGGGTCCGAAAAAGGGACAAACAAAATTCTTTAGCACAGACGGCTTTGCCATTACTTTTTTATTTGTAGCATTGTATCAGCTATTCACTGTAGTATCCAGCTATTCAATCCAAGAAACTAGCCGCTACGCGATCGAATACGAACATAGTAACAAGGAAGAATTAGCATGAGGGCTTACACATACACATAACAGAAGGCTTAAGGCAATAAAGGGAGAAAAGGAGTAGGAATAGCATTACTCTACAGACAGGCGAGTCAGCTTGAGTTTGAAGGGTTTTCGGGATGCAAGTAGGGGTTGGGTAGTCGCAGGGGCGGCTTAAAGACCAGGCGACCCGGGTGGCTCACGCAGGGGCGCCCGTTTGGATGAGGGCGCCAAACTGAAGTCAAGTTCAATTTTTTTTAATCGATTCAACATTAGAAAATTTCTCTACAAAGAGACAAGTTAAGAGAAATTTTGAGAGACATCTTTAGAGAAATCCTTTCAGAGACTTTTGGCCACTTTTATAGGGTATATGGCTCAACGTGCATCTTCCATTTTCGCCGGCGGAATGTGGGGAGGGCGGCGCTAAAAAGCAATCCATGCCAGGCCTCCCAGGTTCAAAATCAAGCCTGACTGAGCCGCTCCTGTGTAGTCGTAGCAAAGGCGGGCGAATTCGTTCTGAGGAGAAGGGACGGGAAAACTGCGCACGGATAGGCTGCAGGATGACTAGTCACTAAAAGTCAAACAGTAAAAGAAAGGGTTGAAAATTTAGGCAGGAAGCAAGCACAACCCTTTTTGATATAGCTCCTGGCAAGTGCTTAGATATCAGTAAATGCACTTGCCCTTCGAGGAATGAAGTTCCAGCCAAAGATCGACTATCCTTTGTCAATCAAAAATCAACAAGGCTATGCTACATAGGCTCCGTTGATCTTAACGAAACACAGAAGCTCCAAAAGCGAACCAAGGAAAAATTATAAGAGTCTGCTATTTCCAGAAAAGTGATGGTTTCTTGCGTTTCTAGTAGGACTGACAACGACAATCCAGTTGGAACAGAAACCGAAGTAGTTGCTAACGAAGACAAGGGGGTTGTCGCCCAAGTAAAAATAGATCAATTTCATCTTCTTCTCAAATGCGACTACCACTTCACGCAACTGTGCTTACTAGTCTGCGATATGGTGTGTGTGTGTGATAGAGCAACTTCTGCAATCATATCAAGGCTCAGAGGAACTGCTCCGTCTCGTAGAAAAGTCAACGCCAATGGCTGGGATTTCTTCCAATTTCCATGCCACGCATACTATTGAACAAACAGTGAAACTAGTGATTGGAGTATCAATTCGCGTGTGTGGGCACGATAATAGGGATGGCTACATTCGACTAACCCTATTATTCAGAAAAATGATGCCATACTTTGATCAAAACTCCAACTTCAACATCAATGCGTTGTGAGACTCCGTGAATACTGAACGATCATTAGATGATGATAACATTATCGAGTTATTCCACTAATAAATTTTATTAAATTTTATACATAAAATTATATGAATATTCCAAATTTTATAACTTCTGAATGAATGGTTGCTGAGCTATAAATATTTGAATTTCGCATCTCCTAATGTTAAATTTACTATCCACTTTTTAAGCGATATCTTTTGAAATAAGTAACGAATGATTCTAATTATTTTTGCACGTCATAGAGCTCAATTATCCAAAGGGATTTTGTATTAACTTTCTGATTGGTCAAAGTTATAAATATTAATTATTAATTCTGAAATTAATATTTCAAACAAATATGAATTGAAAGAGGGGTAATATTTTACGCCATTCGATTCAGCGGCACTATAAACGTAAATATGCAAAATTGGAGTGCAATTGCGTTATTAATTTCGTTATTAAAGGTTCTTTAAAAAATTAACAATTAGTGGGCTGTCTCCACATACAAAATGTTTTGACTGAAGTGACTTTTTTTTTAAAGAATGGCCCTGCATCTATTTAATTTATGCGAAAATATTAAAGAAATTTTCATTGCTTAATTTTAGTTATGAAAAAAAATATCTGGAATATATAAGCAAGAAAGTAATAAGCTTATAAACGTAGCATCATTTGCATATATATATATTTATGATGTTACAAGTTTACTTAAAATTAGTTGTAGTTCTTGAAACGCTAAAACCATAATTTGATGATTTAAAGTACTGATAGTCAAATAACACTACATAGAAAATGTAATGATGGGGAAAAATAAATGTGTATGCAAATTAGGAATGACGTAATACTAGTAGCTATCGTATAGAACGGGAATATTTTGGAAAATATATTACATCGCAGCATAAATGCCTAATCATTTAACTGACAACGGAAAAGGAAAAAATGATTAGAACGTTTGAAAGTGGGAAAAGTATGAGATCAATTTCTATAGCTCTTGGATTTAGTCGTGCAACTATTTCGTTATAGAGAAATAGGTATAATTATTTTTATTGTCTACTAATATGAAAATTTACTATTTATTCAATTCAACAACTAACATTAACTCAACAAAATTCAATTAACGGGAACTAAGTCCAAAAAATCAAAACACTACAATATGAAATATATGGATAGTCCCCTAACAAACACCATTGATTTTTCTTTGTTATTCATCACTCAAACCATGAAATTTGAAATTTAGCATAAATTGGTTACAGAGAAGTTTTCTATGAAATAAAAAAGTGGGTGTTGCCATTGGAAATTTTAAAGTTGACGTTAAATTAAATATGAAGACGGCCCCCAAATATTTTTCATTACCATATTTTTATAGAATTAGCCATTGTAGATAAAGTGGCGTTGAAATTTTTGTTCTACTTTCAATATTTCTCAAGAAATATCGGGTAGTCGAATGAATTTTTCTTTTTTTTTTACCACTGTTCATGCATGTAATCGTGATGTAATTCATGCATGTAAACATGATGAAATGTATATATATTTACGTGCACATATGTATGCATTACATTATGTTTGCAAGTATTGCCTACAAGGAATACAGTAGACCCCGTTATGTATATATATATATATCATCATCATCATCATCATATTCAACCATTATCTATCCACTGCTGGATGAAGGTCTCTCCAAATGCTTTCCACACAAGTCTATCCTGGGCCATTCGTTTCCACGTCACCCCAACCTCTTTTCTTATTTCATCCACCCATCTAGTTTGAGGACGTTTTCTAGGTCTTCGGTGGTCTCTTGGAATCCAGTTCAGAATTTCTGTTGTCCATCGTTGATCAGTTCTTCTTGCAATATGCCCAGCCCATCGCCATTTCAGCCCTTTTACTTTAACAATGATGTCCTCTACTCTAGTTTGCTCTCTCACCCAAGTGTTTCTTTTTCGATCTCTCCTAGTTATTCCAAGCATGCACCTCTCCATGCTCCTTTGCGTTGTCTGTAACTTTCGTATTGCTCCAACTGTTAGACTCCATGTCTCTGATCCATAAGAGAGGACTGGCAATACACACTGGTTGAAGACTTTTCTTTTTAGACATAAAGGCAATTTCCCCTTCAGGATAAAACTGTTTCTTCCAAATGCACTCCAGCCAAGTTTAATACGTCTGTTGAGTTCTTTCATAATGTTGCCATCCATTGAAATCAGCTGGCCAAGGTAAATATATGAATCAGCAATTTCTAGCTCAGTGTTGTCAACTTGTATTTTTGTTTCCTCTACAAAATTATTGAACATGATCTTAGTTTTTTGTAGGTTCGTCTTGTGTCCAACATCTCGGCGCTGCCGACCGCATCGCGTTACGCTGATTGGTTGCAAAGCTCCGTTATTTGCATACGCACGCCTGTACCAGTTTTTCTGGCACTTCAGTGTGTATATATGTACACTATATATATAATATGCAATGAGGGCTTGAGCCTCCGAGCCCTTCCGTCTGCACATATAGAAAGGGAAAACACGTTCAAGAAATGTCACTCTAAGAATTAACGCCGCTAAAACGACCTTCTGATTTCAACACAGTGCCGCAAGTAGGACTCGCGATATGGGAAGGCTTTTGTTCTTTCTTTTCCAAATTTTAATTTTTGTTGTTTGTCACCATTTGTGGTTTAAGTCCTAATTAAAGGCACACTGCAATAATGCTTTTCAGCTACGTCACTGCATGGCCAAATTGAAGGATAAGGAAAGAAAATCAAAGTAGTGCAAAATAATTCACAGACACCGAATGTTTATTTCGTGTGCATTTATTTTCCAATTAATACGATATAACTGTATACTAAAAAAGTGAATTAACCCTTCCGATTGATGCTTTAGATATTCAGTACAAACTATAACATGCTTAACACTAAAAAATCAAATATATATACTTTTAATCAGATTTTACGCAATTTAATGTGCGCTCTTCAACTATAACATCAATTTTAGCAAAGGGAAAAAAAATTACTAAAAAAACTACTTTCTCAGATTAGAAAGATTAATAAAAATTAGATTAATTGAAAAGTTTTCTTAATTAGAACAGAAATCTTATGTATCATTCTGAAATTTTTCTTTCTTCAAAACATGTCATTCCTCGTGACTGTAAGGTCAGCAATTGCAAGCATAACACAAAAAGTTTATTTTACCTTTTAAATGCAAAAAATACATCGGCCGAGTATACATATAGTGCGGTCTTTGTCGATGGCCTTGGCACTTCTTTTAAACTTTGACATGGCATGCAACACTTTACTAACATTAAAGGTGAACTAACGAGGAATGGAGGAGGCGATCGCCCCCTCGTGAGGGTATTATAGGAAAAAGCACGATGAAGAATATTTTATGTATTGTTTGTTACGACTGTAATAAATAAAAGTCTTACACAGGCGTCCAAAGTCTCTAAGTCTTGGAGAAATGCGATCAAGACGTTTTTCCACGAATCTACAAGCTACTTGCCTTTCAAACTACGTTTTCAGTAAGTATTGCTTCAGCAGAACGTAGTTTTTTATCCTTGAAGCGCCGTCAAACTTGGCTTCGAACGCGGATGACAGAAGAGACTTTTAATACACACTCACAGAGACATTCATATTGATGTAAATAAAGTGATTGACAAATTTTCAAAGAAACCAAGATGGCTCGACTTTGCACTATAAACTTCAAGTTTTTTAAAAAGTCGCTTATTATAAAAAAAGTAAAATAATTACGATGTTTTTGTAGTTTAAATTTAAACTTGTTCTATTAATTACATTGTAAATTATCGTTTTTGGTTATTGTATATGTCTCCTTTACTAGGTTATCCTTCTGTCATACTTGACTATAATCTACCCTAAACCATATAGTTTAATTAAAGAAAAGCCCATCTTTAATTCATTGTCATAAATTAAATATTTTGGTGAAGATAAAGGAAGGCTAGTAATATAACAACATTTACCTAAACTATTTAACAGTCCAAAACTAAAAATTCACCTTATGAAGGCCCCAGAAACCTCCTACCGTAATAACATCTTGGATCCACCCTTGTATTAAGGGAAGGGAGACACTTTTTCCGACAGCCAAGACCGTGGTATCATTTTAGTCATTAATGTTTAGAAAACTATATTCTGGAGTAACAAAATGTCTGTTTTCAAATCTCGATAAATCAATGTGCTGTTTTTATCCTCGTATTTCCTTGCACCATCACAATATTAAACCACTGCAAATGAGTCAGAAATTTCACATTCTGTTCCCACACTTTTCGAAGTACGATGCTTATTTAAAAGAGGTTTTCGGCTGGCTATTGTTCCTGACTGTTTAAGTAAGAGCCGTCTGCCAACCACTGTATATAAAATCAAGAAACTGAGCTAAAAGAAATAAAAGCAAATTAAAATATAAAATTCAAATACAGTTGAACCTAGTTAAAACCAACACGCTTAACTCGAATTACTTTTAATAAGAACCGTTTTCCAAAATTCCGTCCAATTGTATAAGAATCCCTATGTTATTTTTTCCTTTAAGAAGGTCACTCACGAAAATGCTTTAAAAAAATATGGATTATTGCTTTTCAAATCATATAAAATTTTTAGATCTAGTTTAATTAGAATAATTTTTAAATAGATTTACTAATATAACAAGTAAATCTAAATGCACTACAAACTTTTTACAAAAATGCGATTTTCTCAAAATGATATTTCCTGTCGCAAAAAAAAAATATTTTTTTTAGAAACTTGAGTTTCAATCGACTTATAATTTCCTGGGTAAGTACATATAAGTATTTTACATACGTTGTGTATAGCATTTTTCATTTATTTTTTTTTTATTCGGTTACTTAATTACTGATCTGAACGTAAAATTAAAATCATGTTTTATAGAAAAAAAATTTTCATTTGATATAAATATTTTTAATTTTACAAATATCGTGTGTATCGTAAAATGCCACACATAAAAAGTGTAAATATGTTTACTAACTATACAAAAAAAAAAAGTTCTGTGTGCATCGAATAAATATTTTCGGAAAAATATTTCTTATGCTCAATGGAAATCCCATTGATTCGTGGGATTCCCATGGTTTCGTGGGTGATCTCCTTAACCCAAATACGATTAAGACGAAATAACGTTTACTACGAACCGATAATCAATGGCCCTTGAAAAAATTCTTCCGCTTAATACGAACAAAATGGGCTTTATAAGATCCAAGCTTCTTATCGACAATTTCAACAGACTGCAATTGCCAGACTAAACACGCAAGAATGACAACTTTTATATACAATTGCATAACAAACATTCCTTCCCTGTTGACATTTACGTGCGATAAGAACCAAAAAGTATTTTCTGTTATCATAAATTTGTTAGAAATGACAGGAGACAGCATAGCGGAGGAGAGGGTTAAATTCTACATAACCGATGAACGAGCTTGAGGTGTTCTCCTCGAATCCTTTAAATTTGATGAATGTGCTATCTTAATAGACGAAATCATGACGCGTAGTGTTTCAACATGCGCCGAAATAGTTGAGGCCGTTAAGGGCATGATAAAAGTCTTGTCAGAAAATAACACTATTTGTCGAATACTGACGAAGATATTAATGACACTGTCACTTCAAACGAAAATCCTGTTATGTTGAATGTTTTCACTACGTTGCAAACTGTGCGTCGTTTTGTGATGCAAGAGACAGGTGCTGGAGCTTCTCCAGAAACTGTGGGCGTTGTTTTTTTGGCGAAATTGTGCGAAAAAAACGAAAATAATTCGGAATTACCGAGTTCTTTTCAAATGCACTACTACGATTTAAAAATTTTCTTGGCACAGTATGTAATCCGGAACAAATAAATATTTAGTGAGCCATATCTTGTACATATAGTAAAACAAGGGTTCTTCTAATCCATCTACTACACATGACATTCGCGTTAAAGGTGCGCGTGTGCCATTGTTTTTGTTACAAAATGTGTATGCTGTACTAAATTAATAATACTGATGAAATGTAACATAATGGAATAATAAATTAGTAATATATATATATATATAATAATAATGTGTATATGATTACCAGATATGGAGTAAATGACTTAATAATACAATTCCCATCCTCTTTACGGATAATACGGATTACTGTTAATATGAATAGATTTTCTGTTTCCCTCGGTATTCGTCTTAAGGAGGTTTGACTGTATAAATTATTATTTCTTTCTTTTTTTCAGTTATGCCATATATATATAATATGTATAACTTAAAAACATAATTACAATTTTGAGCATGAATTATAAGAAACACATAATAAACCATTTAAACACGACTACCACAGTTAAAATTATTTAATTAGGTGGATGACGATCGTTTCGGCAGTGAATGACTGCCTTTGTCGAATCCAGTTACATAAGTGAAGGTAAACTATGAACTTCACCGCACGGTGTATAAACATGTGTTGCCATTTTCATTTATGGAGAACATGTTGAGTGGAGGTGAACGTCCTTTTTTACGCCTATGAACCCGTGCCGCCCTCTATATTTATGGAGAACATATTAAATGGAGGTGAACTGATTTTTATACACATTAGGCAAAAAAATATTGACACAAGGGTCATTAACTACAAAGTCACTATTGATAAAAATGTGGTAAGCCTCAAAAAAAAAAAGTCCAGATCCGAAGGCAAAACAACTTTAGCTATGTTTTTTGCATCGGAAAACGCAAACTTGTGCCCGGTATTCCAACTATGCTGTGCTATCTAAGATTTATGAAGTTCTTGGTTTTGAACATGTTTCTGGTGTTCCTTTACCCTAAATTGTAAAGCCTTATGCGTCTGTCCGATATACATTCTTCCACACTCACATTGGATGTTATAAATTCCACAGTTAAAACGGTCAGGAACGGGATCTTTGAATTGTGAGACCCCAATTTTGTTAATCGGGCGGAACACAACCCAGAAATTAAATCTACGTAAAATAGAAGCAATTTTTGCCGAAACCATAGGAACAAAAGCAATACAAACACATTCCCTATGCGGTGGCGACTTCGGTGTAAGTGTAGAAAGAGGTTGCGTTTCGAGAATTTTCGAATGGCACGGTAAATGATAGATGGATTGTAACCCCGATTAGCTGCAATGTGCTTAATGAATGACAATTCACAGTTCAGGCTGTCAATCGACGGCGAAAGTTTGAGGATTCCAGCCGTAAGCCGTACTGCCGAAACGATCGTCATCCAACTAATTAAATAATTTAACTATGGTAGTCGTGTTTAAATGGTGTACTTTAGTTTTAGCACAGTGTTTCACATTACTATAAGAGACCAGCTTGTTAAAATATTTCTTCGAGTGATTTAGGCGTACGTTTCTGTAACTGATACAAGCTGCACTGTGCGAATGAACGAGACGGTGCTACACAAAAGAAACCGGAATCGGACTTTGTTGGCTAGACCTGACATGGTACGTGCTTCTGCCGCTAACTACCTCTTTCAGAGACCCTTCTGCATGAGTCTGCCCACCAGCGTTGTCAAGCAAAGTCGTGGTGCCACATAGCAAATTTTGTTGTTAAGCGCCTCTGGCTTGATTTCGATTTTTGTGATGGCTGAAAAGTTGCAACAGCAATAGCAGAGGAAACAGCTCTAGTGCTTGAAACAGTTTATAAGGAAGCTTCTGTATAAAAAACACGAGTTTATGAGTTGTTATCCCGCTTCAGAAATCATGAATTGTAACTGGCGGACCAACTTCGCTCAGGACGACCTACTTATGCTGCCACATGTGTTGTTCACTTGGGATATGTTCCTAGCAGTCAAACTTGTAACCAAGTTTTTGACCTGTAATTTCTAAAACATTTACCTGATGTGACGAGACGAAAACGCCCCGAGTCTACTTCCGGTTTCATAACACAACGTTTGCCATTGGAAAATTAATAATCCATTTTCTTCCTCTTACAGGATCTGTTGCAAATCTAAACATTCTATGTTTATTCCTCGAATGATTAGAACAACTCAATGTGGAACATTTGAACGAACACCCATTTCACCTTATTTTATTAAAAATAACACACTTGTAAATCACTCAACTTTAACACAGCAGTGAATGGGATGACGTCATACGATGGCAAAAATATAG
>QLNU02003225.1:93879499-93891874 GCA_006491805.2 Dysdera silvatica | reverse complement strand
ACTGGCGAGTTATTATATTTTTATAAAATAAATACGGTTTTAAATAGTTTCAAAATAATTCACAATTAAATAAAATTATAGTCAAAATATTAATGTAAGTAATATATGGTAAAAATTTCAAATATAAAATTAAAACATTATTCTGAACAATGGATTGAATATTGGAGACAATGCATGTAATGGCAATACCATAACCTTTAAATTTTTATTTCTTTGTAATAAAAGAAGTATAAAATTTCATTCTCTTCATTTTACTAACATCTACTGAATTAAGATAGTACTTATATTTAGATAGATACTTAGAATTAAATTAGTACTAAGATTTAAATAGATACTTATACAATTATATTAGTACTTACAATTAAATTTAAATGAATACTTATAGAACTATATTTTTACTTAGATTTTAACAAGTATTTAGAATTAAATGAATACGTACACAGTATCTTCTAAGCAACCAGTGAATGAAGGAACTAATATTGCTGCTATACCAAAACCCAATAATAACAAAGCAACAATGATAATTTGAATCCCACTATAAAATAGAACATACGTTGATTAAAATACAATTTTTAACATAAATCCCATCCCTATAGCACTAAATATATTGGAATTCTCCAATACAACTACCTGTAATTCACATAAATGTCCTCATTTTAGAGGTTGGCTATGAAATGGGAGTACAGTAAGTAAAGAAGCATCGTCAAGGATGTAAGTCATGCAAATTTTAGCCCAACGTTTATTTCGAAAAATAAGTTCAAAAAATATATACTTTCCGTAAATATTACAAAGAGCATTGGAATTGGAAGATTCTGAATTCCATTATCTTTATCTACAAACACATTCACAAGGCAATGAATCAAAAACAACATCTACTCACTATAAGGCCAAGGCTGGGACTACAAAAATATATATTTCACAGTGGTCATAGAAAATGGTGGATAAAGAATATCATCAATACCATTATCCATAATTTCATCTTTTCTAGAAAATTTTATTTATTTTAATCTTAAAAAAAATAAGAAACTTCTCCGTCAAAAAAAGTTTGTGTGTGTGTCAATGCACATATTTTTATTAATGTATTTCAAATTCACTTATATTAGCTTTCATTTTGAAGTATTACAGTGACATCTGACTATAACGGTACTCAAGAAATCGCTATATACAATTTATCGTGATAGACAAGGTTGAACATGATACCCTCCATATCCATGGGAGTCGCGGGAGTGGGGGGAAATATATAGGTATAGACGGATTTCACTCTTTATCATGAGTAAATAACGCACTTACCTTTCTAATTTCAAGAATGGCATAGGTCCGATTAGCAGGAGAGATATTATCGTCAGTATATAACCCAGTACAGCTACGAACTGCACATTACACTGTAAATAAATATATATATATATATATAATCAGTAATAAGAAGAACAAGAATAATGCATACTGTAGAAATCGTTTATTCTAATATCCAAGTGATTACACAAATTCGGTTATTATAATTGATAATGGCTAAAAGCGATATTTTTTTATTTATAGTATGGTTATATACATTATATACTTATTTCTAAACCATATTTATACTTCTTTATTCTAAATTTCTTTAACCGAAGCAATGGGATTCGGGTACTGTCCTAAATGCAGACACCCACTTGATTTTAATGAGATATTAAGTCACCATAGTCCATTAAGGAATCCTTTAGATGAAAAAGCGTCATCGCTATAAAAGGTATCGACATTATTACGGAGTCGTTATGAGCGATATGTTTAACATATAAAAGTGTATGAACTCACTTGGATTATTTTTTTATATTAGTGATTCCGTCGTTATATGCAGTTTTTTGTTGTGATCGGTGCTATTATAAAGGATTTCCATTGTGCATATATATATATATGCACAATGTATTGTGATGAGAAAGGGTTACTTAAAAAGGAAGGAAAGTTATTTACGCTAGTCTTTGTTGTGTTGTTTTTCGGTTTAAGTCTTTTGGATTCGACAGCAGATATCCTTCGTCTGGAAATGGAAAGAGAAGTGGCAGTATGTAAGCTGGATTTTTAAATATCATTTCAATGAATTTCACTCGTTGTCATTTGAAAGAAATAGCTTTTAAATACATTTTTGGTGAAATATTCACGGGGAAAATTTCGAAGCCAAACGACTCATGTGTGGAGAAATCTGGTAGCATTATGAAAAGATCAGATGTGCTTGATTATTTTTTATAATTACATTATGCATAGATGCTTTTAATCAAGACATTTGTAAGGAATTCTTTCTCATGTATATATTGTAGGTTAATATCAGAATTCATTGCAAATTATGTAAAGGTACCTTATGGTCACAAAGCCATCCCCAGAATGGAGCCGAAATAGCGTAGCATAATCCCGGTATCCCAAACAGGAGTCCAACATATACTCCGGACAGTCCGAACTGAGTAAAAAACAATGAAAGCAAATAATGCAAACATGATCCATTAAATCTGTATTCCAAAATGACATTATTGTCTTGAGTGAAACAAAATACACAATCAGCCAAAATTCTGTAAAAACGTCGAAAATTCATAAAAAAAAAAGGGAAAACCATCGCATTGAAATGCGGTTTTCATGGTAAGTATTGTCGATACGTGATATGGTGTTCCATCCATCTGGATATGCTGCACTCTACAGCCACGGGTATTATCACTCGCCAGAGACATGGTGTGATATACTGACATACTGACCTATGACTATACTGACTGATATACTGACCTATGACTATACTGACTGATATACTGACCTATGACTATACTGACTGATATACTGACCTATGACTATACTGACTGATATACTGACCTATGACTATACTGACTGATATACTGACCTATGACTATACTGACTGATATACTGACCTATGACTATACTGACTGATATACTGACCTATGACTATACTGACTGATATACTGACCTATGACTATACTGACTGATATACTGACGTATGGCATATTATGGTGAAGGCCATATCGAACATTTACTAGCATAATACACAAGTTGAACACACAATAGTCATTGCGATTGATGTGATACACTGAGCAAAAATAGTAGATAAATTAAACATAATACTGTCGCAGTTAGAAATTACATGATTTAATGTCGTGACAGCTGTTTCAGTAGTTTCTTGCTACTTTTTTCAAAAAAAATACCTTTCCCAGAATGCTACAAAAAACTGTTCCCCCATTAACCGTATTTAAAATCCTCATCAGTTTAATTTTGACTACTTTTCTGAACATTTCCACTGTCTCGGTGATCAGCGTTGTATCCAGAGACGTTTCTCCTATCCCAGTGAAAAACGGTTATTTTTCTCCGAAGCATTACTTGTAACTCGTATAATGAAAACCGTGACCATCATTACCAATCAACAGTTTTTTTGGTTTGTATATTTTGTTTGAAAAAAGTATCAAGAAGCTACTGAAACAGCTGTCACGACATTAAATTATGCAATTTCCAACTGCAAAAGTATTATGTTTTATTTATCTATACAGTAATCATTTCCATTATTTTTCGAATGTCCAAAAGACCACTTATTAGTGAATTTTTAACTGCTTTCTTTTATATCATAGAAAAACATATATAGACAACACTTATCAGGCAAATCGCACTTCATTACGATGTTTTTTCCTTCTTTTTTTCTAAATTATCGAAATTTTTACGGGTCTTTGGTTTTTCTTCTACATGTGAAATATTACATTTTGCAGTTGTGGAAATATAATAAACACATTTATTAGTTTTCTACAAATCATTTGCACATCTACCTGTCGAACATGTGGTTCCAGCGTAGCATGGTTAAATCCTACGTAAGTAAAAGTGCAAAAAATTGCTAATGCGTACACAAGAGTACTGGGATGTATCCAAAATTCCCACACATTTTTTTCCATAGGACGTTTTGACTGCTCTATTGAAAAAGAATATTAAAAACAATGATAAAATTCATTTGCTCTTAAATATAGTCGCTGCACTATATTCTAAATTATTAAATATACACATAATTACACATCGTTTTTTCAATCAGTATACGTGTCTCGATATCGAGGTTATTGAAAAAAAAATATTTTCAGGTATTTATTGTAAAATATTTGTTTTTAATCCTAAAATGCAAAATACACTGTCTTTCCTCTAAGCTGCTTAGTATCAAGCTGCGAGCAAGTGCACTCTCCCATAATGTACTTGCTCAGAATATATCAAAGGGAATGAGGCTGCTGATGCAGCTGCAAGGGCAACGAACTCACCACTTGCTTCTAGCCAACTTCTTCCTTTCTCTGACCTGAAACCAATTATCAAGACCTGTGTGAATCAAAGGTGGCAAGAAGAATGGGATCATCAAACCAATAACAAATTGCGTAATATTAAACATACAATTGGTAACTGGCCCTCCTCATACCGTAAAAATCGGAAAGAGGAGGTTCTCCTTGCTAGACTTCGCATTGGGCATTCCCATCTCACCCATAGACATCTGTTGGAAGGAAAACCAGCACCAATTTGCCAAGTGTGCAATGAACCCATGAGTGTTTTACACATTTTAACTCAATGCCCCTATTATAGACTTGCCCGCACTCTTACTTTTAACTCTTCATCACTGTCTGACATTTTAAATGACCATGCTGACCATACGCACGTTTTAAAATTTTTAAAAAGTACTGGCTTTTACTACAGTCTTTGATTTTACCATGTTTGGCGCAGTATAGCCCAGATGCTCTTGCGCCATAAAAAAGCCAAACAAACAAACAAACTTGCTCAGAATATTGACTTCTCACAGTTTCTCACTTTCAAACGGCTGTGAAATTTTACTACCTCAGGCTTTTGTTACTTCTAGCGAAAAATAGTTTTTGAAAGCTTTAATTATTTACTACACTGCTCCTTTACGTGATAGTACTTTCATAAAAATGTTATAGAATCCTTATACCATGTCTTTGATTACCCTAGTATGCAAATTTAGAATTATATTTTAATGGTAAAAAAAAATATACTTTCAATAAATTCTAATTCATTTTATAATAATATAACATATGTACACCCATGAGAAGTTTAATCAGAGATACTTGCCATTGTAGAACCTCCTTTAGCCCTAGTAAAGTTGATGGTACGATATGACATGGACTCCACGAGGCATGGAAAATGTTCAGAAGCCATATTCATCCATGATCGCCGTACAGCCTCCTACGATGCATGGCCTCTCGACAGCGTCCCAGGTGTATTCGATATAGGATCAGGAGGATTCGGGGCCAGGCAAGCGTCCTTATATCCAAGGAGTGTTCACACAATCATTTGGTCCCAATTCGAGGATGGCAGGCAGGTGCATTGTTTTGCTGTAGGTATATGTCTCCTGCAGAACATTGTAGACACATCTGCCAGCAAGTTCCTGTATCATTCACCGATGAGGGACGATGGCATCAAGGGACCCATTTCATTCCACGAAAATAGTCCCCATACGAGAATACCGCCGCCACCGGACTAAATTGTACCTTGCTGACACGAGAGATACATTACTTCATGTGCTTGGAGACACACTAATACCCTGCCATCGTCGTGTATCAACGTATAATTTGACTCATCAGTCCAAGCGACCTTTTCCATACATCAAGAGTCCAATAGCGGTGTTCCCGCGGCCACGTTAATTATTGTGACGTGATGTGCGGTGAGAAGAGGTATCCTAATATAGGGACAAAGCTTTCTTCTGTACCCCATGGTGAGAAGAAGATGGTTCTGGATGGTATAATTTCTCACATGCCGTTGTGGCTTAGCACTGAATTGGCGAGGAATCTGCTACACTGTGGCTTGTTTATCAGCTTTTACCATCAGAGCTAACCGACAGCGTCCCCTGTCATTAACACATTGTACGCTATGACAGTTGTCCTTGGCGGCGATGGTTTAACCAGAATCCATGCACTCACTGTATACTCTTAACATGGTGTCCGTGAAAATCCCAGTACCTGCATGGCTTCAGTGATCTTATGTCTCATGCATTTGGTCCCAACAATCCTGTCATCACATGCTCTGAGATCTCCTTCCTTGCCCATCCTGTGCTCGACTATTACTTAGACGATTAGTACAAAGTCTAATGACATCCCTATTACGCGTGACGTGGCACTATTCCATTTGCTTGTGCGACCACAATGCCATTTTACCAACACGGCAGGTGCTCGTGAATGTATATAATAACTCAGAATAATTTGATGCAGCTTTGTGGAAACTATTCCTATTTCATACTTTTGCAAAAGAAGAATAAAAAAAATAAGAAATAATAATAAGGTGAAGTTCTGAATAATAGTTCTTAAAAAAAATACCTGGTTTTGGTAAAATTATAAATATAATAAGAGCGTCGATTAGCACAAGAACGCCTACGAAATAAAATGGCAGTCCGAAACCTCCAAGCTATTAAAGAAATGCAAAAAAAAAATAGAATTAGGTCGTTGATTTCTAAAACTCGATAATTCCAAAATTTGGAATTTTCAACAACGATCTTAAAATCGTATCTATAAAATATTTCTAAAAATTAAATTTTCGATTTTCCTTCTTGTTACCAGTCCGACAAAGATTTTTGCAATAAAGACGAAGTATGGAAAAACTAACATTAAAAACATTGTATCACACAGAAAAAATTTCAAATTTTTATAATAGTTACTTTTGCAAAAGCAATACTGCAGTTTGATTACTTTGGGTCTTGTCGTTTTATGCAAGCAAATACCGGTTTATGTAAATGTCAAATGTATATGATGCAAAAATATTAATAGAATTTCTGGCATAAAATTACGTAAATTTAAATAATTATATCGCTCTGCGTATATTTCAAAAATAAGAAAGTCAGCTGACCTTCAGAAGGGTAATGATACCTCTTAAAAATTATAGCAATTATTACATGAAGTAACAAATAATAAATGTATGTCCTCATACCATAGGCATAGAGTTATATGGGTCCGATGGGCCCGACCCCCCCACCTTAATAATTTGAAATAAATTTACATATACTGTAATGTATAAATGTACAAAATGTGTGCTTGGGGCCCCCAATAATTTTAAAAACTCTACGGTGATGCCTCATACTAAAGCTTAAGGTCACTTAACAAAGCTTTAGTATTAGTACTGAGCTTAGTAGCAGATTTAGTATTAGTACCGAGTAAGAAAAAATGAAGAGGCAAGTAGATTGAACAAAATAGAAAAACCTGACCAATTTGCAGAATTTATTTAGTAGTCGCACAATTGTTTCGGCAAAAACACGTCTTCGTTCATGAGAACAAACACGTGAAAACACCAATAGTGAATTAATATGACCTCTAGGCTGGCACCTCCATCTATCGGAACTCAAAGGAAGCATTATAAAGCTAAACATAATCTTGAAAAGAAAGTAGTTTGTAATTTTTGGAGAGAAACACACTTTCTCAAACTTCATTTATAACGTTTTTTGCCTTTGAAGAAAATGCGGAACGCTTTAAAAGATTAGAATTTGAGAGAAAGCTAACATCTGCGGTAAGCTTGGAATTCAAGAAGGAAAATATGTGGTTGAATTACCAACAATGTTTAACTATTGCTGCATTTTGTAGTTCTCGTTCGCATACATAACTTCGATGCAAACCAATAATATGTTACTATTTATTACTATGGAAACTAAAATCATAGTCGTGTTTTTATTATAAAAGAACGTTGATGGAAATGGTTAATTATTTTTGAAGATGACACACCCAGCTTCATTGGCTATAGACTCCCCGTTTCCTTACGAGAAGTTTAATTCTAACACCATGTATATCAATACGTATCAGCGTTCTAAAAATTAAAGTGAAAATTTAAAACTACAATTTGAAAGGTATTGCAAATGCATGCGCACTGGCATTAAAACGTTAGTTTACGACACGTTCGCTATTTCTGAAATCCATCTGACATGGATTCGATTCCTTAATTTTAAAATTTGCCTCCTGAGCTATTTTTACTTGAATTTCCACCTTATATTCGCTCTCTAACTAAAAAAGTAATCTGCTTTTACCGACCACAAGATATTACATTCTGGGTTTGCTTCTAAAGGAAATAGCATAAGAATCTTTCGAAAAACTTTTTATAAATTTATTAAATTTAAACTGCGGTAGTCTTTTCTGTTTATTTTTTGTTTTATTACTCAGTAAGCAAACCATTAATTTGCTTTAGTTTTTACATATGAATAAGTCAATTTTGAATTATGCAAATTCATGAGGAAAGATACTCCCTCAGATCAATTACACAAAATGTAATTCAGCTATCCAATGAAGTTTAAAATCAACCGTATAGTAAAATACAGATATTTTAATATGCTAAAAATGTAATGTGTAAGTGTTACCAACATCGTATAAGGCTCCTCCTATGGTTGGTCCAATAATTAAACCAATGCCAATAAATGTTTCGATGCTTGCCTGAAAGAAAAGAACTCTAAAAATAACTTAAGAAATTTTTAATAAAAAATATGTCCCTTTGATGCTATGTTTTACTGTAGAAACAATACAGAGTTTCACCAGGAGATTCCATAACAAACAGTTATTTCGACACTGGCATAAGGTTTAAAAACACACGTTTAATCCTTACGCCAGTGTCGAAATAACTGTTTGTTATGTTTTACTATTGTGGCATCGTAATAAAATAATTCAGTTTAAGAATTAAAGCTCATGTTGCAACATTAACAAGTTTATTTTTAAGTTGGTTGCAAATAGGCTACTAGAAACAAACAAACGCATGTGCTGAAAGACCCACTGAATTACTCTCAGTTACCATTAATGAGTCTTTTTTTTGTTTTGAGCCATTGAAAAAAGTGAAGTCCATCACTGAATCATTCACTGAGTCTAAACTGAATCGTTTAGAGTATGGCTTTTCGTGGAGTTATTAAAAGTAAAGTCGTTAAATAAACGATATCGCGTGTCTCTAGAAGCTATGATGTACAAAAATGTATTGAATGAAAAAATAGTTTTAAACATAGCCAAACACACTGAGGTTTTCTACTTCTAACTTAAAACATTGAGACAGAAATTGTGCGCAATTCAGTGCTCGTCACATAGGTTATATGTTTGCTCTTTCGTAATAAAAAAATCGACTTCTTATTTTATAGCAGTAGTGATCAATTATAATTTGCCAGTAAGAAAAGCCCTTCTGATGGTGAGGTTTGTCTATGTATTGCCATTATTTTATTAAAACTTTTTTTTTCATTTATAGTGTTACACCTACGTCACGTCGCTATAGCTCTCTAAATTAGGTATGGCATCCCTTAAGGATTGGGATTGCCATCCCAGCATGGCCATTGGCAAGAATCCTAAAGACTTGCCTTACCACAATTCCAAACCCATTCTTAACAAAGCACATGGAACCGCAAGCGAACAAAGTTTCCAAGACGTGCTGAAATATCTGCTGAAACCATGGTGATCTATACGAAAGAAATTTCTAAGCGAAAAATTTTCAAACCCATTAGAAAACTTACAAAAGCTGTGGACATATTGTCTGGAAACTCTACAGCTATGATTGCACAGCATGCTGTCTGTAAAGCAGCGGATCCCATGCCTTCTATTACTCGAAGAACGAAGGCTGCAGCTACAAAATTCACTCTACCTTGAATATAATCCAACAATCTGAAATTTAACAAAAAAGTCTAATTAATAAAGCATCACAAACAATTTTATGCGCATATATTTCAAACATATCATTATGTCGCTTATTATTACTTAACCTTATATCACTTATAATCACTTGATATTTTATCACTTACTATCACTTTATATTGTGTTACTTATTACTGCTTAATATCATATCACTTATCGGCAGGTTTTATTAAATATTGAACCCGCAATTGTTTTTGGTTTTTCTGTCTGTCTGTCTGTCTGTCTGTCTATACGCAATAAAAAGAGTAAGGTAAAGGTCTTCCGTAAATGCAATAATGATGGCTATTGTTAACGTTGAAAACCTACCGAGTTACTTGAGAATTAGAGAGTTGCGAATTAGAGAGTTGTGGATTAGAGAGTTGCGAATTAGAGAGCTGCGGATTAGAGAGTTGCGGATTAGAGAGTTGCGAATTAATGTTAATTAAAAACCGCTAAATTTAAATATCGATCTTGGGCGATTTTCTTTCACGTTCTTGTTAACAATTAATATTACATCACTTATTATTACTTTATGTTACATCACTTATTATTACTTTATGTTACATCACTTATTTTAACGCCATGAAGTGTAAAAATTTTCAATGAAACTTAATGTTTCAAATGACCTGTGTTGATAATGTTTCAAATTAAAATTGTTGAACAAAAAAACAATATTACATGTCGAAAATCAGTATTTGGTGAAGCCATCACGCGCTGCAATAAGTGATGCTATACGACGTGGCATGGAATCAAACAGATGTTGAATGTGTGCCTGAGGAAGAGCATTCCAGATTGCTTGTATGCGACCCCAAAGTTCATCTGTAGTAGCTATGGGACGAGGATCACGAGCGAGACGCCGACCAACGAAATCCCACACATGTTCAATCGGCGACATATCCGGCGAATAGGCAGGCCAAGGAAGAAGCTGTATCTGTTGTGATGAAAAGAAGTCTTGAACATTCCTGGCAATATGTGGGCGGGCATTGTCCTGTTGAAATACAGCTCCGGGAATGCCTTGAAGGAAGGGAAAAACTTCGGGCTCCAGAACTTCATTGATGTACCATGATACGCAATCGAACCCCAGACCATAACGCTGGGGGTTCGTCCACTATGACGTTGGATAACGCACTCCGGAAGGTGGCGTTCACCGGTATAGCGTCTAACACGGATGCGGCCATCACTGTACCCCAAATTAAAGCGGGATTCATCAGAAAACACCACTTGTTGCCAATCAGCACGCCAGTCTCTATGTCCATGAGCCCATTGTAGCCGCAGGCGCCGATGGTTTTGCGTCAGGGGGATCCTGTATAAAGGAACTCTTGCACGCAGTCCACGGTGCAGTAGACGCCGACGAATTGATGAAGCACACAATGATACACCTGTAGCAGTGCACCAACGTTCTGCCAACTGTCCAGATGAAGCAAAACGGTCCGTCACCGCCATGCGGACCAGGTGTCTATCATCCCGTGCTGACGTCACCTTTCGGCGTCCACTCCCGGATTTCCGAGTTGTCTGGTTCTCTTGAACCCACTGCTTCCACACTCGCATCACTGTGCTGCTGTTACGCCCCATACGAGCTGCTATTGCACGATAAGAAAACCCTCCTTCACGAAGGCCGATCATTCGTCCCCGTTCAAACTCCGTAACTTGCTGAAATGTCGCCCTCTTTCGTCGTAGAGGCATAGTGACGTCTCATGTAAAGTTTACCACTAGCAGATAGCCATACACGTCCCGCTACAGCCTTCTATTTATGGAGTCCTATATTTATGGAGTATATAGATTATGGAGATCCATCAGTAGTTCAGAGGGCGCTGCTCAGCCCACGCATGCGCGATGACTCTGAAATTCTAATCATTTGAATAGCATACCCTAATTTGCATTTCCTGAAAGTTTCAGGTCAATCAAGTGATTCCTTCATGGTGTTGCAATTTTTGGAAATGTGAGTTTATATATAGCGACTTTAGACATTAAACACTGCTTGTATTTTACTATACAAGGTAAGCTCAACTCAGCCTACGACAAGATGTAAAGTTTTCGAAGAAATCTGAACTTCTGTTACTTAGCGGTATCAATTCTTGAAATACGGTTTGGTATAAAAAACGGGTGGACTGTTTCAGTTCCCCTTCTTGGCGAAAATTCTAGCGATAAATGTAGCAATTATGGTAACCAACACCACAAGCGCCCTCTATCATTGAAATTGAGACCTAAATTTTATGCACAACGAACAAACCCGGCACCTCCGCGCCACCTTACAGCATTTAAACATTGCTAGGAGCTGTACGGTGGTGCAGCACCTACCTTGCAAGATAAATCCAAAAAATTTAATCCCATCGATAGCGATTCCTTGCCATTTTGCTGCCAATCTATATTTCCAAGTCCCATTGCAGATATATGTTGTGAAGAAATGCAGCAATTCCATCCAGTTGAAAAAACATTTATTAGTTAATACTTTAAACGTTCAGAATAGCTAATTAAGACGCCAGGAAGATAAATAATTAAATGCAACGTTAAAGAAATTAGTACGCTTTTTTGGCTGAGCCTCCGAAAATGACGTATGCACGCTTCGATGGTAAACGGAAGATTGACATAATTTTAGAATTCGAAAAACAATTACACATAATGTTTCTAAATACGGAAAGTGAAAATAATGTACAGTTGGAAAACACATAAAAGGAAATAATTTGGTATATTGCCAATTTTACGAAACTGTGATTATTAAGTTTAAATTTTTTGCTATTTTAAGTGGCAACAACAAAGAAAGTTT
>QLNU02003225.1:93862366-93879399 GCA_006491805.2 Dysdera silvatica | reverse complement strand
ATCAGCAAACCGCAGATGATTTAAATATTCACCATTTATTTTTATTCCCTTGTTATTCCAATTTATCAGCTGAAAAATCATCTGTAAAGCAGAAGTAAAAAGTTTTGGAGAAATGGTATCTCCCTGCCTCACCCCTTTGCCAAGTTTGATAGTTTTGGTATCTTTATGTAACCGAAATTTTGCACTTGCATTTTTATACACACGTTTCACCATGTCAATGTACACATCCTCAATGTCTGTTGATCTTAAAGAGTTGATGACTGCTGATGTTTTAATAGAGTCAAAGGCCTTCTCATAGTCAATAAATGCAACACACAATGGAAGTTCATATTCATGTGTTCTTTCAATTAATTCTCTTAATACTTGAATATGGTCCACTGTACTGAATCCACTTCGAAATCCAGCTTGTTCTCTTGGTTGAGCTGCATCTAATTTTTTCTGCAGGCGATGTGTTAGCACTTTTGTGAAGATTTTATAAATAGCAGGTAACAAGCTAATTGGTCGGTAATTTTTCAAATCCTCTTTATCACCTTTTTTATGCAAAAGAATTACTGTTGCAGAATCCCATTGGTTTGGTATGTTACCGCTGTTAAGACATTTGGTAAAGAATTTTGCAAGTATGTCTTCTACATATTCTCCAGCTTCTTTTAGGATATCTAATGTAATACCATCATCACCAGGGGCTCTTCCTTTCTTCATATTTTTTATTGCAAATGAAACTTCTTCTTTTAAGATTTTAGGAGCTATTCCTTCGACTATTTCAGTGTCTTCGTTTAATTCACTGTTACTTTCGTATAGATTTTTGTAGAATTCTTCAACTCTTCTAAGTATTTCTTCCCTATTTCTTGTTACGGTGCCATCCTCTCCTTTTAATGCAATGATGTGTTTCTTCCCAGCAAATAAATTTCCTTTAACAACCCTAAGGCTCTTGTTGTGCCGTGGCTTTCCTTACTAGCTCACAGTTGAATTTTCTTGTGTCTTCTTTCATGCTTTTGCGCAAAGTTTTGCAAAGTTCTACATACTCGATCTTGCGACTGGTATTTTGATTGTCCACCTTCATAAGTCTTCGTCTTTTCTTGACCTGTTTCATCTTCTCAGATAATTTGCTATTCTGCTTTTTACATATTACACCACCAATTTCCCCAGCAGTTTCAATTATTGTCTTAACAATGTTTTCATTTGCTTCTGAGATGTCAACTTCTTCAATAAGTCCTTCCAGTGCAGAAAAGCGATTTTTTAATTCCAACTTGAATGCCTCGGTATTTTCTTTTAATTTCTTTAAATCCACCCTCTTACATACTTGTTTCCTAATGAGCTTCTGCCTTTCTAGTTTAGTATTTAAGTGCATTTTACATCTCACCATTCGATGATCACTTCCAGTATTAAATCTGTTCAGTATGCTGCAATCTTCAATAATTGATTTCTTGTTTGCCAGTATATAGTCAATTTCGCTGGTTCCTCCATTGGGGTGTTTCCATGTCCATTTTCTTTGCGGTTTCTTCTTAAAAAATGAATTCATGATGCTAAGATTTTCAGCTTCGGCAAATTCTATGAGTTGATCGCCACGTTCATTCCTTTCCCCGTATCCGTATTTACCAACCGATGTCTCTCCTTGTTCCTGTTGTCCAATTCTTGCATTAAAATCTCCCATGATGAGCTTGATATGTTGTTTCCCTTTGGTGTGTAACTGTTTGATTTCTTCATAAAATTCTTCAACCTCTTCGTCGGTATGGCTTGATGTTGGTGCATATACCTGTACTATTTGAAGTTGGTATCGCTGGGTTAGTTGAACAACGAGCCTCGCTGCTCGATCTGATGTACTTTCAACTTCCAGAAGACAGTCTTTAATTCTTTTGTTGATTAAGAAGCCAACACCACTTGTTCTTCCAGTTTCCGTTCCTCTATAATAAAACAAATGTCCACTTTTAAGTTCCACCAACTCTTCACCTTTTCTTCTAACTTCACTGAGTCCTACAATGTCCCATTTGATCTTGTCTAGTTCCTCTTCCAATTCCTGAAGTTTTGCTTCAGAAGCAAGGGATCGTCCATTAAACGTAGCCATGGTTTCTGGTGTGTCAACATAATGGAGGAATTAGCCATAATTTCACCACGCTGGCTAGACGGGTTGGTGAATTAGCCCTCCCCTTCCGCCTTTCTATCCGTGTAGCAAATATTAATTTGCCACATAAATAGAAAGCTCAGCCTGCACCACTTGAAGGCGGGGTAGGACACTAGGTTACTGGCCTGGCCGGTTCCACACATCGTCACATACGTTCAGCGTGTGGGTCTCCTTCCAGTTAGATACCAGCAACCCTTTTGCAGGCCATATATATATATATATATATATATATATATATATATCATCATCATCATCATCATATTCAACCATTATCTATCCACTGCTGGATGAAGGTCTCTCCAAATGCTTTCCACACAAGTCTATCCTGAGCAATTCGCTTCCACGTCACCCCAACCTGTTTTCTTATTTCATCCACCCATCTAGTTTGAGGACGTTTTCTAGGTCTTCGGTGGTCTCTTGGAATCCAGTTCAGAATTTCTGTTGTCCATCGTTGATCAGTTCTTCTTGCAATATGCCCAGCCCATCGCCATTTCAGCCCTTTTACTTTAACAATGATGTCCTCTACTCTAGTTTGCTCTCTCACCCAAGTGTTCCTTTTTCGATCTCTCCTAGTTATTCCAAGCATGCACCTCTCCATGCTCCTTTGCGTTGTCTGTAACTTTCGTATTGCTCCAACTGTTAGACTCCATGTCTCTGATCCATAAGAGAGGACTGGCAATACACACTGGTTGAAGACCTTTCTTTTTAGACACAAAGGCAATTTCCCCTTCAGGATAAAACTGTTTCTTCCAAATGCACCCTGCCAAGTTTAATGCATCTGTTGAGTTCTTTCATAATGTTGCCATCCATTGAAATCAGCTGCCCAAGGTAAAATATACGAATCTATTGAGCTATTTCTAGCTCGAATTTTCAACATATATTTTCTTTCCTCTGCAGAATTATTAAACATGATCTTGGTTTGGCGTAATGTAGTTAGATGCTCAGGATGAACTTTTTGTGGAAAGCATTTGGAGACCTTCATCCAGCAGTGGATAGATAATGGTTGAATATGATGATGATATATATATATATATATATATATATCTGCCTGAAATAGAACTGTATACCAAGTTTTGCAAAATCAAAAGTGCTATTAACCTAAATACAGCAAAACATCCAAATAACCGTCACCCGCAGGGCTCCGCAAAAGTGACCGTCCTTCGGATCTGGCTGTTATTTAGAGGTTTATTATAAAAAAATCAAAATTAATAAAATTAACAATAAAAAATTATAACCATTTCAAATACATTAATCCTCACCTATTTTAATTTATATTAAAAAAATCAGTGATGCGTAATTGTTTTGCTTTTTTATGGCAAATCCTAGGCGTATGCAGAAAGTTCATAAGCGGATTATTGGCTCCAGAGAGGGGTGTTACAGAACTACAACTCATCTTTTCCTATATTAAATATAAAAAATTTCATTGAAAGTGGGGTTAGAATGGGGGTTACCCCCTCAACGCCTCCTGCGTACGCCAGTATGGCAAATGTCCAAGGAAATAATATTTGTATCAGTGACGGATCTATGGGGAAGAAAATTTATCCTCCCAAATCCATAAAAATGCGGTGAAAATTGATTATAACGACCAACTTCATATAATGACGTAATTTTCACAAAAAGTTGGATTTCCTATTTTTTTTTTTATAAAATGCTCATTAAATTCGGGGTAAAAGAAAACTTGCCCGCTAAAAGCGTTTGAATTATATTGCGCTTAATCTTTATACCATAGAAAATCCCTATTTCCCTTGATATATCCGGAAACTCGTTAAAATGCGGGCTCATTATAAGTGGGTCTACTGTACTTTACATTCCCTCCCCAAATTCCTCTCCGGATTCATCTCTGTTTGCAGTCCTTTTGTATAATGCTTCATCATTTTTATTTAGAACAAAGTTTTAAATCTCAAGCAAATTTACCAAAACATCAAAATATGTTTTGATGTTAGAATTTTGTGGCAGTTCCATATTTTCTTCCGCTTCCATTTTCTCATTACTTTTTTCCCCTTCTATCATATTTTCTAACATTTCCTGAATGTAGCATGGACTTCTAAATCTTCGGCCATGCAAACAAACCCTCTAGCTTTCATATTTGCCATTCCTGCTAATCTGAGAATGCCATTCAACCCTTTCTCATCATCATCTATGCCTGTATTTTCGGCTTTATCAAGTGAGGTAAAATTTTGTAGCTAAAAAATATTTTAATTGCTTTAATTAAAACCAGAACAATTTGACTTACAAGCATATTTGAAAAATCTGAACAAAGAAATTTTTTTTGTGATGCTTATACGCTGGCCGTTGTTCGAAATTCGTTGTTTTGAAGTAACACTAACTAATGTTAATCCTATGAAACGCGTTCGGTTTCATTGATATGTGGTCGGTTTTCGGAGGTTACCGCTGTTTAGAGGTGACCGTTAAAGGAGGTTTTACTGTATTAGTAAGTCTTGTGCATTCACTTTTATCTGTCTGTGTGTAAGAATGCTGACCATAACTTTTTAAATGCGGTTTCCTCGGATCAAGAATTTTGCATATTCGTCAATTTAGCACTTTTAAAATTTTTCCCACTTATTAAATTTCATACATTAAATTCACGCTTATTACTTAGACGGATACTTATTATATTACACATTTTAGGTTAATACTTTTTATTATTTATTCAATAAATATTGTTTAGATAATAATTACTAAATATTTCACACTTACTAGTTTTCCCATAAGAGGAGCTGTAATAAATATTGTTAGCTGATATATCCCAAAAATGAATCCATATTCAATTGGAGTAGCACCTTTAAGTTCCGCCTATTACAAATACATGATGAAGTTTATGTATGATGAAGTATGATTAAGTATGATGAAGTTTTATTCAGGTTAAAATGCAATATACATATATAAAAACCATGGGCGTAGCAATTCAAAGATTATGGGGGGGGGGCACAAGTATTACTATAACAGATCATGTAATATGAAATTAAACAGAATAAGGGGTCTTGCTATTTAATGTGAAAGCTCAAGATCTCTAAGCCCCCCCCTATCTTACGTCACTGATATAAGCAATATTTCAATTATTACTAGTACTGTAATTCAATTTGGTTTTATCGGCGAAATTCGAATTAAGATTGCACTTCAGTTAATGCATATTCATTTTTGGGCTCCCTCTTTTCACACATTTTAATATAGTTATTATAAAAGTAATGTACAGTATAACCCAGTAAAGTGGCTACCTTGAGAAATTGACCACCTGAATAAAATGACCACGTTTGATAAGAGATAACTGGTAGGGACTTAGTTAGACCTATACCAAAATATGTCGTGTATAGTCATCACCTGTCTACAGTGACTCATGCAGTCTAATCCCAAAGGTAGTCACTTTAAGCTAGCTCCACTGTATATCCTTATCATACATTTTAATATGTATTTATCATACATTTTGATATGTATTTATCATACATTTTAATCCATTTATCCTACATTTTAATGTGCTTACGATATTGACATTGTTTATGGCATGTGTTACTATACACATGCATCTTAATGTATGCTCAACAAATATCTAAATATGTGCTCAACGAACATTTTAATATGTTCTCAACAAACATTTTAATATGCGCTTATCATAGATTTTAATACGTGTTCATCATATATTTTAATGTGTTAATCATATACCATAGCTTCCAACTGCCGTGTTTAATCCGGAATACTCCAATGATTTTGAATAGGAAATGCTCCGGTTTATACACGGCATTTGGCAGCTAGGATATATAGTATTTTAATATGTTTTCATCATATACACTCAATAACAAAAAAATCCACGCACCAAGAAAGAGTTGTCCGATTGTAATGAAATTTCGTATGCAAAGACATTTTGACCGAACATGCAAATGATTAAAATTTGGTGTCCAATGAATGAATAGCGGGAACTCCAGCGCATCGGAACTGCGCATTCAGCAGGTGTATATAAGGAGCGATTCTCAATATGTGGTCAAAATTTCTGTTGCATTTTGACTGCGGATATCTTACGTCGACTGTAACAATGCCTCGCCGAAAGATTCGTGCTCATTACGAGCATATGTCAGAGTTTGAAAGAGGTCGTGCTATCGGATTGAAAGAGGCTGGTTGGACGAATCGAAGAATCGCTGGACATGTGGGTCGAAGCGATGCGGCGATTGGACGGTGCTGGCAAGAGTGGGTCAACAACGGCAGATGTCAGCGTCGGGACGGCAGCGGTCGACCTAGGGCCACAACAGAACGGGAAGACAGAGCGATTGTCAGAGCAGCTGTCACAGCACCGGATTCGTCGTTATCAACTATCCAACGTGTGGCCCGCACACATGTGTCCAACATGACCCTCTGCAGACGACTGAGAGAGCGGAATTTACGCTCGCGCCGACCGTTACGCCGCTTACCTCTCACGCCTTTACACCGTCAAGTCCGATTACAGTGGTGCCGGGCTCGATCAACTTGGAACTGCGCTGACTGGGGACGTATAGTCTTTAGTGACGAGTCCCGTTTCCAACTGTGTCCTGACGACAACCGCAGACGTGTCTGGAGACGTCCAGGGCAGCGTGGGGATCCTGCCCTTACTATCGCACGCCACACATGCCCACAACAGGGCGTTATGGTCTGGGGTGCCATCTCCTTTGATAGCCGGACCCCTTTGGTGGTCATTTCTGGCACACTTACAGCACAGCGGTACGTAGACGACATTCTACGACCGGTTGTGTTACCGTTCCTTTTGCGACACCCTGGACTTACGTTTCAACAAGACAATGCCCGGCCGCACACGGCACGTGTTGCTATGAATTGTCTTCAAGCTTGCCCAACACTTCCTTGGCAAGCTAGATCTCCTGATCTCTCTCCCATAGAGCACATTTGGGACGCTATGGGAAGGCGATTGCAACCATCCCGGAATGTTGACGATTTAGCCCGACAGTTGGAGACAATTTGGCAAGAAATTCCGCAGGACACCATCCGGGATCTTTATCAGTCTATGCCACGCCGGGTGACAGCTTGCATCCAGGCCAGAGGTGGACCAACGCCTTATTGACTTCCTCCCTTTGTAACGGTCAAACTCTGCAATAAATCATTCAATTGTTCTGAAATTTTAATCGTTTCTTTTTCTATGTATGTTCTTCACATCCACCAATTTTTATCGCAATCGGACAACTCCTCCTTGGTGCGTCGATTTTTTTTTGTTATAGATTGTATTTTGATATATTCATCATGCATTTTAATATATGTTTATCATACATTTTAATATGAGTTTATCATACATTTTAACATGTGTTTATCAAATTTTAATACGTGTCTATCATACATTTTAATATTTGTTCATCATATAATTATTTTGTTCGCCATACAATTTCTGTCTTCGTCATACATTTCACTCTAATGTTTTCTTAAAACCACACACGGAAATTCAGGAGCACGATGTAACTTTGTGTGCATGAAAATTATCTTTCAATTATAGTTGATTGATTTCGTTTTAGGACACAGAGACAGCTTTTGTCATGTTGAGCTAATTACTTTGACTTTCGTGTCACAAGAAAATATGAAGCTCTCAAAACAAAGGATATGGTAAAAAAATGAATAAAAGATGCAATTATTATAAGACAACAATTACATGAACATACAAGGGAATTATATGGATCACGCTTTCACCATCCTTGCAATCTACATTCATTCACTACTTTTAAAAAATTTGTCCGTTGCCATATAGAACAGCCATGCAAAATCCGGACGTCACTCGCCCAGGGCGACCAAATTGAAAGTACGGGCGAGTAAAAATTGAAAAGAAGACAACTAATAAATGTGAAATAAAACAGCAAAATTTGAATCTTTTGTCAAAAATAATAATTTGGAAAAATTTCCAGTTTTGTTACAAAATTTAGAAATTTCACGATTTTTGGTTCTAAAACACAGGTTTTCAACAAGAATCTGGAGAGTTTTGTAGCAACTACCGGAACGAACTTTTACCATTCGACAATCGGAGACGTATCGCGCAAGCAGAAAAAATGTGCACGGCTGTTTCCAAAGAATAAAACCAGAGACCGTTAGTTTTTCATTCCTTTAAATTGGCAACCTCGGAGCTTCACGTTTGCAAACTGGTGCACATGGAACTTCGAGTTCGCATTGAAATAATACAAATGTTGTTCACGCGTTAGGTTTACATTGAGTTACTTTTAAAATTTAAATTAGTATTTTTGCAGCATGTCTTAGCAGACGAATATTGACTCATTTTTTCGAGTTGCCAGAAAACACAAAACAAACCTATACAAGTTCTAAACAAGAACATTGGGCCTAAAGGAGAAACAAGGTTCAACAGTACGAAAGAAACGATATTAAACATAAATACGGAAGAAAGAACGTTCAACGTAAACGTGCTTCTTACCAATGGCGGAAGTATGAACAAAAAGTTGTCTAAAAAGTTTCAAAATGCGTAAAATTTTCGACCACGTCTATTTCAGAAAGGTTGTTCGGAAAAATTTACATGGTTGGAAATAGTTAATGATTATGGTCTTTATTGTACCTTCTGTAAGAAGCACCCGAATTTACAAGACTCTTCTTCTAATTCAGTGGCAGGTTATGCTTCTCCCTTCAAGACTAAAACCTTAAAGGCACATAAGAGAAGTAATAGCCACAAATCATGGGTTGCAGCAGAATCCGTAAAAGGATATCCATCTACAGCTCCCTTAAATCGCTATTTCCTGAAAGCATCAGAAGTCCAATGCCAGCAAATGCGCGTATTGTTTAACACTGCATATTTCATTGTTTATACCTCGAAGCCACGGCGATTTCATTAAGCTTGGGGTTTCGGTTGGTGGTAAGTACAAGAATAGAACACAATGAACAGATTTCATTGATTCCATTGCATCAGTAATTGAAAAGAATTTAGTACGAAATATATGTAAGTCTTCTTGCATTTGCACTTTTAATTAATGGATCAACTGACTTTTCCAAACAGTCTTACGCAGTTCTTCATATTCTCCATATTAAGAATTCCTTAATTACTAAAACATTTCTCTCTTTTAAGCCGCTTCAAAACGAAACATCGCATGGATACTTTGATACTGTAATTGAAGCTTTAACAAGAATGGACATTCCAATAAGAAAAACGAGAGTGGTAAGTAGGATTGGGAACTGATGGTACCGCAAATATGTGTAGGAAACGAAATGGATTAGGTGAAAAATTAAAAGAAATAAATCCCAATCTTTTGCACATTCACTGTGTTGCACATCGGCTTCAATTAGCTGTTTTAGATTGATGTTCAATGGTGAAGTTCATTACTGAATGTGAGAAAGATGTACGAGCTCTTTTTAAGTATTATCACAAGTCTCCTAAGAAATTACGTGAATTAGCCAGAACTACAAGTATTTTAGAAGCGAAGTTGGTTAAGTTGAAAGACATCACCAGTATTTGGGTTATAAGCAAATACAAGTCCCTTGAAGCACTGTTAAGAAGCTGGTTTCCTCCCGTTACTCATCTGGAAAATGAAGCCTCGTGACAAGAAGTGCAGAAAGCAAAAGGTCTTTTAAACATACCGAAAGGCTGCAGATTTGTTAAATTTTGCCACTTTTTACTTGATTTCTTAGGAACATACACCTATTAGCGAATTTTTTCAACGAGAAAACATGCTGGTCACTCAAGTGGATAATTGTATTAAATCACCATTGTTCAAATTGAACAAATCATATGAAAATCCAGGTACCAAAGAATTAAAATTCATGGAAAGTTCAGAGAAGGGAAGTATTTTGGCGCCAAGCTTAATACTTAACTTGAAGATCTGTTTGTATCATACAAAAAGAATCATACAAGAAGGTGAAACTTAACTTCAAACTAGGTTTATAGATACTAATACATCAATCATTCAACGTATGAAAATATTTTATATAGCAGGATGGCCTGAGGGAAGAAAATTGACAGAATTTGGAAACAGAAATTGTAAGTTTAGCAGAACATTTTCAGCAATCCCTTCCACAATTCTCAGAGGATTGAGTACTAGATGAGTGGTTTGATTTTAAACAAGTCTTTAAAGATTTGCCATTCCAGTCTTTATTTCATAACGCCATCAGCCAAACGAGTACATTCAAAACTTTGTCATCTCTTATTTCAATTGTGACGTGTATATCAGTATCAACCACAAGTTGCGAAAGGGATTTCAGCACAATAAACAGAATCAAATTTAGTTACGGATCTCCATTAGCATTTAAAACAACAAATAGCTTAATGACTGAATTAATTACGGTATAAGTGCGACCGATTTTGACCCTATCCCCGCAGTTAATGATTGGTTTGCGACAGCTTTAAGGCATCTGCGAAACTAAATAACACCTTTTGATTTTTTTAAGATAAGGAACTTTCGTAATGTTGGGCCAGCATTTTTTTTTTTTGCAGGCCAGTAAGATTTGAAAAACTATTTGCATATCTGATACCTAAATTAACCCAGATCCGTAGCCAGGCTGAGGCTATAGGGGGCTGGACCCCCTGGTGTATATAGTCATCCCCCCGGAAAATATTTTTTCTCAAAAATCAAATATTGGTGGCTTTTTTTTTTTCTTTCTGTACGAAACTACACATGTCAATGGAAATTATTCTTCATTAAAATGTATTCAACATAGCTTTCTACGGTAGATCTGGTTTACATAATGTTTTTTACAGAGGTTTGAGTCCTCATATGCTTTATAATAAAGATAGGGTAAATTATAGAGAGGTATACTAAAATTTATGTCTTTAATGCACAATTTGTGTTAGGAAATTTATTAACGTTAAATA
Source organism: Dysdera silvatica (assembly GCA_006491805.2). Lineage (NCBI taxonomy): Eukaryota > Metazoa > Arthropoda > Arachnida > Araneae > Dysderidae > Dysdera > Dysdera silvatica. The sequence continues at coordinate 93,868,516 of QLNU02003225.1, read as the reverse complement.
TATCAGTCTGCTTATATTTAGTATTATTAAATATAACAATAAGGCATATCAAAAAATTTACGAATTTTAAACCTTTCTGTAGCTTTCTGAGCTTCCCTGTAACTTTTGGAGCCCCCCCCCCCCTGTAGCAAGTGTCTTGCTACGGGCCTGAATTAATCCTGTTCCCATCATTCTAATATACTTTGTAAATTTAATAGTTATGTAGAAAAGGGTAATATTGTATTTCTCAGTAATGTCTTATACAGAATTAGACTAACCTGTATAGAATAACAGGGAAAAGGGGAAAAGAGAGAATGGGGAAAAAAAGGAAAGGAAAAAACAGAATGGCTTAAATTAATAGTGTTTATTCTAAAAATTTAATAAAAATTAATAATACAGTTGGAATATAAAAAACTATGAATCACATTATCCTTGGCAGCGTGGGCTTGGTCCATCTTTACTCATTTATGTGTCAGGCAGATATATAATTGCAAATTGTACATTCTTCTTTTCATATATTGTTTACGCATAATTATGTTATGGAAAATTAAAGTCAGTAAATATGATATATATGTTTGCCTGACATAACGTATTAAAAATATCTTATGAATATATAAATTTTACGAGGCAGATGTTTGATTTTACTAAAATTTAAAGTTCGAGAAAAAAATTACGGCAACTTTGAAATGCTAAAGGGAAAAGAAGCAAAAGGAATTAAAGGAAGAGATTTGTAATACATTAAATTAAAAAATAATTAATAAAACTATACAAAAAAACTGCGGATCGTTGAAAAAATTTTGAAAATTATAATTTATAATTAAACACATTTCCAGTTCACTCGAATTTGTAAAGATTTTAAATAACATGTTCATTTTCTATATATCGTTTTTTCTAAAAAAAAAATAATTTTTTGAATATTGAGAAAAAAATGCGTACTCTTTTACCTCTTGCGGGAAGAATGGAGCTTGTAAGGACAAACATGCACCAGCACAAAAGTTTCCAATTGATAATGTAATAAAGGTAATCCACTGTACTTTAGTGTATTTTTTATTTTCAGTAGCTCGATCTCCATTTTCTTCTTCCACATTTACTGCAGGGTGGCTATTATTAAATGGAAAACCTTCTTCCTTCAGATGCCGAAGCGAACCGTACTTTCCTGTTCCTGATTCTTCTGAAAAATTCCCCATCCGATCTAACATACTTTCTTGTTCTACAGCAATCTTTTATTCCTCTGAAAAAAAAAATATTTACATTTTAATATTTCGAAGAAGCAAAGCATTATGATCATCCATCAGCATGCAAATGAAAGCATCTGTTGGCAAATGACGGCGCGTATGGTGGTTACAGGATGGTATAAATTACAGGTATTACAAAGCCCTGTTCATCGGTATTGTGCTTGTTCTTCAAATGGAGACGATAGAGGACCTAAACTACTTTGACAAAAGCCAGAGAGTCACCTTCACTTAATCCATGCTCATGTACTGAGAGGTGATGTTCCTTCACTATCTTTCGAAGAATAACCAAATAAGAAAGCAATGCGTTGACTAACGAAAGGTTTTGATGAAACTCATAAGCCCTAAATGCAATGCCAATTTATATATCCACACGTACAGATGGTTGAAGCAGTGAATTAGAATAAGAATAGAATAAGAAATAAATTTATTCAACACGTATGCAGTTATTGTTGATACATCTTTTTCAAAACTATTTTAAGGTTTTAGGAGAAATTCTAGTCACTCAGATATTATTGATATGATTAGGTTAGAAATGGAAGAGAGCAGAAAGCAAAAGCTTGTTTCGAAGCTCTCCACCAGTTAGATACGTACTACGTAAATCAATAATTTCCTCGTTTTAGGTTACCTAGATACACATTAATTTTCTGGTATTAAAGAATAGGAAAAACTAATTTTTTTATCAGCATATATATAACTAAATGTACTATAAAAAAAGCATTGTTTTATGTGGATTTATGGCCTCATTAGAGAAACTGCGATATAGAGCAGTACGAAGCATTGAGTTGACTGACGCAATCATTTTCACTTAGACAGAGAGGTGAGCTGGAGCCTGGGTAAAGAATTTTTTGTTTAATTCTTTTGTGAAACCATATTGACGTACTTCTTTGGTATGATTGTGTCCTTTAGATTCAGACCATGTCATCTACACTTGTGAATAGAAAAATAAAATAAAATAAAAAAATATTGGGAGGATGAAGGGAGATTGCTACACCCTGCAAATATATCGCAGTTTTGTCTAGGAAAAAACCACATTTGCAGACAGTTAAAACTTTTGTAATTGTATATAGCTGTGTATCTGAGAATTCAAAATGTATTGCATTCTACAAGAATTTTTTTTTAGAAAATACATAAATGTGTTCAGTATATGCATATGTTCAATTAATGCTGATTCATATGCACAAGGTTTCCGGTGAGAATTTTTCTAGACGAAAAGTAAAATGTGTTTGAAATATAACGCTTTTTCAAGTTTACCTTATCTTATACACAAACAACTTATATCAATACAGACATCAAACTTATATTCATTATGTGTTTCTATATTTATTGCACGGACTACGGAACATTTCAAAAATTGTCAAATTCGGCAAGTTTTATTTTTGAGTTTTATACATGTGCCTTTTATACCTACTCAAAAATCCGCCGCTTTTCTATAGTCATAGGATTTTGGCTGTTCTTATAAATATACAATTTGAAATTTCACCTTTTGAAACGGATATATATTTGCTAAAAATCCTCTAAAATCTGTCTATATTAAAATGAAGCAGTGTTTAAATAAAAAAATATATGCCCGTGACTCCTTTTATGTTTGTTTATTAATTAATTTAATGTGTATTTTGAAATAATTAATTTAGTTTATGTACATGACATAAATCGAATTCTATAGGTAAATATACTTAAAACTATTTCCTTTCTTCTTTTATCTGAATCCGAACTATCTGCATCAGTATTTTTCAAACTTTCCTCCCACACGAACCACTTGAAGCAGGCCTCTAATTGTCACGGTGGGGGTGGGAGGAATGTGGACCTTTCCTGAGAAAAAAAAATTATAATACATTTTCTGTAACCAAATTCAAATCAGGTTACTATTATTATTAAACGTTACGGAAAATTATCATGAGCAAATTAAATAATTTTATTCTGTGTATCAATAATACAACCCTAAAAACAGCCACTATCAGGCCTTTATATCTAAGATTCTGAATTTAATTTCTTTAATAAATTTAATTTCTTAAATAACGATTATTTTAAAGATAGGAATATTCCGATACTTATGAGCATTAAGGTTTTCAGGCAGTCCTTAAGTATAAACATTTCCAAGATTGCCACTTTTAGAAATATGATTGTCAGCGTTGAATTTCTTACTTTTTTTTTTTTAATTTAAATTTTCTTTACCGACGAGAATTTTTTCATGGTACTTTAAATGAAATATTTCTTTATTTTTACCTCCTAAATATCCCGAAGGTTCTGTGGTCCATTTATTAGGTCGCCACGTAACACAGGTGATCTACAGACTACTCTTTGAGAAACATCGAGATCCTACTACATATTTATCTTCATACTTTATTGGAAAAAAATAAAGAATACGAAGATTAATATGCACAAACCGATAAAGGTTAAGTGATACTTATTTAATGCGCAGTATAAAATTGCAAATACATATTTAACAGGTCAGCATACTTCAAATAACTCTTCAGCACCTAAGGAAAGTGTTTATCAAATTTGAAAAAGTTCATAAAATGCAATTAAACCCAACCCTTATGATTAACAATTAACGTTCGGCGATCTCTAAATCTTTACACCTAGCATATGTTTATTTAGAGGGTCCTTTTATAGACACTCCAAAATGATAATTATAATAATAATAAATGGTACTATCCTTACCGTCAAATTAAACGTTATTGCATTGAGACAAATAGATTACAAACACATGAGTTGACATTTAGCTATATGCCAGGTCGGTGAACTCTGCGTTCTGTATGGTAAGAAACAATGGCGACTCCACTCTTTTAAAGAATAAGACATAAACAAAGATTCCATATTCTTTTATTTTAGTTGATTGCGACATACTGATAACAGACTCAGTAAACTGCAATCGCTCAGTATCTTTATCAAAAAACATCTCATTTTAACCTTTTAGTAGATGAAGATAACTGAAACAAAATGGACGTTGAAGAAAGTCAAAGTTGCGCACTACATGTGTTCTATAATCACTACGAATATTTTTTTTTTGTTTATATTTAAATCTTTATTTCTGAAAACTAAATCTAAATATGTAGCGTAACTAAATACAGTATAAAAGAATGTTTGCGTTTAATTAAATTAAAAATAAATTGACTTTAAAAACGTTATCTTATGACTCTCGCCAAACTTGGCGAAGTTCAACGAGATCATGTTAACGTCATCGTATAATCATTGAAACAAACAATGGCTCAAAAATATAGTTTATTGGGTTGCAGAATCATAGCATAAAGATTTCAGATAAAGAACCATAAAGGATGTATGGACTAATGCCACGGGAGAAATTCAGAATTATCTAAAGGTAACCTGGGGATTTAGCCATTATTCCCGAAAATCGGTCGTCCCATTTGCTTACATCCCAGAAAAAAATTGTCCCAGATGCGTACATGGTGAGAGAATGAGCTCATAGTTATAGTTACTAGCATTTGGCGGCACGCAAATATGTTATTCTTATTTTTTAATCTGTGCAAATTTTTGTATGAATGAAAATTTTTATAACTACTTTCTGTCACACTTCTAGCCAGACGTCGAACTGGCAGCTTATTTCTGACGTGTTTAAAAGTAATTGTCGTCTTTTCTTTCAAATAATTAGGCCCTGCGGTGGCGCAGTGTGGTAACGCGTTCTCCTATTGCGCGGCTAATCCGGGTTCGACTCCCAGCAGTGCAAAAAGAACGCTTACTCAGAGATCTCATAAAGATCGCACTGCTCACTGTAGTCCGGGGTTTGGTTCCCTAGGCCTTAAGAGGTTCGGATTCCTCGGAAAACAGTAGGTCCCGGCGCAGCATGACCACTGTAGTCTTTGAGCCGTAAAACCAAAAAACAAACAAACAACATCACATCTTCTTTGACATAACATTTAAGAGTTTGCTCTTGCGCGCTAATATCAGCAGTTTCATCAGCCAGCAAAAGAAAATGCTTCCCATTCTTGACCTCTTTTACGTTCTTGCTCACTGTAGTCCGGGGTTTGGTTCCCCAGGCCTTAAGAGGTTCGGATTCCTCGGAAAACAGTAGGTCCCGGCGCAGCATGACCACTGTAGTCTTTGAGCCGTAAAACCAAAAAGAAAGAAAGAAAGCTTTCAAATAATTAATATTAAATTATGTTTTAATTAATTTTAAAATTTATGTAGACAGTATACAGTATATTATACATTTATAAGGAAAAATTACAAAGTAAATTAAATAATCAATTTTGTTAAAATTTTTAAAAGGAATATCGGATATGTCAAAACTTACTGGAAGTTATATGCACATGAAGCTGCAAGTTAGGAAACATTTTCCACAATTTTTTAAATTTTAACTCATAAAACATAGTAATAAAAATAATAATAATAAAATAATAGTATAACGTGTGCTTGGTACTACATAGTTTTCATTGTTTAATAAATGAAGGGACTGAAGAGGTTAGAAATTCGTTAATATGCTTGGACCATCTGTTTGTGAAAATTAGATATATGACTAATTATTGTGATACTGTTACGGATATTAAGATAACTGACCATAAGACAATCTTAAAATTTATGTCACCATTGTTGCCTTTAAATAGTAATTTTAAAAGATACAAAGTGTGCTATGAGAGGCTTATATGTAATGCTCATTTTATGGATTGGGACGAAATTTTGAATATTGATAATGTTAATGATGATTTTTGTGAAGTTTTTGGCTCTAGTGGAAAATTTTTTGATATGAGTAAAATGATGATTACTATTTCGCACACTAAAAAGAGTGGATTGCCATGGATGGATTTAGAAGTTACTGAGTTGGTCAAAATCAGAAATAAATTGAGTAATAAAATAAAACCCTCTTCTACGCCTCATTTAATGAATGAAGAAAAGATAATCAAAAATGAAATAATTAATAAGATCAAACAATGTAAGCACAGAGTTATTATTTTGGTAGATTCAATAAGCCTGATTTACA
>QLNU02003225.1:93829215-93862266 GCA_006491805.2 Dysdera silvatica | reverse complement strand
CCCGGGTTAATATGGTATTAGAGGATTATGTTATAATTGGATCAAATTATATCTAGAAAACAGATTACAAAATTTGTTAAAATAAATAATTCTATGAGTTCATTAAGGCAAAATATTCTTGGGGTGCCACAGGGTTCAGTATTTGAATCATTGTTGTTTTTAATATTTATTAACGGTTTTTGTTTCTTTTTTAAATATTAAATGGTAGAGTGACAGCATTTACTGTTAATAGGGCATTTATTTATTCAGAGAATTCGATTAGGGTACTCAATAATCTAATATTGGATAATTTATTTCATATACGTAATTGGTTTGATTTTAATAAACTAACATTAAATGTTCCTAAGACAAATTATATGATCTTTAAGTTAAACAATTTTTCCTATCGACCGGCCACGCTATTAGCAGCTGTAAAAAGTAAGAAAAAAAAATTCCTCCCGCAAAGCGTTTCATACGCTTTTGTTTCCCCGGTACTATCGAAGCCATGGATACCCATGTGAGTACTTCTGGGGGGTAGGCTGAGCAAAATTACCTCCTTCTCAAGGCTGGCAGAAACTTTGGTGAATATACAAGATACTGAACTGCTACAAAAATAATTGGTATTGCTTGACAATTGATAATGAGTTAAAAAGTACCATATTTTAAAATATGACTTCAAAACTTTTGAAAGTAAATGCATAGCAGGATCGGGCAAATCAAGTTTTTAAACGATTAAGGGCTCAGACCACCATCTGCCCCTCATATGGGCGCCCATGATCAGTAATAGCCAATCAAAGCCCAGCTGACACTTAAATGGATACACGAAATCCAAACAGAAGCACAACAAACGTCTAAGAAGGAATTTTATGCACGTTTTCATTTATTTGATGTAATTATATCTTTCACTGGATCGTATTATACAGGGTGAGTTCAATCCACCGCACTAGAGAAACATTTTTGAAATAGCCATCTGTTCACTGATTGGACTAGTTTCACCAATAGGCGCTAACGAGTAAATGCTGGGTTGTTTATTTTTCCGAGATAACCTTTTCATTGGTTCTATACTATCAGCAAAAGGGTAAGCCCAATTTGGCGACTTTGCATGCTGTCTTCACCGTGTTACGAACAACGAAAATAAAATTTACAATATTCTTACGTGCGAGAATGATCAGTTTATTAGAATTGGTATTATTAAATCGGTGAAAGTAATTATAAAAATTTTCATTCATACAAAAATTTGCACAGATTAAAAATAAGAAATTATATTTGCGTGCCATCAAATGGTAGTAACTATAACTATGAGCTCATTCTCTCACCATGTACGCATCTGGGATGTAGGCAAATGGGACGACCTATTTTTGGGAATAATGGTTAAATTCCCAGGTTACCTTTAGATAATTCTGAATTTCACCCGTGGTACTAGTCCATCCATCCTTTACGGTTCTTTATCTAAAATCTTTGTATTATGATTCTGAAACCCAATGAATCATATTTTTGAGCTATTGTTTGTTTTTAATGATTATATGATGACGTTACCATGATCTCGTGGAACTTCGCCAAGTTTGGCGAGAGTCATAAGACATCTGCCATGTTGAAACTCGGCGAAATTTTCAAAGCCACGTGTAAGAAATCCGAGTATAACGGTGATCTGTGTTTTCCGGAGAATATTGGCATTTTTAGAAAATAAGGTAGAGAGAAATTTTCACACCCACGAACAAGGAAAATAGTCATCGACGAGATAGCGATGATCATAGATAAAAAGGAGAATGGGGAAAAAAAATCTAACAACTTCAGCAACTAGAGGTTGTCTATTTAAAGATCGTTGAGAAAAGGGGTAACTCTTGGGATGAAAGCAGATGTATTCACTTCTTCACTAGTAACTTTGCATAAAAAAATAAGATTGACCTGATGATTTAAATGCATCTCGACATACGTGGAATTTTAATTTTCTGGAAGGAACAGCATTTCCTTCCACTACTTCCTTCCCGTTTCGCAACCAAGTCGGTCACTACCTGATATCATATACCCATCTGTGTAGAATTTACGCATCCGTTATCAAACCTTGGACGTAATTAAACTCAATTTCAAAGAGTTCTTTCACAAATCTTGATTCATGTTCGGTTTTTGACAGGGGGCGATAGGGAGGTGTGAAAAAAAAACGAAATCTAAACTCGAAATATAAGATAAATTTATATAGTATATATTAATGTTAAAAATATATAAAAGTCATCTATATATTTATTTCTCTAAAATTATTATATTGTATTCGCCTGTGGAATAGAGCGGTTGTTATTAAGTCTTAAAACTCTAAATAGAATAGTATTTACAGTTCTGAAATTTAATTCAATAATAAATAATAATTTCGCCTAAACCAAAGAAATCTTTGAGTTTAGCTGAGGTAAATGTAAAATGGCGCCCCCGCCCCCATTAAAAGAATGCTAAGTCTTTGACACTTGATGTTTTAAATGTTTAATTATATATTTTTATAGTTCTAATATACTCTGGCCTAGACCTATAATATATCCCCATGTTTCCTCAGTTGACGCCCCTAACCTTTTAACCACTAGCAACTGCCTCGCTTGCCATACCCCGTCAGAGCCCTGGAATAAACTTAGGCCAGCTATTGCAACTGTGCTGATAAACATGCGACTAAAAACGTAGCAAGTGTTTACAGTTTTGACTTAAAGCGAGTACAACAATGGTGAAAAATATTTCCTGTTTTTGCTCAGAGGTGATGAGTAAAATTCCTATATTTAGCAAATTTCGCAAGGGAACTAAAATATTTGAGAATATGTAATAAGAACAAGGCATATTTTTCTTTTCCTTTATTTAGTGCCAAAGATTTCAGTATTCTGTACTAATTTATAGGTTTTTTTTATAAAAATGGGCATATTTATTCGTGATGATATTCCGTTCCTAAAAATAAACCGAATTTTAAAGAAATTACAAAGAATTATAAGGAATAAACCAAATTTCAATGCCAATGGATCTATTATAGTTCTACAATCTTTTATATATACCATATTATACTATAATATTATATAGTTAATATTTCAATATTATTGATACTGTTGTGTCGCAAAAATTATAAAAAAAATATACCTTTCATATTTTAAATAATGTTTTTTTCCATCTACATCATTACATCTTTTCATTTAAGGTATTTTTCATATGCGCTAAACCGTGAGACACAACAAATTGTAAAAATGTAAACTGTGGTCAGATTCTGCCTTCGTCTTTCATTGTTTAAGGGAAAGAAACCAAACCAGGAAAGAGTACCCGTGGAACTATTTAATACAGAAGTGGCCCGAATTAAAACTTGGACAGCCGACTACAGCTCCACATAGAATAGGACCTTGATACCTATGGCCATTAATGTTAATCGAAACACCCAGAAGAAATGGCCTCATGCATATTGACTATTCACAGTTCAAGAAGTGACTGGACTCCTTGTATGAACACTAGAGACTTCATTTTACAAACTCAAGATATCAAGCTTTTCCAATCCAATGTACATCTCCAAACAAAAACTTAGTTTTCTTAACAATATATGCATCGAACTAATTCCCTTTTTTCAGAGGCAATAGGTATAACAGTGGACATAGCTACTAATTTGTGAAATTCTTGTTTTGATAAAAATGTTCAGTTCATTTTATTTATGTGTAATAATTCATGATATCGGAATTTCCTTTCAGTGCATTAACTTGTTCATGCACTTATGCAAAATAGGGTAATTTAATATTCAGTGAAAAGTATTTGGTTTTTACTATTCATACTACTGGGCAACCCAATTGAATTACACTCTTCTTCTTTCTTCTTTTTTCATGGCTAATGTCCACTACTATTTACCTTAATTAAATTCTTTATTTTTATTCATCTAATAGTCTTCATTTTATTTTTTTTAATCCAATCAATTATTCTATTTTTTATTTATCTATTCTTTCGTCTATGGTTCGAGATTAGAAAATTCCTTTATCCTTTTACTTCCTTTCTTTGGTGGCCAAGGCATCATCATCATTACAGCATCAGCCAGTCTACGTTTCTCACCCCTCGCAATTAGATTTGCAAACAAGTAAGGAAGGCAAGAAATAGACGTTACTATGCACTTACGAACCGAAAGCCTGGTCAGTTCCTGCAGCGACGTAACCACTTTGCAACAGAGGTCAAATAGGTCACCTCTGGCGTCATCAAATCGTACACTCGAGGAAACATACCTTTGTCCAGTACAACTTTGCCGACAACAGAAACGTCGAAGTGAAACCTGAAAGCAAGTTGTAAATTTTTGCCCAAATTCCGAGAACTGACTAGTAGTTTTGGTGGATGTTGGCTGGGCATCAAAGAATTACGCAACTCACTTGACTCGTCCTGGGCTTTACGATGGAGCAACTCGTTCTACTTGGTAGTGTGCTGGCACCATTTTTGGCGATCTCAGTACTTCTGCCGCCAAAGCTAGTCACCAAAAAAGTTACTGACTTTTTGCTAAACTGTTACAGCATCAAGATGTCCACTTGAGTCTTTTTTATATTTGGGTATTTCCCCCTCACTTCCGTTGGACCCCCTTCTTTAAAAAAGATTTTATAATTCAGACTATGAGAAAATAATGTGTTTTGGTATCCAGTGGGGGAGCTTGATTCTCCCACCCCCCCGCACACTTGCCTACGTTAATGCTGTAGAGATTATAATCTCTAAATGGATGGAACTCACCTTACCCTGAATGGCATCTTTTGGTTCTGGCACAGTTGAAGAGTCTGACCTATGAAAAGACGAAAAATAACCGACAATCAACAATTAACTGATATCAAATTCGGAGATGGATGAGGCCGCAGGATCTTGTTGTATGCAGTTATGTAGAATTCCAAAGTTATTTGGTTGGGGCGGGGGGCGGGGTTTAAATATATATTACATTCATTTATACATTACAATATGTGTAAAATTGCAATTTATTTCAAATTATCGGGGATGGGGGTGGGTCTCATGGGCCCACACCCATCTATGCCTATGGTGATAAGTTCGTCATAATCGAAACTATCAATCCCAGAAATGTTTTTACTGGAATTACGACACGAGCTGGTATATATGTTGTCCTGTACGCTGGTATAAACGAGTCCTGTATAAAAGTTGGGTAATCATTTTAGAGAGAATGAAGCGTAATGCCTACAGCAACGTTTACGTCGACTGCGACTAACAGCCACGTAGTGTGACTTCAAAAATGAGCCATCTGCAAGTGTTTACCCCTTTCACCCTTTAAATAGAAAAGCCACAAATCCCCCCCTCTCTCTCTCTTCCTTTCACATACACACGTATGTATGTATGTCTGCATGCATGCATATACATACTATACATACATGCATGCATTCATGCATGCATGCATGTATGTATAGTGTCTCAGCACCAGGGTTGCAAACATCTAGGAGTGGTAGGGTACACCTAGACGAACAATATTTGTCATAGAACCTAGGGTCGCAAACCACTTACAGCGCTTAGTTCTAAAACCATTCAGCATTCACAAATAGTGACAACCAGTGCATGAGAAGCGCAAAATGCGATGTCCTAATCATCTATGCACTTGAGCAGCTGACCTGAGTTTTATCTGGCGCTTTTCACGCACTGATTGTCACTATTTGTGCATGCTGGACGGTTTTAGAACTAGCTCTGTGAGTGATTTGCGACCCTAGGTTATATGACAAATATTGTTCGTCTAGGTGTGTCTTACCCCTCCTCGATGTTTGTAACACACAATATCACACACACACAATAATCGTTTTCATTGTCTTTTCAATGACCAAAGCACAACCCATCGGTGAATTTTGAATTACTTACTATTGTTTGTTCTGTCAAAAAAAAATATATTTAGACAATATTTACCTGGGAAACTACACTTTAATGCGATGATTTTTTTTTCTCTTTTCATATGAATTTTTAAATTTTATACGGACTTTTGGTTCACCCTGTATATTATAATGTTAGAAAATTTCCTTTTGGCGAAAGGCTACTGGAAACTTGTTAGGGAAACTAAAAATACTTCCTATGCGTGATATACCTATTAAAATAGTAAGCGTGATATCCTGTTATCCTTTTTTTCCCTGCAGACTTTTCCCCCACCACAAACCAGTTTTCCCTTTTCATAGATAGAAAGGGAAAAAGTTTTTGCTTCGATATTGTCTCGAAGCAGAGTTTACTTCCACATTTCACGATCAACCAGACCGACATGAGAGAATTTGTAAAGGGTGTCATATTTGTGGCATTCATAATTTTTCCACCTACGTTTACCAATGGCACAACATGCAGCAGAAAAGATAGCGAATCTTGTCAACATGTTGGATCTTTGAAAGGTTTGGTTTACATGATGGAAAGTGTAACATCGGCATTGTCCGACATGATGTCATCAGCAAAATTTCGAATGGAAAACGTAGAAGGTAATGTACACATTAAAAATTAATGCTATGTATCTGCAATCGTGAATTGGTAATGCTCTTTCTGTATTTAGTATTAAATAATATTAGTTAAATTAAAATAATCGAATTTTTATGGTCGTCAAAAATTCTAACGTAAGAGAAATTACTTTTCCCGATTTTCTAAAAATTGTAGTCATTGAAGATTTGTTCCTATATGTATTCTTCAAACAATCATTTTTAGATAACTATTCTATTTCGATAAACATCCATGCATTATGTATAATGCATATGCATTATGTATAAATGTATTGTAGTTTTAGTAGTCATGTTAATTCTTAATGGCCTGTGACATGAATGTTTAGCATTTCGTTTATTTTTCCGTGAGAAAAGCTACACACCATTAAACTAAATCCATTATAGCAATCATCCTTATGTCTATTATCTGAATATTGGGTCCGAGTTTTTAAAATGAGGGAATGATTGATTGTTTGGCTTTTTTATGGCGCAAGAGCATCTGGGCTATACTGCGCCAATAAATGAGGGTAGAAATATTTAAATGACGACAAAAACTTTAATGAGAATAAGGGTAGGCATTGGCGAAGCAAGAAAGAAAATGATTTGAAAGACCAGTGGATATTCGTTGCGATTCATTTGTATAAGAAACCAAAAATTTTTACACTCTAGAAATATGTAGTAAACAGCTTTATGAAGAGAATAAGAAAGTCAATATGATTATTTATGATCCATATAAACTATAACCAACATGAGGTGAAAACAAACCACATCTTTGTGTCATTAAGACGACAGTATCCCCGAATTATGAGGCAGTTTTTCTCTAAAATAAAAAAACCTCAATTTAAAGAACATAAAATCGACAAGATTTTTGATCAATACCTGTTGATCAATTTTGAAAGTATGACATCTTTTTGAGAAGTTTTACGAACTTTGAATTTGACGCCAGTTCTTACGAAATTTTCTTAAGGTATAAGAAAGGTAACAAAAAGAAGAAATAACAAGCGAAATACCTTCTTTCGACGAAAAAACCAACAACGAGAGATATTGAACAAGAACAAATAACGGTAATATAATTATTTATGATCCATATAAAATATAACCAACATGAGGTGAAAACAAATCGTTGACTAAGTCATTTTTGCAAAGGTTAATATTAATATAATCTTCCTGTAAGTTAAAAGTAAAAGATTTTTTTAGGAGTTTTGTGCTTCAAGGCGTTATGTGTTTATATTTGATGGAGTTTGTTTATTTTCTTATCCAAAATGCTGATTTTTTCCGTCAAAGAAATAAAAATGTCTTTAATTTCTTTAGTAATATGTTCTTTGACGTTGTTGAAGAACGATGAACGTGCTTTGGAAAACATGTCGTTAAAGTTACTTTCTTGAAAATCAGTTACATTATTCTGCAATTACTCTACTTCATCTTCAAGATTTTTAATACTTGTTTCGAATTTTTCTGAAACATAATTAATGCAGGGTTGATTAGTTGGGGAAACTTCTCCCATTTTAATTTCGCTTCATAAAAAGAGTAACCTTCTTTAGCTTTGAAGACGAGGAAGGTTTTTTTCTATTTCCCAGTTAATGTAAGAAGTGTCAAAAGCCGCATGGTTTCCTTTGCAATTCGTACAAGTAGGAATATTGTTATATACATGACCTTCGGGACTGGGCAGGGAACACCAAGCGCAAATTTTAAGGCTGCAACAAGAAGCTTCGCCAAGACCAAACTTGTAGCATTTTTTATATTGTCGAACGTTGTCAAAAAAAAGCCTGGTTTCCATTCTTTCGTAGAGGTAGGAGATATACTTAGAATATGATTTTCCAAAAAAGGTGAGGATAATCAATCGTAGCTTTATTTATACTATTAATAATTTTCTTAATTTCTTTTATCTTGAATTCGCTCATCAAAAGTTCGTTTGTAAGATCACTAAGATCTATCTCTGGATTCATATTAACTAAAACACATTTTCTAGTTAATGATTCTTGGATAATGCGAGTAGAAACAGGTTTATTCAAAATTGAGTTAATTTGAGCTAGATTGTTCATGATCACAGCGTCATATGTTTCTACCAGCATAGAGCTATTTCTGAAAGAACGAATTTGCTCTATTTTATGATTTTGAGCCGCTTTTGATATTTCTTTTCTTTTTTTCAGGATGGGGTTTTAGCCCCAATAACCTATTCTCGATATTTTCTATAATTATCGCCATTTTAGGAGCGCTACTGTTTTGGGCTAGATAGAAGTCATTATAAGGGTAGGTAAGGTAATTTGAAAGTACAGGAGTATTTGCTGAGTAATCAATGGAGATGCTTGGAAAGTTGTTGTTAACTTTTAATTTTTTTTGTTGAACTTCCGTCATTCCTTCAGAAGAGAAATGGTTGGAGGTCTTACTTTGCATGTTTTAAGTTTGAAGATCTTGAAGTCAGTCATCAGACGTAGTATTACCTGGAAGTGAAGAAACTTGTGCTTTACGTTCCTTATTTTTAACTTCATTAAAGATTGAAATCTTGTTAGGAATATTCTGACCATTCAGCTTTCTAGAAAACATAATGGAAACGTATTAAAATAGGCAACAACGAAAGTAATGTTCGTATTAGTTGCTGCTCAACTGAATGAAAAACCGTCCAGCAAATAACCAAGTTCAACTTGACTAATCTTAGCTCTTCAAAAAAAAATGAACAATTCGAACGAAAAGTAATTTTAGAATAACCTTTTGAATATCACATGCATAAAAATGGATAAGTCAAAAACCGCTTAACTTTGAAACTCATAGAACTATTCTGCCAAAATGAAATAGAAAAACAGGTTTTTTCGTTCTTTTGCAATACAGTAACCGCTTCCGTTTTGGGCGATTTTTTTGTTTACATGCATTTTTTTTACTTTGATTCTTGTTTTCTCCCACTTTTTTTTTTTTAATATTATCTTTTCTTTTCTAATTTCGTAGTTCCAGTTAAAAAACAACTACAGAGGGATGGAACCATTTACTAAGAAAATGGTGATACATATGAAGATATATTTTATCTATATTTATTTAATAATGTGACATTGAATAAATAAATACGAGTACGATAAAAGAATTAGTTTTTGATTATTTTCATATAAACTGGTTTTATAGTTATCTTGAAAAAAAGTGAGGTCAACTATGCAGTTCTATTTTAGTTGATTTTATAAGCACTCTTACGTCAAATACAAGCAAATAAAAAAGAAGAGGTTGTACGGTAGTTAGAAATGCCGCTAAGGTGACTGAGAAGCTAGGCGTTGCATTTTATTTCGCAATCCCTGGCCCGATTCTTGAATTGAAACATGTCGCTTGACACTGGCGTTCGCTGGAGGATGTTGATGGGGATTATAATCCCCATTGTAATGAAATTCTATATACTTAACATAGCAATATATAGAGTGCTTTCCTGTAACCCCCCATTCAGCCCATAACCGCCTTATGGACTTTCTGCGTACGCCTATGTCAGTTGAGATTCAAATTCCTTGTAAAACCTCAGGTCCATTCCCGCAGTTGTCCAAGATTAAGACGCGCCTCTCCAAATGCTTTCCATACGTATATCCTGAGCAATTCGCTTCCACGTCACTCCAACTTGTTTTCCTATTTCATCCACCCATCTATTTTGAGGACGTTTTCTAGGTCTTCGCTGATCTCTTAGAATCCAGTTCAGAATTTCTGTTGTCCATCGTTGATCAGTTCTTCTTGCAATATGCCCAGCCCATCGCCATTTCAGCCCTTTTACTTTAACAATGATGTCCTCTACTCTAGTTTGCTCTCTCACCCAAGTGTTTCTTTTTCGATCTCTCCTAGTTATTCCAAGCATGCACCTCTCCATGCTCCTTTGCGTTGTCTGTAACTTTCGTATTGCTCCAACTGTTAGACTCCATGTCTCTGATCCATAAGAGAGGACTGGCAATACACACTGGTTGAAGACCTTTCTTTTTAGACACAAAGGCAATTTCCCCTTCAGGATAAAACTGTTTCTTCCAAATGCACTCCAGCCAAGTTTAATACGTCTGTTGAGTTCTTTCATAATGTTACCATCCATTGAAATCAGCTGGCCAAGGTAAATATATGAATCAGCAATTTCTAGCTCAATGTTGTCAACTTGTACTTTTGTTTCCTCTACGAAATTATTGAACATGATCTTAGTTTTTTGTAGGTTCATCTTGAGTCCAACTTCTTCACTTCTAGTTGAGAGCTCTTGTACCATGTCTTGGAGTTCTAATGGGTCCGTTGAAAAAATAACAATGTCATCAGCAAACCGCAGATGATTTAAATATTCACCATTTATTTTTATTCCCTTGTTATTCCAATTTATCTGCTGAAAAATCATCTGTAAAGCTGAAGTAAAAAGTTTTGGAGAAATGGTATCTCCCTGCCTCACACCTTTGCCAAGTTTGATAGTTTTGGTATCTTTATGTAACCGAAATTTTGCACTTGCATTTTTATACACACGTTTCACCATGTCAATGTACACATCCTCAATGTCTGTTGATCTTAAAGAGTTGATGACTGCTGATGTTTTTATAGAGTCAAAGGCCTTCTCATAGTCAATAAATGCAACACACAATGGAAGTTCATATTCATGTGTTCTTTCAATTAATTCTCTTAATACTTGAATATGGTCCACTGTACTGAATCCACTTCGAAATCCAGCTTGTTCTCTTGGTTGAGCTGCATCTAATTTTTTCTGCAGGCGATGTGTTAGAACTTTTGTGAAGATTTTATAAATAGCAGGTAACAAGCTAATTGGTCGGTAATTTTTTAAATCCTCTTTATCACCTTTTTTATGCAAAAGAATTACTGTTGCAGAATCCCATTGGTTTGGTATGTTACCGCTGTTAAGACATTTGGTAAAGAATTTTGCAAGTATGTCTTCTACATATTCTCCAGCTTCTTTTAGGATATCTAATGTAATACCATCATCACCAGGGGCTCTTCCTTTCTTCATGCTTTTTATTGCAAATGAAACTTCTTCTTTTAAGATTTTAGGAGCTGTTCCTTCGACTATTTCAATGTCTTCGTTTAATCCACTGTTACTTTCATATAGTTTTTTGTAGAATTCTTCAACTCTTCTAAGTATTTCTTCCCTATTTCTTGTTACGGTGCCATCCTCTCCTTTTAATGCAATGATGTGTTTCTTCCCAACAGATAAACTTCCTTTAACAACCCTAAGGCTCTTGTTATTTTCAATGGCTTTCCTTACTAGCTCACAGTTGAATTTTCTTATGTCTTCTTTCATGCTTTTGCGCAGAGTTTTACAAAGTTCTATGTACTCAATCCTGGAACTGGTATTTCGATTGTCCACCTTCATATCTCTTCGCCTTTTCATGAGCTGTTTCGTCTTCTCAGATAATTTGCTATTGTGCTTTTTACAGGTTACACCACCAATTTCCCCAGCAGTTTCAACTATTGTCTTAACAATGTTTTCATTTGCTTCTGAGATATCACTTTCATCAATAAGTCCTTCCAGTGCAGAAAAGCGATTTTTTAATTCCAACTTGAATGCCTCGGTATTTACTTTCAGTTTCATTAGATCCACCCTCTTACTTACTTGTTTCCTAATGAGCTTCTGTCGTTCTAATTTAGTATTTAAGTGCACTTTACATCTCACCATTCGATGATCACTTCCAGTATTAAATCTGTTCAGTACACTGCAATCTTCAATAATTGATTTCTTGTTTGCCAGGATATAGTCAATTTCACTAGTTCCCCCATTTGGGTGTTTCCATGTCCATTTTCTTTGCGGTTTCTTCTTAAAAAATGAATTCATGATGCTAAGGTTTTCAGCTTCTGCAAATTCGATGAGTTGATCGCCACGTTCATTCCTTTCCCCATATCCGTATTTACCAACCGATGTCTCTCCTTGTTCCTGTTGTCCAATTCTTGCATTGAAATCCCCCATGATGAGCTTGATATGTTGTTTCCCTTTGGTGTGTAACTCTTTGATTTCTTCATAAAATTCTTCAACCTCTTCGTCGGTATGGCTTGATGTTGGTGCAATGTCGTCGGTATTTGCAGTGCCGTATTTATAAATGGGCACGCTGGGCATTTATCCAGGTCGCAAAATTTCTACGGCCGCAAGAGGCAACGGATTTTTTTGCAACTTATTTACCGTAGACTTCTGTCAATCAACTCTCCCCAAGATGGCGCCTCCAACTCTTTATTTCTAAATTTGGAATTCTGAAAAATTGCGTGAAACAACCCTTACTTCCGAGACCGGATCCAGGCAGGGACGTACGCTCCCTGAGAATAATAAATTTACATTAAAAATGATTATTTTCAAGTAAAAAATACTTAAAACTAAACTTACAAGTGAAATTTTTAAGCTTTGCGCCCTCCCTGAAATTTTGTTTTGCATCCACCCTTGCTCCTCTCCCAATATATATATATATATATATATATATACAAAAAATCTTTGTCAAATAAACTAAATTTGTTTATAAAAATATCCTTATTATATCTTATAATGATCCACATAAGGTAGGCTAATCATAAACCTCGCCCTTTCCACATCGTCCGTGATTTTTCGTGGCATTTGAGGGGGCTGAAAGACAGAATTTTGTTTTTTTCTACTGAGGAGGGGAAACTAGCATCGAAGTCTAGGTGACTAATTTTTTATAGGGGCTGAACAGTGCACCTAAATGCTTAGAAGAAATATTCTAGAGGGTTAGCCCCTTGTTACGCCAATGGAGGGGGCGCCAAAAATCGTTGTGCCCAGGGCGCCTCGTACCCTAAATCCGGCCCTGGGTATCGTTTTTAAATCAATTTTAAAATATATCGTAAAGTCGCATTCTTAAACTCTCTTTTTTCTGTAACTTATTTTTATTCTTAATATTAGTGCAAAAGAAGCTTTTTTTTAAATGCCCTCTCATAAATGTTTTTCTCTCCTTTCATTTGAAGTGTTGCTTCATTTCACAGAAAAGAACTTATTTCTTTATTTGCCAAATTACAATTAAAAAAAAAAAAAACACGTCGAGATTCGTAATTGCAACCATCAGTAGTGATCTGGTGACGTCACTAGCTTCCCAGCTAAGAGGTCCCGCGTTCTAGTCCCCTTCACGCAGAAGCCATTATCACAATTTTTTCAAATCTTATCTTTTTTTGACGAGCTTTGAATTGCTTAAAATAAAGCACATTTTTCCGTATCTTATACATATTTTTGAGACGGATTTATAATTTTTAACCAATTTTTAAATATCATGCAAAATCGCATTCTTAAACTTTCTTCCCTCCAACTTTTTTTATCCCTGATATTAATGAAAAAAACTTCCCACTGCCTGCTCATAAACTTTTTTCCCATTCATTCGAAGTGGCAATTCATGTCACGTAACGGAACTTCCTTCTTTATTTGCACAATTACAATTAAAAAAAAAGCATCTGCACACCTGGAATCATACTTGCGAGCATGTGTAGTGGCTCGGTGACCCCATGCGTCTCTCAGCTAAGAGGTTCGGAGTTCGATTCCCCTTCATGCAGAAGTCATGAAAAGTATTTTCAAATCGGTGTGTCCGTTTATTTCATGGAACCAAACTCACTTTCTTAGACGTAAAACAGAAACAAAAACAAAAAAGAGCATGCTCGCCTCCGACGGGAGTTGTACTTGTAACCCTGTGTGGTTGTCAGGTGATCACACTCTTGCCTCAGATGAGAGGTCCCGAGTTCGAGACCCATTTGCACGGAAACAATTTTTTCAAATTTTATCCTTTTGCAATCTGTAAATTGCATAAAATAGAATTAATTTTTCTGCACCTAATGAATATTTTATCCCATTTTTAAGGCTAATTCGTCATTTTAAATCAAATTTTAAAAGTTACACAAAATCCCATTTTAAAAATCCGTGTGTGCTAAAATTTTTTTATCCCTTATAATAATAAAAGTAAAGGGGAATTTTTTGCCTATCCCTGTTCATAAATGTTTTCCCCTTCCATTCAAAGTGTCACTTCATGTCATGGAACGGAACTTTCTTCTTTATTTGTAAAAAAAAGACAATGTTATTGTATATTAGAATGTTGAAAATGTATTCAACAACATTGACGATTTTTTGTTTGCAGTTTTGTCATTGGTGTGGTGAATAAAGAATAACATTCGAATTTAAGCGGAATAGAAAAACTACGTGCGTACCCGTCAAAACTTGAATGAATACTAATAAACAAAAAAGGGAAAAAGAGCCCTCTGGCATTTCGTGCCTTTCGGGTTACCATGATAACCAAAATTAAAAAGTAAAGAATTAATCACAACTAACATTTCCTCATGTAGCTATTATTGATTCCACCAGAATATAGTGGCAACAATTATTTTTCATTGGTTTCAACGCAAATGATTGTATTATTAATATTATCATAATAAAGTGGCAACAACATCCTACCTTTATGAAAATGTCCTGCAAACGATTAACGAAAAAATGTGACGCTTTTTTTTAATTGATTTCTGTAAAAACATTATCAACGTTAAAAAAAATCCCCACGCCCTAAATCGTGCTTGAACTCTGTACAGTGATCCGTATCTCTTATGCTTACTTGGAAATCTGCTTTTGGTTTAAATATAGTGATCGAGAGGTCAGTTTCAACTCTCGTTTCATGGAGTTTAAAGTTTTGATTCCCTTCTAATTTATTTTATGACTACAATATTTATGATTGCATTGATTTTTTTCTCGTAAATATGACAAGAAACGTTTGTGTAACAAATACGATTACCCAATATCTGGAAGTTACATCAATTCCAAACTGCATATTTACTTTGTAACTTCGATAGGCAATATTGGAAAGTAAAAAAAACAAACAAACAAGATTCATTATTTAAATGAAGTACAAAAGCAAAACCAATTCTAAAATAATTTAAAGCATAAAATGTTTCAAATATATAATAATTTGATGAACAGGTTAACTTTCGTATGAAACTGCCATCAAAATATTATTTGTTATTATAAAATATTCTTATAATATAATAAATATATACCATCCCCCCCCGTAAAACGTGAATTACGTTTATAAGATAATTACATCGAGTTCAGTAATTTACGAAATATACATATATTGCGTTCAAAATCTGCTCCATTAACACTTTGTCCACAAGGTGGGATGGAAGATTATTTGTGCTTTCTCTTTTGGTGTGCGTGTTCATACTTGACTTGTGGTCTAACAGACATTTGATCCTTTCATAAATCACTTACAAAAACCTGTGGCGAATTACTTATCATACCATTATTTTAGAAGGAATGAACTCCAAACCAGAAAAACGCTCAAAAAATTCCCTGAATGTTAATCCACCCAAACTTCTGGTACATGATCTAAAGATGCGCCTTTTAGACACATATGTTATAAATAAACTCCATAATTCAGGACAATTTATCATAAAAATGATTTCTTTACTTTAGGTTAGTAGGTTAACAAACATGATTATTACACGTGGAATAAGGTGGCAAAGTCATAAACACACTGTCTTTCTCGCCTCTGAACGAATTCTAGCCTTCAAACCGTCGAATATTGCAACAAGATCGGATCCAGAAAGAATTTTAGGGACAGACCTATAATTAAGTACAAATTTGTATTCTAGGGGAGTGGGGATGTGCCCTCTTAGCTTCCCCCCTGGATCCTTCCGTGCATTGAAGCCAACTTTATTACCTTTTCTTTCGTTTATAATAGTTGGCAGGTTAGAGGTAACTGAATCTCTATTTGTAATAACAGTTTAATTGATTTGACGTGTTTTTTGCAGATGCCTTCTGCATTAGCCCCAAGATCAAAAACTGCTCGATACTATCGTCCACTGAGGATAATGATCACTGTGTACGAGCAGAATCTGATTGCAAGAGTTTGTTTGACGCAGGATTTAAAGAAAGTGGACTCTATCGCATATGGCCTAAGTTTCTCAATCATTCTCTAATCGCTTACTGTGACATGGACACTGACGGAGGAGGTTGGACAGTGAGTTAAATTTTATCAATATGGACCATTGTGTTTTATATGTGCATGGGCGCCCATAAAGGGGGGCCAGGGAGGCTTTAGCCCCCTAGTCGTTGGTTAAAAATTTGATTTTCCCGATTTTGCTATGCAGTTACGTTCAAAAGTACAACAACGAATTTTAGGTGACAGTTTTAACACATCTTATTACGAACTAATGAAACCGTAATACTTTTAGTAGCGGGACAGGGGTGTATACGCATGGGTGGATTTAAGCACTCACAAGCTGTGTTTGTTTTGACGGAATGATAGGGTTGACATATATATATATATTAGTATGTTCTAAACAGTAGTTTCTGTAGAGCTTTCGAAACGACTGGAGACTCTTCTCCGCTCTTGTCGATTTCTATGGAATTTTACCTTTTTTTTAAACAGCGAAGCATTGTAAGTCCGAGTAAGTTGATTTTGCGATTCCTTAGTTTTGCTATTGACTTCGTTACTGTTTTATATTTAAGTGCGCATTATTATTTTTCATTCTATTAAGTATTGAACTGATTCTCTGCCGTGGATATAGAACTGTGGATTATTATTTTAATGCTGTAACTCTTTTTGATAATGGACATAGGGAAGATTTTTGATCAGACCAGTGGGAAAATCGTTAAAAAGGGGAAACTAGTGCAACAGCAATCTACAAGAGAATTATCTCCGTGCGGGATTGGTTTGGAACAATTTTTAGTGCCTTCAAAAGGAACAGAAAATTCATTTAGTGGTCTCTCAACTTCAGCAGAAAGAATAGTTGAGCAAACCATCCAGTAATGATAAAGACACTCCTCTTTAGCTGTGAAATTTTTGCTGTACGTTATGATTTACGCCTATATTTGAATATTTCATTATCATATGTTTCAGATGATGTAACGTACCAACTGCTAACAAATCCACGGGTGAAGTTTTTTACTCGCGATTTTAAGAAAGACGTACAGGATTTTGGTAAAGATATATTCCAATTTCAGAAGAGCTGGTCGGTCCCTGGTTAGTATATTCTCCTTCTTTAAAAGGTGGACTTTGTAAGTATTGTGTGCTGTTTAAATCGACTTTAAGAAGAGGTGTTTTTGGCGCCTTTGTGGTTAACGCTCAAAAGGTCTTTAAACCTTTCCATGAAGATGCAAGGGCACATGCCAAACCCCAGTGGCACCAAGAAGCTGCGACTGATGCCGAAAACTTCTGTGATTCTGTGGAAATGAAAAGCAAAAATGTAGTTGAACGTTGGGACTCGGCCAGAGCTGAACGAATTCAGATCAACAGAACTAAATTCAAATCTATTTTATAAACAATAATATTTTGTGGTGTTCATGATATTTCACTTCTCTCAAAACACTCGCAAACTGGGAATTTTGAAAACCTACTTAGTTTCCGCATCGACGCAGGAGACAAAATTCTTCAAGACCACCTAAAACACATTCGGAAAAAATCTAAATATACTTCTCACAGAGTCCAAAATGGTTTAATCAACATTTGTGGGGTTACAATCCAAGAAACGTTTGTAAAAGAGGTCAGTGAATGTGAAGCATTTTCTTTGCTGGCTGACGAAACTGCTGATATGAGCAAATATCTCTTAGAATAAGTTACGTCAAAGAAGATACTGATGTTGTTTGTTTGTTTGTTTTGTGGTTTTACGGCTCAAAGACTACAATGGTCATGCTGCGCCGGGACCTACTGTTTTCCGAGGAATCCGAACCTCTTATGGCCTAGGGAACCAAACCCCGGACTACAGTGAGCAGTGCGATCTTTTTATGAGATCTCTGAGTGAGCGTTCTTTGATGCTGACGTTGGTTGCGTGATAAAAGAAGAATTCTTGGGTTTACTGAGCTTCTGAAATTAGATGCAGAAAGTGTAGAAGACGCTATTTTGCAATCCACGGAACAGCTAGGACTAGAAATGGTCAAGCTTATTGGTTTAGGGTTTGACTGATGCTCCACGATGGCTGGTAAAGTTGCTGGTGTTCAACAAAGGATTAAAGAAAAATATCCAAAAGCTGTATATTTTCATTGCGCATCCCATCAATTGAACCTAGTGGTTAACAATCGCAATCATGTGCCAGAAATCAGAAACACAATCGGAACAATAAAGCAAGTGATCAAATTTTTAAGGGAAAACGCTCTTAGAATGAAAAAAAAAATCAAAAAATTCCTGGTCTTTGTGAAACAAGATGGACTAAAAAATACAAGTCCATACGATATTTTGCTAAACATTTTGTAACCATCAAGGAAGCTCTTAACCGTCTTTCTATTGCTGATGAGGCCAAACCAGAAACACGCTCACAAGATTTCTAGTTAGAAACTGCAACATCATCTGTAGTTTTTATCGTGTGTCTCGAAGTCATATCCAAATATTCATCCTATCTGGAGCCAGTTGTGAATAAATTACAGTCTATAGATCTTGACTTGCATTCTGTACGTCGACACATAAAGAAGAAACTTCTGGAGGTTTTTCGCAATCACAGGGTGGAATCAAAAGAAGAATTTACTGAAATTTTCATGGAAATAAAATATATATGTGATTTTTTGGAAACTGACGTCAAGATACCTAGAACGTCTTCCAGACAAACTTACCGTTCGAACATTCATTGTGCCACTCCACTTACTTACTATAAATCAGCTTTATTATTACTTACTTAGATTCCCTAATTATGTCGCTTGAATCAAGGTTTGCCGATCTGAATGAGATACCATTCAAAGCAATTTTAATTCTCCCCAACCTAATGAAAAATATGAAAAAAGATGTTTTTATCAGTGTTGTAAAAGAATTGTCCCAGTTTTATGATATTGAAAATCTGGAAGCAGAAGCCAGAACTTAGTATGATTTATGGAAAAAAAAGACTGTGGTGAAAAAGTTCGGGTAAGTGATCACCTCTCCGAAAATTCTTTTTTTTTTCTGCAGTTAAAAGGGCTCTACTGAATTGTATGACAATTCCGCCAACAACATGTACTGTGGAAAGATCATTTAGCACCCATACGCGAGTGAAAACATGGATGAGGAGCACAATGAGTCAAGAGCGTCTTTCAAGTTTGTGCTTATTAAGTTTTCATAGAATGAGAGAGTAAAAGAGATGAATTTGGCAAAACTGGCTATAGACTCATTTTTTAAAAACAAACGAAATCTGGAGTTTGCTTTTTATGAAAAGTACTAGATATTATGGTGGTGGAATTAAAATTTTTCATCACAATGTTCTAAGCCTTCTACCTTATTTCTACAATGTTTTAAAGTGTAATTATAAATTTAATTGTATAATTGAGTTGTAACTATTGCATTTTCAAAAACAAATTGCTGCAAACTTTCATTTAATTTTAAGTGTAATTTTACATGCCATAAATATAATATTGTTTCACACACACAATACCAACTTTTTTTTAATCAGCTAAAACATTTATTCATGTTTTTGCAGTTTCATAAAAAAATATAATGAACAAAACAGAAAAATAATTATGTAAGTTTTTGATAGACCTTTCACATTTTAAAGTAAGATACTTTTTAGTTCATTACTAATTGTCAAGCAGTATCAATTATTTTTGTAGCATTTTAGTATCTTGTACATAGTGAGAGGTAATTTTTTTCTTAGCTCCCCTCCCCCACCCCTAAGATTACTCATATGAACGCCCATGTATTAGTGTTTTTCAAACTTCGCTGAGGGTTCAGTTTAAGCATTTTTTTTCTCATCGTGGATTAGTAGCATAGCAGTTTAAAACCTTTAGGGGACTCAAGTGATTATGGGGGCTCAAATGACGCTTAACAACCCAGGAACGATTCTGACTTCACTGTCACGTCGACCGGAGAACGGACGTGACACTTGAGCAGAACAATACTTCAGAGCTAAATTTGCAAGAGTCAATCCTGCCTTGCAGTAGTGTAACAATTCAAAACCTATGGCGGGGCTCATGTGGTTATGTGGGGGCTCAAGCGGTTTTATAAAAGATTATACGATGTGGCCGTAGAGAAAATGTGCTTTGATGACCAATGGCGCGATGTGTGAGCCCCTTTCCTACTCTACTATCGGGGGTCGCCAGAATAGAGAAATCTGGGGACAGTCATTTGAAGCAAAGTATAAAATATATTGTCCCTGAAAAATTCTGCGGACCACTTGATAGACAGCCATATGTAGACCACACTTGGAAAAATATTGGCCTATATGATAAGTGCGACTGTTACGCAGTTATGCCAAAATCGTAAACCTAGGCGAAATGCTGTAATTGGCATATCTTACAATCAAACATTAAAATTAATCACAAAAAAGCATATTTAAATAAAATCTACAATTTCTAAATTGTAGGTGATTTCCTGATATCGTGGTGATTCTTTTTTAACCAGCCTCCTTTTTCTGCACTCTTCTACAAGGAAGGTTAAGAAAAAAATTTCATGCAACTTCATCATGCTGTTTGCTTTCGTGTGTAATTTAATTTCCTGCCATTGTTTCTGAATTTTCGCGGTGCCTTGCTTTTTGCAAATTCGCACGACTTTCGTTTGGTATATTTACGGTGAAATCTGTCTCTAAATGAAAATACATATATCTATATATAAATTCATTTCAAAAAATAAAAATTTAGAATCCATGTTTTGTGGCTAAGACCACAGCTCTTTGGCACATACGTTACAAATTAGGATATTTATTACTATGTGTTGGCTAAATAAGAGACAAAAAACAACGTTTTAGAAGCGTATTTATGTCAAGATTGAGTTCAATATACGCGTTTCGGGCGATAAAAGTTCGCCCTTCTTCGGGAGTGAACACAGTGGAATCCATATGGTTTCCACTGTGTTCACTCCTGAAGAAGGGTGGACTGTTATTGCCCGAAACGCATAGATTGAATTCAATCTTGCCATAAATACGTTTTTATAGCGTTTTTGTCTCTTATTTATATTGCGTATTGTTTCGTCGAATATTTTCATGTATGTGTTGGCTATTTGGCAATTGTGTTAGCTCTAAGATGTGTTATAATATTTTATAAACCTTAAACACGAAGCAAATGAGAACCGCTCCAGTGTTGTCCTGGATGTTGAGTAAGTTAAGACTTTCTGGTTCATACGGTGGCTCCCTTGCTCGATTTCGGCTAGCTCGGTGTCGTTTTCTTCTTCTTCTTCTTTACAAAAAGAAAAGCTCTAATTAGAGCTGAAGCGTCGGTGTTAAAATCTAACCAGTTCAATTCTCCACGAAAATTTACAAAAGCATGCGAAGCGATCCTCGTTCTCACGCTCGAATGCCTCCTTTATTTCCCAAAGAAAGTGTTATTACCAGAAAGGGCATCTGAACATTCCAAACCCTGAACAACGCAGGCTCTACGTGGTGTTCGTTTCTGTTTCTCTTATAACTTATAAGTGTTAATCGAACATTGCGACACTTTGACAACTTTTTGTTTTGAAGTCCCCGGTCCCGCATGGATATATGGGCATCACATTCCATCCAACCAGGGAATGGAACTACCCATGTGACGAACAAATTGATCAATCACATCATAGGGCGGCTACCAAATTTAATCCAGTTTTGAACTTTCAAACTAGCAAGTCATTGATATTGGCTCCAGCACTCGGCTGATGTCCACGTCAGGACTAGCTCATAAGCTTCTTTCCACAACTTGAAAATAGTTCTTCATCATAAAGTCTCTTTAATGTTAAAACCTTCTGTGATTTAAAGTCTATATATATGCCGATACGACCGCTAATCTACCCGACAACATCCGGCACATGCCATGATGATTTTATGTGTTGGCCATTTGGCAATTGTGTTAGCCCCGGGAAGGGCAACAATATTTTACAAACTGACATTTATTGTCTTTTTCGCAGGACCAGTACAATTAATGTGAAAGTTACTGGCAGTCAACCAAGACTGACCCTCCGACAATGGATCAAGCCATGCCCGTATCTAGAGGGGGGGATCTTAGGGACCAGTCCCCTCCGAAACTAAATTTTTAATGGGATTTGGCTACGGCCTTGCATGCTGTGATTGTATCAGTACATGCTGTAAAAATATTTGACCCCCCCCCGAAATTAAATCCTGGCTACGGCCTTAGATCAACCCCTTTCTGAGACGAGGTTTCCTTCCTGACCATAAAATGCAGCAGTTGAAGCTCTGTGTCGTGAACAGTTGGTGATTAATTGACAACTACTTTCGTAGTGGTTGTGCTGACCCTGGAAAGTGCATTAATATCCTAATTTGCAGGGCTAAAAAAGCGATCTGGTCGCCGATGGCGACCAGATCCTTATAGTTTGCCAGTGGGATATATTCCTTTCCTACTAAGTTCCAAAAGTTTCTCAATTGAAGTGAGAGGGTACCGTTATTGTCCAGTGAGAAAGATTTGCCGCGATTTTTTAGCCCTACTAATTTGTAATATAAGAATCAATGGATTTGAGCCATGCCAAACCGCTCACCAAACGAAGCAATGAATTATTTTTTCCAGCTATCCTTAACGAGCAAACTCTCTCGTTGAACGCTTCGCCACAACACTAGTATCTCCGCTGAAAGTTGATTTCATTCATCAAGTCTTCAGCCCAAAACGAACGCCCAATCTAAATGTACAATAGGTCTCCTGTGTTATTCCGGTTTCCCCATTGTGCAGTAGGTCTCCTGTGTTATTCCAGTTTCCCCATTGTGCAGATTCCAATTGAAAAAGCGTAAACGCGATGATAGTTACTTCTGTATGTTTCCTTTATGTGTTGCTTAGTCGATGTATGAGCAATGTTTTGGGAAGTCAAACCCTTACACAAAAATCTTTCTACGATACCTACATAATACAGGCAGTTGTCTTCCTCTCAATGAACTCGTTCTAGTTAACAGCGATTTCTGTTCAATTGCGCTACTTCGCGATTCCTCCAATTGCTTTGTAGAATTGAACACATTCTGATTAACATCTTTTTCATTTTATTTACACCTCCTCACAGACTCTGTGCGCTGTTCTGTAAGCTGGCTTGCGTTTTCTCTCCGGTGTTGGGTGCTACATTTAGCCCCGGACTCTGATCTCCAAATAGAGGTTCTACCTCTTCTTTCTTTCTTTCCTTCCTTATTTCTTGGACTCTATGTCTTTCCCTCTTCCTGGAAGCACAGTGCCGTTTGCTCGGCCAAGATTTTCAAATTATTTATTATTTTTTGCATACAAAACAACGAACATCCTTTCCATTTTAACGACTTTTCTTTTCCGCCTCTTGGAATTCCTTAATGAGAGTGTTTGCTGTAGTTTAAAAGCATCATTTGTATTTTGGAGAGCTAGAGCTTTATGTGTCTGATGCAAAGTTTTACGTCGTAAGACTCCACATCGAGGACGGGACCGATGTTGTAGCGTGATCTTCGAACTATATATGCATATAACGCACAGCTTATTATATAATACATATACGCTTATACACATAAGCTTATTGAGGATTAAACTCATTTCAAAACAACGCTTACTGACTAACCACTCACTTTATTATTTCCAGGGGCAAATTCCCAGAAGCCCGGGATCCTACGGGTCTTGGATCGAAACTAATAATATAGCAATCAATTTTTCATTAAACATAATTGTTGAGGAGGCGGGGGGTCGAACAGCTGAACTGCTTAGGAGCCCGTAATCCTGCCCTAATAACTATTCACTCCGGTGGTTTGTTTCCAAGGAGTTAAGCCGTTCATGTTCCTGGGGAAAATATAGGTTAACTGCCCAACGATAACTTAGTGGTAATGCATTGATCGAACGCGCCGGGTTCGATTCCCATTGGTATCGTAGAGCACGTGCCATTTTTCTGCTCATTGTTGTAGGGTTTTGTTTCCTTGGCAGTAGAGGTTCCGATTCCTCAGAAAACTGTGGGTCGAGACCTACCATGACCTTCGTCGCCCTTGCGGGTTTGACTCCAAGTAGTGCCGTTTTTCTGCCCACTGTGGTAGGAGTTTGGTTTCCTTGACTGTAGAGGTTTCAATTCCTCGGAGAACTGTAGGTCGCGGCGTCGTAAAATGCCCGACATTTTTCTATCCACAGTGGTAGGGGTTTTGTTTCCTTAACAATGGAGGTTTCGGTTCATTGGGAAACTGTAGTTCGCGGCGTAGTATAACTATCGTTGTCCTTGCTGGTTCGACTCCGAATGGTATTGTAAAACGGGTGCCGTTATTTTACCCACCATAATAGGGATTTTGTTTCCTTGACAGTAGAGGTTTCAATTCCTAAAAAAACTATAGGTCACGTCGTCGTAACATGCAGAACTTTTTTTTTTATCCACCGTGGTAGGGACTTCGTTTCCTTGGCAATAGAGGTTCCGACTCCTCGGAAAATTATAGATCGCGGCGTAGCATGACCTCCGTTGTTCTTGCGCCATATAAGAACAAACAAACCTCAGCCCAATGCGTTCAAAGCTAGTGGTCGCTTGACGACGATTTTGACGCAAATTTAAAGCTTCAGTTTGTTTTATGACGCAAGGACAGCAAACGTCATGCTGCGGCAGGGCCTAAAGCTTTCCAATGAATCCGAACCTCTTCACTCTGGGGACTCAAACCTTGGACTCAGTGGTGTAGAAAAAGGAGGCTCAAGGACGCATCACATAATTTTTTATAAAACCACCTAAGCCTTCATAGCCATTTGAGACCCCCTGAGTTGTGAATTGCTATGCTACTGGTTGGACTAGAAATTTGTAGAAAACCACCAATAGGGACTTAAGACCTATGGGATTAAACTCCGGGTATTTCCACCATGGCTAAACGCGCTACCACCACGTCACTGCATGGCTTTGACGTTTATTGTTTATTTAATCGACACGTTTAAATCAAAACATTTCTTTTGCGTTTTATGCTTTATTTTGTAGCGGGTGTTCCACTAATGTGCTGACAGAATTTGTTGTTGTTTTTATCAAATGTAGAACCACCTTATTTCTACTAGTTTTGTAAATGATATGATTTTTTTTTCAGGTCATTCAAAGGAGAGGGGAGTTTGAACCTCATATTAGTTTCTTCGAAACTTGGAGCCACTACCAGAGGGGCTTCGGTGATGTGAGCAAAGAGTTCTGGATTGGCAAGTTTATTTTGTTGTATCAACATCATTAGCGTTGAAAGCGTTTTTACGGAGCTTAATTAAATCCATGAAATTTCTCACTCTTTTTATGATGTCTTTCCGCCATGCCATAGATAAAATATATTAAGCAGCGACGGATTGTCAAAAATGCTTTGAACTTTAATTTGTTTTTAGTTTAATTTGAATATTTAATATGTTTTATTGACATTTTATTCCATTAAGTTTCTCTAAATTTACTCTTTCCTGAAGATTTTTAAATAGAAATAACGGAAAGAGCTGTGTGAACATTTGTTTTAGCTAAGCTTCTAGCCTAACCCTTGAGCTCAACATGATCTTCGATGTTCTTGAATATTCGTACTTGATGGCTTTGGATATTCATATTTGATGTCCTTGAATATTCGTAATTGATGCCCTTGAATATTCGCATTTTCTGTCCTTGAATATTCATGTTTGATATCCTTGAATATTCGTATTGAATTTCCTTGAATATTCGAATTTGATGTTCTTGAATATTCGTATTGAATGTCCTTGAATATTCATATTTGATGTCCTTGAATGTTCGTATTTAATGCCCTTGAATATTCATATAAGATGTCCTTTCATAAAATCTCAGTTGGTTCATTAATCTATCCTCACATAGAAACTTTTATTCAAAGAAGTTATAAACAAGGAAAAAATTACTTCGAAATTTTAATTTGTTGGAAATTAATAGATTTTCATTTTTAAAAGGTTTATAGAAAATGGATTCCATTATTCTTACGTTATCATTACTTTAGAAAATGACATTTTATTCTTGATGACAAATGAAGCTAAAACAAATTAGTATTTTTTGATATTACATTTATCTTGGGACTTTCGTTATCATTATGTTAGAAATTGACGCCTTATTCGATTTGACAAACAGAGCTAAAGCAGATGAATAGTTTTTCTTATTGCATCCATTTTTTAATGTTTGTTGTTATTAAGGTAGGAAACGTTGTCTTTTTCGCCATGAAAATTCGCTATAACAAATAAAGCTTAAACAAATTAATAGTTTTTTATCATTACACCCCTTTTGTAATTTTTGTTATCATCACGGTAGGAAATGATGTCTTGTTCGCCATGACAAATGAATTTAAAACAACTCTAAGGATCGACTTAGAAGATTTTACTGGAGAAAGAAGATTTGCAAAATACAAGAATTTTTTGGTGAAAAGTGAAATCGAAAACTATTCTATGACCATAGGCGAATATGAAGGAAATGCTGGTTAGTATGTCACTGTTTTCACGAAAGTAAATTAATTATTTCTAGTGTTCATTCACGAAAAAGGTTGCAA
The DNA here is from genome assembly GCA_006491805.2 of Dysdera silvatica. NCBI lineage: Eukaryota > Metazoa > Arthropoda > Arachnida > Araneae > Dysderidae > Dysdera > Dysdera silvatica. Next base: position 93,835,648 of record QLNU02003225.1, on the reverse strand, counting down.
TATAATTTAACCTCAAATTTATTTGAACCTGAAAAGTCAATAGATCGTAAGTTATAGAGTAAAAAAAAAATAATCTGCTTGTCTGTCTAACTTGCTTTTGAACTAATTTCTAGGATACAATGCTGTAGAAAAATAGAACTCAAAATTAAATAAGCTCGCCGGCAAAAAACAACCCTAACGTTCATTTAATACTTGATAAATCACTCGCAGAGAAAAGGGAATTTTGCGCCTCCGGTGAGATACGATCCCACAACCTTTTCATTGTCGATGAAGGGCTCCATGAAAAGGCAAGTGGATTGGCAATAAAAAGCTTTTGGGATCGTACTCTACCGGATGCAGGAAAATTTTCATTTTCCTACAAGTGATTTATTGAGTGATACTGCTACCATCGGTCTTGCAGATGGAAATTATTTGCGTTCAATATTCATTTAGTAGTACAAATACTAATGCTTCGTTTACATTCAGCCCACTTCCATGGCAGTGAGCAGGGAAGTGAGCATGAAAGTGAGCATGAAAGTGGACAGTGCGAATATATAAACACGTCACTCGCGCTGACCATGTTCCTGCCATTGCCTCTATTCTATGTCCTCCATTACCCGAGGTCGAATGCTATGTAAGTATAAAGCGGCAATGTAAACACTCACTGCCTTTGATGCTTCCACAAAAGTATTTTGGGGTGTAAATACACCAGCGCGAAGAGCAGTGGCAAAGACGGAATGTAAACCTAGCTTAAAATACGAATCTGAAAGAACATGGTATTTTTTGAAAATTAAGGAATTAGAATAACTCTTCACAAAGAGGAAGAAAATATACTCTGTGAAACATGTGTAACCTGGCGGGGGCAAGGTGGTACTTGCCTCCCCACAGTATTTTTAGAAAAGAGGCAAAATCGTACTTTTTGTCCATGCAATTTTTTTTTATTTTCCCCCTCCCCACAATTTAAGCTATATTTAACCTTCAAGTTACGCCTATGCTGTGAAACATGAACGCATGTCTATCCATCTCGAATTAATTTATATTTCAGGGTCCTGCGGTGGTGAAGTGGTAACGCGCTCCCTTGGCATACCGTCATCCCTTGTTCGACACCCAATCGTACCGAAAACATAACGCATACCGATTAACTATAGTCCGGGCGTCGGTTACTTGGGCTTTGCGAGGTTTGGAGTGTCCGGAAAACTGAAGATTCCGGCGTAATTTTCACAGCTAAAAGGAGATAAATTTGCGAGTTTACAATTTAAGACCGGGTTTCGGGAAGAAGGGGTTCATATTTTTTAAAGGAAATTCTTTTAGAAAGTTTATTGATTAAGGAAGTTTTTAAACTGTCTGCCCTGACGTACGCAGGGAGTTCATGGGGTCACAACCTCCAACTGCGATACAATTTTGTATGTATACATATATGGAGTTGTAGTTCTATAAACCTCTCCTCCTTTATGAGCTTTCCGCCTACGCTAATTCTGTCTGCTGTGTTTCATATATATGCTGAAGTAAAGAACTAGATCGAGCCGGCAGTGGAGTAGCATAGTCATGTACTTAGCTCTTTTCTACGAATCCATAGTTCCGGATTTTATTCCCCTAGAAAAACGGTTCTGGTGCAGCAGGATCATAGCTGTTCTTGCACCATAAAACACAAACGTAAAGAACTACATGACTTTTCCCGTGTATTTATCTTCCAAAGAATTCGCAGTAATCGAGAAAACGCTTATAACGACATGTCTTTCTCCAACAGCCTTTGAAATGGCGTTCCGTCTTCATCGCGCTAGGTTAGTCAAAAAAAGATTCTAGTCCTTGACTCTTCCCCTTTTTGTGTACCTTCGTATAATCTGGTCATGGATTCAAAAGTCAGTTTTAAGTTCTTCACACGATTAAGTTTTGAGGGTTTGTATTCCATATGCACTCTGTGTTGTAATGTTCCTTACACGCCAACACCACTTGTGTATAATGTTTTTTGTATTCCAATAACATTCTTATAATTTTTACGTATATTCCAATAACAAACGTTTCTTATACTCCAACAATACTTATATATTGATATCGGGACGTTTTTTCCTCATCGTAGCCGGATATGGTAATATTAGATGATAAATTGATCACAAATGATTTGACGGTGCCCGGTGGGAATCGAACCCTGTCTGCTTCGACCCATCTGGCCCCATTTTAAAACTCGTCTATAGTAAAGCTTTATATACGCTCGCAGAGGGAAGGATGATCGCTAGTCATTAGCTCAGTTGGAAGAGCCTTTGGCCGAATACCAAAGGTCATGGGTTCGGTTCCCAGCAGGCACCGTGAAATCATTCTTTTCTTTGCTAGCAATTTATCATCTAACACTTGTATATGTTTCTTATAATCCAACAACACCCGTACGTGTTTATTGTAGTCAAACATCACTTATATATATTCCTTATAGTCAAACAACTTGTATATAACATTCCTTATAATTTACAGGTGATTCGTTACGAACCCACAGCGGAAGAGAATTTAGCACTAAAGATCGAGGAAACGACTGTTCCAAACAGTTCAAAGGTGGTTGGTGGTATGCTCAATGTCACGAAGCCAACTTGAATGGTATTTACCACCATGGTGACCACACCTCTTACGCAGATGGTATTAATTGGTTCCATTTTAGAAGGCACAATCACTCGATGAAAGTCTCGGAAATGAAGATGAGAAGGTGTGATTGCTGAAATTAATTGCAGCATCAAGTCTCAGCCAAAGCTTCACTTTAAAAGACTAAAAAAAATAATTTCTTTTCCTGATCACAAATGCAGCGACTGTTAAGAAATCTCTTCATGTTCGTGATTCAATGTATAATGTTCGACACTTTACATCTTGAAACATTTATTTCGCCTTTTCCATGAATATTGAAGTCACAATTCTATGAATAACAATCAACAGAGTTGAATTGAGATTTGGTAGACTGAAGTCAATATAGCGATGTTCGACCTAGTAACCCGAAAATCACCAGCACGGGTCCAGTCTTGGGCATGGTTACATCAGCTCTTTCTCCAACTCTTATGTGTCGATGAGAAGCTTTTGGTTTTAATCAGAATATCTTGTATGAATGAAACAGAAGCCATGCAGTTTATTTTTCCTAACCTTCTCTATTGATAAGGGAAACTACATTTGACGTTTCAGATTTGGCGTAATTTACCATTTAATTTATATTTCTCGCTCGCCTAATTGCTTTCATCATCATCATTATTATTATTTTTCTTTGAGATTTGCATCAACATGTTCGCTTTAGAAGTAAGATGTAAATCTTGAACAAAGATTCCACAGAAAATTATCCATGTAATTGGAATGACAAGATATGCTCTTGCTTATAATTAAAGTAATGAACATACAATCTTTAATTAATTAATTAATAAACGCAGTGAACCTTGCATTATAGGGTACGATGTATTACTCTTGAGAAGCCAGCAAAAGTGATTTGAATAAAAATTTACGCGAAAGATTGATTTGTAAAAGAGAATTCGATGAAATACGATGTGAACAAAGGTCACTCTGGCTAGACTTCGCATCGGGCATACACGCTTCTCCCATCAACATCTTTTAAAGGGAGAAGATGCCTCAATGTGTGCCACATGTGGTGAACCATTAAATGATTTACACATTTTAACCACTTGTATAAATTTTAACCAGGAACGGTCATAAGATTTTAATCAAAATAATTTTACTCTTCGTGACATTTTATATGACTTTTAACCACGAAATCCTCATTAACTTTTCATCTAGTATTGGCTTTTCCCATTTCATATGACTTTTTATATATCGTTTCGTTTGGTTCATTTAATGCATAACTTTCAATATGTTTTCGCCATTTCAGCTTTAATTTATTTTTATTTGAAAACCGTGTGTACGTTCTCACCTTGTTTGGTGCAGAATGACCCTTGCTGTCCTTGTGCCATAAAAATGCAACCAACCAACAATGTGAACATTGTGTTTGTTGCTTTGATTTTGAACATTACCATCATTAAGAGATGTGCGGCGGATGGTTTCGACGCATTACTAATAAGATATAATGATAATTTTCATGATAGTAGAAAAAGATAATGAAATACATTGTGATGACATGGTGCTGTGGCCAATGATGCAATTTAATAATGATAACGAAGATGAAGTTTCATAGTAAAAATCGTAGATACTTCGTCTCTTATAAAAAAGTACCCTTGTTCAACTTTTTTGGAATAACATGACAATTGCTGTCCTTGCCATGGGGGGGATTTACAATTTTCGCCGTCCTGAGGCTACTTTTCGCCACCCCTTCCTACCTGTCCACCTCCCCAATCAGTAATAGGAACATAAAAATTGTTACATTCCATATACGCCAACCAGTAGCGGCCCTAGACTTTGCGGGTCCTGGGCCATTTATTTTTGCGGGGCCCTGAGCCATTCATTTTTGCTTGGCCCTTGGCTATTCACCTTTGTGGGGCACTGGGCCATTCACTTTTGCGGGGTCCTGAGCCATTCACTTTTGTGGGGCCAAATATTTTGGAAAGGGGCCTTACCGGCGAGCCTGGGAGTATGTAATAGATCCCAGAGAAAAGGGTGTTCGGGGGCCATCCCCCGAAAAAATTTGAAAAATTAACTCTTTAAAACAAGATTTTTAAACCATTTGACGTAAGAAGGTAAAAGAATAGTTTTGTCTTCTTCTGATCCGTTGTTAATAACAATAATCTTAATTTGATAAAAGTATAACAAATGAATTGTAAGAACAATAAATATCATTTTAGCGTTATTGAAATTCGAATAAATTACGTTTACGTTTTATACTGAATAGGGGTCTACAATGTAATGACAAACATTTTACATTGCAAGTGCATCGATCATAAAGGGGCCGGCCCGGGCCCCGCGACTAGCGGGGCCGTGGGCGGTTGTCCGGCCCTGGTGCCGCCTTTGACGTCAACAGTTTTTGTATTGACAATAAATACGCTGAAAAACAAATTTGTAAATTGAAACATATAAGCATTAAACAATATTAACTTATATTGAAGTATTATTCCTTTTTGGTATATAATAAATCAAATTCAATTTTATTGAAATAAATTTTAATTTTAGCAAAAAATAAAAGCCTATCGAACACTGGTATTTAAATGGAAAGCATGACGTCTAGCTTTCTTCTCGGCAAAACATCTGATTATATCATCAGATACCATCAGATATGGTATTGATTTTGTTATATCAGACTTAATACACAAAATTTTGCCGCCCCAGTCTATAGCATAGCCTTTTCAAAAATACAGCACTGGTCCCTGCGCTATAAAAGTCCAACCAACTTCAAATTGTAGACTTGAGAGAGATATTTATACATACATATATACATGCATATATATACAGACAAGACAGTCCCACATAACCGTCCTGACATAACCCTCGTCGATAAATCGAATAAGACCACGTACTTAATCGACATAGCAGTACCCAACACCAATAACATACAGACAACCTACACAACGAAAATCACCAAGTACCAAGATCTCAGACATGAAGTACGAGATATATGGGGTATGGAAAAGATCCTCATCATCCCGTTAGTCATCTCAGCAACAGGGATAGTACCAAAAACGCTTGCGACGAATTTGGAGATACTCAACATTGACCCAAACACCTACATTGAAATACAAAAAGCCACAATCCTAAACACGTGTCACATTGTCAGGAAGTTTCTAGACATGGCACATTAAGAAGTGATGTAAAAAGAGGCTTGGGAACATGGCGCTCTGCCCGTCCCAAAGCCTGTTTCCGCCAAGAATGGGCGAGGAAAACTTTTATATATATATATCATCATCATCATCATATTCAACCATTATCTATCCACTGCTGGATGAAGGTCTCTCCAAATGCTTTCCACACAAGTCTATCCTGAGCAATTCGCTTCCATGTCACCCCAACCTGTTTTCTTATTTCATCTACCCATCTAGTTTTGAGGACGTTTTCTAGGTCTTCAGTGGTCTCTTGGAATCCAGTTCATAATTTCTGTTGTCCATCGTTGATCAGTTATTCTTGCAATATGCACATCCAATCGCCAATTAAGCAACTTTACTTTAACAATGATGTCATCTACTATAGTTTGCTCTCTCACCCAAGTGTCTTTTTCGATCTCTCCTAGTTATTCCAAGCATGCACCTCTCCATGCTCCTTTGATATGTCTGTAACTTCCGTATTGCTCCAACTGTTATACTCCATGTCTCTGATTCACAAAAGAGGACGGGCAATACACACTGGTTGAAGACTTCTCTTTTTAGACATAAAGGCAATTTCCCCTTCAGGATAAAACTGTTTCTTCCAAATGCACTCCAGCCAAGTTTAATACGTCTGGATATATATAATGGATGGTCATAATGTTACCATCCATTGCAATCAGCTGGCCAAGGTAAATATATAAATCAACAATTTCTAGCTCAATGTTGTCAACTTGTATTTTTGTTTCCTCTAC
>QLNU02003225.1:93797611-93829115 GCA_006491805.2 Dysdera silvatica | reverse complement strand
GGTCAATAAAACTAATGATGATATTCAATTGGTTATGTTGTCTCGTTTTTCTTACATGAATGATGTGTATTGCTGTTCTAGTTGGGGGGGGACTCCTCTCTAATGTACAGCTACATGATAAAAGTCAGTCTTAAAAATTGCTGGTTTATATCATTGCAAGGATGGCAGCTGTGTGTTAGAACTGTCTAAGGAAGAAGTGTAAATGACGCATAATTTAGTATGAGTGAGCCTGTGGATGTTCAGACAGCGGAATCCACAGAAAATTCATTGCCATGTACAGTGAGTCAATGATATCTGTAAATGGTACGAAAATGGTGTAAGACGCTTTCTAAAGGACAAATGGACATTTTTTTTATGAAACTCAGCCTGGTTATTTCATTCTTGCAAGTAATTATGAAGCAATCACAAAAATGAACGAAACGTTAAAATTTGTGAGATCATGATAACATTGTGCATTTGCAGGAGAACAGCACACAATCACATCCATGATTTAAGGACCCAATTCACTTCTCATCGTTCTTTACTGAAAATTGACTGTCATGTGGTAAGGCCAATGCAGTACTCAATTACTCTATTCGATTATGACAGTAGAGAGCTTCATCTGTCATTATACACTAGACTTGAAGTGAACATCTATAAAATAGATGCATCTAAAAAACAGCAAAACATAGTCATTCTATCATTCAGCTAGATGCTTCTGACTGTATTCTGCAATTCAAGACATAGGCATTCCACTGATTACATAGGAAAAGAGAAAATCATTAATGCTGCTTAGTACTACATAAATTTTGGATAAAGCAAAATCATCACGATTTCATACAGGTGTCTTGAAGTATTCTCAGCTGGTGACATTCTCCTCAATGGCAATGCCTGTCCTTATTCTAAATAAACATGGGCTAATACAAATTGGATTCAGAACACCTGGGACACCCTTCGTACGTTCCTGATTTGGCTTCCGGGAATTTTCACGTTTTCTCAACATTGAAGAGCGAGTTTTGAGGACTTCATTTTCAATACCAAGGGTCAGGCAACCATGCAGAATATGTTTAGGACCCTTCGAACTCTGATTTCTAGTCACTCAGGTTTGAAAAGTTGTTGCAGCATTAGGACAAATGCCTGAACATTGAAGAGAACACTTCGAAGTAGTAACAGAATGTCGCTGACCTGTAAGATACACTTTTCGTATACCAATAAAGTAGTAAAAAAAAAATATTGAATGACCCTCATATGTAATACAGTTGGTACTCTGCCCCATTTTCTCTTCTAATTTATAGGCAATTACATATTCAATAGCATTTGGAGAAAGAGAGCTTTCAATGAGAGACTCTACATAGTAAATTAGTTAACGATAACGTTTATTTAATAGTAATCGTATATTAACAATTGTAATTGTTAACACTTGTTGATAATTATCAATATGATAGTTACCTTAAAACCTCATTAGCTATTCTCCGAAAGTTTTTGATAGATTGAGAAATATCTGTTTATTATGCATAAATTTTATTCTTCATCTAAGATAGTTTCAAACATACCCTATATTTTGTTATTCTTTCGTTAGATTAAATCAGTAGCACTTCTGTTATTGCTAAGTATTTTTCCTGTAAACGAAATATATATATACATATGCTGTATTATTTCTGCATGATAGAATTTAATCTTTGAAATTTTTTTGGTTTCTTTCTGTTTACAGGAGTTTTAAATTGCAAAATCTTGCACCTCATCTTCGCCCTGTTAAACTAGCATCTCCTCAATTGAAAACTGAGCCTGATCCACGAGAATCCATCTTTATTTTTTCACCAATTCCGAGAGATCGGGACCGATTATCAAAAGATAGTAATAAAATGAGTCAGTATTAGCATGCTATTACGGTATTGCCACATTGATTTGTGTTTAATCAGTCATTGAATGCGATTATATATAATGTTTTCTTAATGCAGATTTTAAATGGGTGGAAGGTGACGTTTGCGAAGTGTCGCTTCAAGTTTTCAACCCCCTTACTTTCGAGCTTAAAGTCACTCACATGGTAATATTTTTCAGTTCTTGGAGAATTAAATTAAATTTTTATTTGTATTTCTAAAAATCGTACTTTAATAAAAAAAAAAAATGTATCCATAAGGAGTTACCTGCTCACAGGTGCAAGAATTTCATTGACAATGTATATTATCTTATGTGTGCTTAGTACTGAAAAAAAAATGTTGCATGCATACAGGGGGAGGCGGTTGTTTGTTTTTGAATGGGATTTTTCTTGACAAGGAGCTTGCTGTATGACAAGTATCGCTTTGCTGTGTTTGCTTCATGAGCATTCATGAATAGGTCCTGATTTTATGGAAGTATTGAAAGTATACAGTGATCATCATGAAGTCATGGAGAGTACATGTTCCGATAATGAAATGATTGTCGTTAAAGCAGTGATGGCTCATGACTTTAGGAATTGATGAAGAGGAAGGCCCCCCCAAATCCCCCCCGGAAAAATGACCAATAAATTTCCGTTTTGTAAAAAAATAAGAAAATAATTAATAGTAATTGTGTATTTATGTATTTATTATAATTATATATATATAATATAATATAACATAATATAATAGTTAGAAAAACATTTGCATTAACAATATAGAAGATTTGATTAACTCCTCCCCCCCCCCTCCATTTCAGAATTCAGAAATTTTACAATCGGACCTGATATGGTACTACATGTTGTGCAGACAGAGATAATATGTGGAGACAACAAACAAAATAAAAATATGCAATAAATGCTTACCCAGTCTTTATTTTTTGAATATAAGTTCGATTCTTTTAGACTTGCAAACTTGTCGATGATGTGAAAAAATGGTTGAGTTTCTATTAACTCTTTTAGTAGTTCCTTTTCAATTGAAATTTTTGACAAGTTTCTAAGTCTGTCTTCTTCCATTCTGTTACGCAGACAGGTTTTGATTCTGTTTCGGAAAGATGAACTCCGTTCTACGGAAACACTAGTGGACGGAATAGTCACTATTAAGCAAAAAAGTTTATAAGCTTCTTTAAAAATGTATCTGTTTTCTGTTAAAATTTCCATGAATGTTTGTAATTTCATATCTCTATACTGCTTATCCAGATATATGTGTTTTAATTCATTTTTCAATCTTTGGAGGTCAGTAAATATATTGGGTGTAGTATCTAATATTTCATAAAATAAAATTTTATATTTTTCAAGAACTTTATCTCCCGTGAGTGATAATCATAAGAAGCGATTAATTAATTATAAGTGATTTTAAAAGAACCACTGGTAGGGACTTCATCATGACTATACCGAGTCCTGTCGTTTATAGTGTCCACCTGTCAGATGTCCACCTGTGAACTAAAGTTATTCATTGGTGACGATTGCAGTCCCAAAGGTCAACTTTAGCCAGGTTCTACTGTATATGCTTAATTCTATTGGACTTACCAGTTTTTTTTACAAATTGCTAAAATGCATAAATGAATATTTTTGTTTTATTAAATAATTCTTTTAGAGGAAATCTCTGGAAAAAACGAAATTAAAAAATATTTTCATTATGTGTTGTTTTTACGGTTATGGTTGAAGATAAACTAAGAAATAAAATTGGTAAATTAAAAAAATAAAAAGCAGTGATGGGGAGCCTGGGGTAGATATTAAGGAAATTCACCCTAAATCAATAAAAATGCTGTGGAAATCAGTTATAGCGAGCGCCGATTATAACGGAATTTTTACTAAAAGTTAGGTTTCCTATTTTATTTTTTTAAATGCTCGTTAAATCCGAGGTCTAAAAGATTTGTTCGCTAAAAGCGGTTAAATTATATTGCGCTTAATCATTATACCAACCAAAATCCACACTTTCCTCACTACATTTGGAAACTCGCTAAATGCATGTTCTTTACAGGTTCTACTGCATTTCACATCCCCCTGCACCGAAAAAATCCCTTTCTGGATTTGGATCCGCCTCTGGAGAAAGTCGCTAGATTTTACAATCTATTCACTAAATTGACAATAACATCGTTTACTGGCAAACATAAAGTAGTGATTTCTCCAGCGAGCATCAAATTTCACAAATTGACAATGTCATTTATTGGCAAACGTAAAGTAGTGATTTCTCTAGCGAGCACTGAATTCCACAAATTGATAATAACGTTATTTGCTGGCAAACGTAAAGTAGTGGTTTCTCTAGTGAGCACTGAATTTCAGAAGTTCACGAGCATGCACCATATGGTTTGGCGGTTGGATCAGTGCTCCGGCTAAGGACTAATTCTAGCAAGGGTTGCAATGGTGATGCGTCACAAATGTCACTTCTCTGACACTAATGGGCCCTATTGCTTTCGACGTAAATAATCCATCTCCATGGTAACCGTGTAAGTAAACTATTTCGTTCAAAAAAAGATCTTGAAGCGCAACTTTGAATTTCCCGTCATGGCATCATTTGGCACATTTTCTTGGCGGACAAGAATTTCCGTGGCGCGTTTAACGAAAGCGTTGACTTCGAAAAGTAGCTTTCCTTCCTGAATGTAATTCCAATTATATTAAAGTAATTAAATTAAAAAAAAAAAAAAAATAGTGGGCTCAAAATAAAATTTTGAATTTTATTTTTCTAATCAAATTTTAAATTTGACAAAAAAATAAAAAGGATTTGGAATTTAAATTAAAATAAATCGTTCGACCGCCCTGTTTATTTAGGTGAAGCAGCGCTACACTCACATCACCCAACGCGCCACTACTGCATTAAGGAAATTAACTTTTATCTTTTGTCATGTTATCATCGTATTGAACTGTTATCCATATATGCATGGAAAAGATATTCTTAAGTTTCCTCCTTAAGCATCTAGTCTTGCAGGGTTCACATACATCTGGAAAATCCTGCAGGCCTGAAATTGTCAGGAACTTTGAAATCAGGGAAAAGCTTCCCAACTTCTGTTCTGAATAGCCAAATTTCACATGAATGTGAAGCTGTTTTCCACAAAACTAAAGTTCAGAATTTTGCTTGCAATTGGTTAGGAGATTTTGACAAAAATCAGGGAATTTTTTTCTCCAAGGCAAGCGTGAACTCTATTGTAGGTAAATTATTCACATTACTCCAACCTGTTTCCTTATTTCACCCATCCATGTTGTCTGAGGATGTTTCCACATCTTTTGGGATTTGATCGAGAAATTTTGGTTAAACATGGAATCTTCCACTGAAATTACCGTGCTATGGATTTCCATATGTAAAATACGATTCAATTTTTGACACTCTGCTTTTATTTGGTTTGTACTAGCGCCTGTATTTCATGCAATGACAGGAAAACATGGCCTTGCGGTGGCACAGTATGGTAACGCAAATCCGTTAATCCAAGTTCAATTTCCAACGGTGTAAAGAATGCTTACTCAGAGATCTCATAAAGGTCATATTGCTCACTGTAGTGTGAGGTTTTGCTTCCTAGGCTGTAAGAGGTTCGGATTCCCCGGAAAATTGTTGGTCCAGAAGTTTGGATTCCTCAGAAAACAGTAGATCACGGCATAACATAACATCCTTGAGCCGTAAAAACCACAAAAAAAAACAACAAAAAAACATGCTGCATATGCAAGCTGGAGTTGAACGATCTTTAGCTTTCTGTCCTGAATGCCTTGACCGTTAGGTCACTGTCCACAGCTCCATGCATACATGATTTTTTTCCCATATATGTATGATGAGCCAAGGGGAGGGAGAACTCCCTTTGTTCATCAGTATATTAAAGTATGTCTTTATATGTGTTTGCTCTGCAAAATATTGCCATTCTTATGTGCAAGAAGCCATATATGCTTAATACAATGAGGAGAATCTGGATTCGAAATGCTAACAATTGTGTTACAAGTTTGTATTTCAGTGTTTAATTCCATAAGTAATAAAGTTTCTACTTCTTCGAAAACTTTGTAGCGTTTGACACAGCATGATCCCAGTTGTCATTGCTCTATAAAACGCAAGCACATTAATGCACAAGGACACCAGTAAAGATGTTTTACGAGTACACACTAAACGAAACCATGGCATGCTTTTGAAATTATTTGTGGGGAATTGCTATAGATAATGGCCTTTGAAAATTTTAAAATCATGCCTTGATGACTTCATTTGTTGACCATTAGGCAACTGTGTGAACCTTGAGAAGGGAAATAATACCGTACAAACCTTAAATATGAAGAAAGAAAACATCATTCCCTATCCTAGTTGCCCAGCAGTCTAAGTCATTCCGGTTGATATGTAGGGTCCCTGGTGTAATTACTGTTCAAGGCGGTGTGTCTTTTCTTCTTTAAGAGGGAAAATAGCTCTAGTATGGGTTTATGCATAGGTGTAAAAAATTATTAGGCATTGTTTATTTTTGCAATTAATTCAACTGACAAGGAACCCCCCCCCCACCCCTTTATCTCACACACCGAATGTAATGAATTCAATCAGTCGTAAGTAAACACCATAAGAAACCTAATATGTGAAAATTAGCATCTATCTCTTCAGATTAACGCTAAAAATAATTAATAAAAAATGAGTTTGGTTTGACAGAAGAGAGACTTTATCGCCATTTGGCACTTTTTAATTTCTTTCATAAATAAATTTTTAAAAGATATGTGTAATAGGCATTTTTAGTGTAAGTACTGTCACGGTTTATCTACAACAGCGATTCGCTGTATTTCTGACAGTATGGGTGCTGGTATGAAATATATTATTAAATATAAATATTTCTTCGTTTACAACCAAACCTGTTGCAATTACTTTCCCATAATTTTGAAAATTTTCACCAATTTGATTTTTAAGATTTATTTTTTCTTCTGCATAGCGTTTTCTAAATGTAAATGCGTTTTCTAAACGTCATATTATTCGAAGAAAATTTCTCAAAAAGCATCTAAACCACATTAAATATATTTATAGTCTGTTCCATGTTAACCCTTGCATGGATAAATGGAATGCAAGCGATACTTTGTGACAGAATTTTCTAAATAAAAATAGATGCTTCTCTTATGCACGAATTGAATTGTAACTTGCAATGTGATTATAAAAATTAAAGTAATTTGTTTTCTGCTATGACTTTCAGAAATAAAATAAAAAGAATATAGAACTTCAATTTAACAAATAGAAAAAAAAAGAACTTTACAGCTACTTCAAAATCAAATACATTTAAATCCAATAAGTTAACGCAATCACCTATTACTGGACGTATTCTAAACTTTTAGAATGCGCTTTCACTTTTCACCTTTCTCGACCAACTAGCTATCTCGCGAAGTATCGCCAAAAGTGTTGCAATTGGTGCTATTTTAGCTACTTTTTAATATTTAATTTCTCGATTTCTAGGGGAAGATAGCTGCTAATTTTCACACATTAAAGATTTTTTATGGTGGGTACATTAAGCTGAATTAAATTTGTTAGATTTGGCGCTTGAACCGTGGGGGTTTCCTTGTGAGGGAGCAACCCTCGCCCTGTCTCTAGAAGTTTATAAACAAGATGGGCACTCAGTGGTGTAGAATAGAGGGTCTCGAAGAGCTCACCCCCATCCCTTGGATAGCAAGTCACATTTTCCTTTAATTGCCAATTCACATAATCTGTTTTGAAGAAACTTGAGCCCCTCCCTCCATAATTTTTTTAATCGATGCTGCGCTGTGGGCATCTGAGTAGTTTGAGTGGTTATGAATGTTGGCTTCAGGTCAATTGGACTGTTTGACACCAAATAACCATAGCTGCACATAAATTTCTCACGGTTCAACAGCCACTTTAAGCGATTGGTCCTATTCCAGATGACCCATACTATACGGATTGTCTTGATCTGTCAAATATGGAAATACTTAGAATGCACGTAACCAAGATGGGTAACTCAAGAATAGAGAATTAGTGGGGTGCCAAATTGTTCCGAGACTGAATCCCTGTGTGAGTTTTATATATGTATATATGGAGTGGAACCTGATAAAGTGACCACCTTTGTAAATTGACCTGAATGAAGTGACTACTTTTTATAAGAGAGAACTGGTAGCAACTTAGCCATGCCTATACCAAAGTTTGTTTTGTATAGTGACCACCTGTCTATTGTGAACATTGTAGTCCAATCCCAAAGGTGATCATTTTAGACAGGTTCTACTATATGTACTCATTTATGACAGGTGGACATAATCCTTCATTGATTCGTTCAATTGATGATTTGATGCACCTGTAATATAGCACTTGCTTTTCAACTTTGCGATATGTTTCAGTTATTTTGTACATTTATTATTTATTCATTTTTGTGTGTGTCTTATATAGTAGGTGTTTTCTCGTATCTGTATGTGTGTCAAAATTAACGTATTTCGATATGTTAAAGTATTATTTACTCACTTTTTGATAATCTAATTTATTAACTTTATGAACCATATGCAGTTTGGTGACAGAAGTGAATCCTAAAGTTCCGTAATTTAGTAAAATTGTCAAACATACGTAGTCTGACTTGATTTACATGACATTTCTCCATTTGCTGTACATTTTGCTAAAATGTAAGGAATTGTGTTACAGTAAACACTTCTTAACAGACACCCCGTAGACATGGTCATCCCATTTTCACAGTCATCTAAAAAATCCCCCTCCAAGAATTTCTTTGACAATAACACTCTGCTTTTACAGTCGTCTTTCTTTTATTGACAAATCTTTCTGTCCAGTAAATGTTCACTAATGTTGGGTTTTACTGCATAAAACTTCCAGTTATTGAAGTATTCGTGCAATATTTTTCATGTAAACCATCACGTAATATTCGGTTCAGTATGAGTGAACATCTTCGTTAACCATTTTTAAACAGAACAGTTGACAGTATTGAAAATGTGTGTATATATATATATATATATATATATGAAAATTGCAGAAGTTATAGGGTAATATGATTAAATTGACATTTAAGGGTTTACTGGCTGATGGCATTGCATTCGAGAGTTTTCCAGCGTGCTTATCCCTGCCTGCAGAATCTGGCCCATATCCTGTAAATCTTCTTGGTACACCTCTTGGCACAGGCGAGCTGCAAATTTTAGGTATAAATGATCTGTATTTTTTTTTTTAATTTCATAAGCATTATGATATTTAGATCACATCTGGCTGACACTATTCTGTGCATCTTATTCTTCTAAACACTTTATGCTTAATGTGAAAAGTGATTAAGAGCACTATGCCATATATATATATATATATAAAATAAGCTTAGGAATTACCTTTTTCAATAAGAGCAGAAATTAGCTATGTTAATAAGCATGAGAATTATCTTTGTCAATAAGAGCAGAAATTAGCTATGTTAATGAACGTGAGAATTATCTGTTATGCTAAATGTAAGAATTAACTATGATAATAAGTACAAGAATTAAATCTGTTAATAATTACAAGAATTGATTATGTTAATAAGCATAATTATTAAGAATGCTAATAAATTCAATAATTGACTATGTTAATAAGCATAGTTTGTAACATTGGTGGACAAAGCTTAGGTCACTCTTATTAACATTAATAATTCTTTACCCTATATAATCAATGTTTATTTTATAGAAAATAATTTTAGCTGTTCTTTTCTGACCTATGGCACTTGAAGGAAGAGGAGTAGGGTGGGGGGATAAGATGTAAAATGAAAAAAAGACATTTTTCTTCAACTTTTAAAGTAAAAATACATGCATATTAAATTGTATTTGTTGGGTTTTATAATTGAATGATATTATGAAATGCCATTAATTTGCTTCCTCTTAGACTTAAACTTGTGGCGGCATCTTATTATTCTCATTCTCTTTTCATTATAATGTACAGTTTAACCATAGTAAAATGAGATCTAGTTAATTCATTTTTAATAATTTCCCTATTTGATGTGGTAAATTCGAAATAAATTCATAATAAATGTGTAAATTCGGCCCAGTTACTTTGCCATAGACTTCTTAACCATCAATGTCCTTAATTAACAAGGCACAGTCGATTATTGCAAGTGATAATATCATGTTTTTTTTTTTTTTGGTTTATGGTAGGATATACCACGCATGTGTTAGGAGTTAAAAGCAACTGCCGACTACGAGACATTCCTTTCATAAAAAGACCATTCTTCTCCATAGAGGTGATTCCAAAATTACCGTTGATACAAGTTACTACATCTCTGCCAAAGGCATCAACCTTCTCATCTCTCGGAGATACCAGTTACGTGGTCATGAGTGCTGCTATTACAATGTACTCTGGAGAAAGGTAATTTGATTTTGCTGTTTCAATCCTGAAAGAGTGCTATAACAACATTTAAAGGTTATAATGCCATTATGGTGGCACCAAAGAAACACATTTCGAGGGTTTCATGTAAGAAAAGCATGAGTGTCATCGAAATATAGTGAAACCCCTCTTAACGGACATTGCTCAGATAGGGTCACCCTGCTCTTACTGTTGGATAAAAAATCCCTAGCAGAAACTGAATTACAGTAATGTATTTAAAACCCCTGTTTAGTTGCCACCCTCAGATATGGACACTATTTTCATGATTCATTTCATTAGAACAGAACTCCTGTATGGACAAAATACAATCTTCGACGGACGAAATATGAACAAAATCGAACTTCAGCCTTCATGATGTTTATCACAACAAGAAACCAAGGGTGAACAGGATAAGGGCTAAGGAGAATTTGTTTCTTCAATTAACAAAGAGTGGAAATTGACTCAGATTCACTGATTCAAATGAGTAATGCTTAACAAAGACTTTGATAATAAATAAATCATATAGTGATACACTGCACCAAACCAATAAAAAATTTTAAACATAAAACTTTCACAGTTAAAATTTATTATTATCGTTTACTTGACTGCACACAAGTCCTATAAGTATAATGACGGAAAAATTGTGAATTTAATCTAACAATTAAAAATATATTTCGAAGGAGGACTGGTGAGTAAAACCCAACAAACAGCTATTAATAAATTTTTTTCCAAGACAAATAAATTTTAATATTTAACGTTTTGTTGTAAATTTACTTGTTACATTTAATAAATGCTTACGTTCGTTGTCTTAAACTTGTATGTAGCTTGGTTCAAAATGATCATCGTTGTCCTTGCACCATAAAAATACAACCAACCAACCAACCAACAAACTTGTCTTATGTGCTTAAAAATACTCAAGTTTCAAAATGAGGTATCTAAGTGCTTGAAATATAATATTTCATCCAATTCAGAACAACCCCCCCCTTCTTTTAGGGTTAAATTTTTCTATCTGGCAAATGACTGCTGCTGCTGAGGATTTACACCGTATTAAGCCAACAATATGCAGGTCTCAACAAATTTGGTTGTCATTGGTGACTACACCTTTGCAGTTGCCGAGTAGTGAATCTTCCTTTTCTACTAAGTTCCCAGGGTGACAGGCGAGTAGCCGCCCTTGTTTCCTATAGTGCGAACCGGCATTGTGATTATATTTACTATGAAAATTGAATCTTTTGGACCCTGCGGTGGTGCATTGGTAATACATTTGCCTAGCGTGTGGTTCATTCAGGTTTGACTGTGGCAAAAAAAGAATGTTTACTGACTGCTCACTGTAGTCCGGGGATTGGTTCCCTATGTCTTAAGAGTTCTGAGTTCCTCGGAAAACCATATATGTCCTGACTCAGCATAACTCTTGCTGTCTTTCCACCATAAAACTCAAGTAAATATAATTTAAATTTTTCTTTTATTATGGGAAATTGTGTGTAATTTTTCTTTTATTATGGGAAATTGTGTGTAATTTTTGATTTATTTCTTTAGCCATGAATGTACAGTTACAATCACAAATGTGGGAAAGGAGCCTGTTGATAGAGTTGATTTAAGCCTGCATACTAAGTTAGACAAAGGTGCTGTATATTTTATAATTCATTTTGAATACCTTGTCATGCACTGTTTTATAGTTGTTGGTTTTTTTTAGAAATATTTTTAGAATGTGGCA
This sequence comes from Dysdera silvatica, assembly GCA_006491805.2. Taxonomy (NCBI): domain Eukaryota; kingdom Metazoa; phylum Arthropoda; class Arachnida; order Araneae; family Dysderidae; genus Dysdera; species Dysdera silvatica. Next base: position 93,817,253 of record QLNU02003225.1, on the reverse strand, counting down.
TTTTAATTTATAAAGGCTAATTAAGATTTTTATTGAATTGATTTGCAGTTAAAACATCGCTAATATTTTCGAATGTTTTGTTTTTTAACTTGAACTGCACTTGGTTTTCTTTCTGTCCCTCTTGAAGGGGAGAGGTTGCCACAAATGTTGTCAAAATCAACATTCTCAGATAATAATGTTTTGCTACAAATGGCACCATGGCAAACTTATTGAAAACAATAGTTTGTCAAGCCCATATTGTAATAACGCTTATGAGTTAAATTGGAATAATAATAATAGCCTTAATGATAATTGCAAGTTAATAATAATATATCAGGGCATGTGAGGTGATAACGCATACTTGCAATACCAATCGCAAGCAAATATCAATAATTCCAAATACCACTTATTAATGTAAAAACTTTGAATAATTTAAAGACTCAATGAAGACTAAGAACCATATTTTGTTATTTTTATGTTTTTTATTTCTCTTTCAGTAAAAGAAGCATCTTTTTTTACTTGGAGTAAAGAAAATCTTGACACACAGTTGCCAATTTCTGCTGGAAGCACAGCGAGCTTCACTCTCTACATAAATGCTCTTGGAGAGTTCGTTAATCCTGTGAAGACAAATCTTGGTATAAATAATTTTCCCCAAGAACCTAAAAATTTCACCATATTGTCAAGTTTGTAATTGAGATGCCATTTAAACTTTTTTTTTTAGTTTATTGAAATACAAACTTTTGTAATTGCACAAACATTGAGGATGATAATTAGTAGAAGTGCATAGGTGTGGGCATATTTCTTCTAATGTTTCCATTTATCTCTTCATGAGTTTTTAGCATATTGCGAAAGGGAGAATAATGCAAACGAACAGTAGAACCATTAATTTTTGTTTCTATCGCTTTACTCTCCATTTGATTTTCTCTCCTGAAATTCTCAATCTTCTGAATAATGCTGGTGCCGAATCGAATCAAAACTTCAGGAAAAACTTCACCTTGTTCGCCACAGAATGACCCTTGCTGTTCTTGTGCCATAAAAATACAACCAATCATCAAGGAAAATAAGACTGCCGATTCCCTATGGTAGCATAATGGTAACACAATAATCTATTGTGCGGTTTATCTGGGTTTGATTTCAATATTACCATAGAAATGGTGTCATTTTTCAATCTACTGTATGGGATTTAGTTTCCTAGGCCACAGAGATTCAGATTTCTTGGGTCCGATTTGAGGTTCCGGGGCGGTTGAACCCTAGCTATCTTTGCCCCAGGGGCGGACTGGGTCCTCTCAAAGGGCGAATACCTTGGATTATCAGAGGGCGCGAGTCCTATAGCCCATGAGGGTGCGAGTCCTGTTGCCCATGAGGGGCGCACCAGTGGCCTAGTCTGCCCCTGCTTTTCACCATAAAACACAAATACGAAAAGCTGTTGACCCATTCAAAATTTCTCATAATGCAATACAGTTTTAATTATCTGGATGTGGGTCTGCCTAAAAGAGTACACTATCTTGTGGCAAATCTCTGCAGTATCTCTGTGAAACATTATATTTAGTTTTTGATTATTTCTATCAGATCTCCATTCCTTTAATAGCATAAGACTTGACATGCTAATGGCTGCATACTCTTTGAATTATTATTAAATCCACTAATTACCGATGCCGCATGCTCCTTGTTGTCGTTACACCATAAGGCTCACAACCAAACCAACCCCACTAATCATCCATACCTGCCTTGGTTCTTATTAATCAAGATTATCATAATTTAGCCGCATTACTACATTTGTTCGACACCTTGCAGTGGAATAGTCTTAGTACGGCTGTTTTACCACATACACATGCAGAAAATCATAAATTTGACTCCTGATAGGATCTAGTATATTAATGTGTTTTTTCTTGTCGATATGTGGTTTCATTGTTTTTTCCTTGTCGATCTGTGGTCCAGTATTTGAATCCCCTAGGGACAGAAATCCGGATTCCTCACAAAACTATGGATTCTGGTACAGCATCACCTTAGCTGTTCTGATGCCTTTAAACAGTGGTTTTCAAAACTTTATTGCTTGGCGCAGAATGACTCTTACTGCTCTTATGCCATAAAAGTGCAACCAACCATCTCAATCCTTATTCCTATTATGTTATATTGTATCTTTTCATATGGAGCTCTTTTCTTACCACATGCCTAGCCATCCAACCCTTCTATAAATGCAGTGGACCCTGTTAAAGTGACCACTTTTTATAGTAGAGAACTGGTAGGGATTTAGCCATACCTATACTAAAGTCTGTCATGCATAGTGGTCACCTGTCTATGGCAACCACTACAGTCCATTCCCAAAGGTGGTCTCTTTAGGCAGGTTCCACTGTATTAGTTAAGGAAAACCTACAAGGCTACCATTTATCACCCCGCTTCGACATAAACAAAAATAAACAAATCAGTACAAAGAGACGGATAATACTTTTCTGTTGTTGCGAGATAACGATTACACTGGCCAACAGTGAAAATGTATTTTGAACAAACTGAGTTGTTCTTTACTAAATTTATCGTACTGATCGTGAAAAACTCTGATTAGCTCTAGTTTCTGATATATGGAGGAGGGGGGGGGGGAGCATTCAAGTTATTGATAAGCATTTCCTTTGGGCATTTCTGATATTGCCCTTGAAATCCCATCGATGGTAAACAGTGTGACATTGTCGCCTTCAGAAAACATGCTGTGTTTATTGTTGTTGATTGTAATGTATGTTTAGCCTCCATTCCCTTAGCAACAGGCTAAGGGAGTGGAGAGACTGAGCGTGCAGTGTTAAGTGTCAGTTGACAGCTTCATCAATGAGTAAAAAGGATTACTGCCTGTAGTTTGGTTGCAAAGACCAGGGAAAGCTCTGGATCCCTCACACATGTTGCATTTCTTATGCCTCTAGTCTTCGTTCCTGGTTGAGTCGTAAAAGATCATCAATGGCCTTTGCTTTCTCTATAATCTGGAGAGAACCAACAAACCATGTAAATTATCATTATTTTTGTGTGACAAATCCAGTAATACATGACATTTCAAAGAAGAAAAGTTAGCCTTGACATATCCTAACGTACTGTCGGCTATGCGATCAGTGCCTCACAAAGTCAGACTGCCGGTTCCAATCCTACCATACAGTTTATACAGTAGGTTTTATACAGAGTTTTATACAGTAGGTGAAGGGGGCGGTAGTGAATCTAGTATTACTCCATCAATTTCAAAACAGAATGCACGAAATTTTGGAGTAACCAGAAGTATACACAGCAACATAAAATTACAGTGTGAGTTGAATGATCTGGTACGAGATTTACAATTGCTTCAAGGTAGAATGGAACTGTTGGCATTTAGATTGCAGCAGTGCAATTGTCTTAACCAGACAGTAAAGATGACTACATTCCGGGACTGCCATACTCCATTCGTTCCATTTTTCAATAGTGAAAATAATTTAGTATTTTGCAGTAATATAGAGGATTTCATATCAGCTCTGAAAATTGACCATGAAATTGATGGAGATTGTTCATAGATACATTGAAGTGAAGTCTAAAGGGTGTTCTTTTGTATAATGTAAACTTGTTTCCATCTGATGGGTTATGTAGCTTACATGAAGGAAACGTATCACAACACAAAGCAACTGTTATGCACAGTAAACTATGACAAGTTTAAGTGGCAGATCTCCAGTGATCTGAAAGTCATTTCCGTATTACTTGGCCTGCAACCGGATTACACCAAATTCTGTTGCTTCTTATATCTGTGTTAGAGCCATCATGCCAGGGCATGTCGCTACAAACAGAAAGATTGGCCTATGTTTTACTTCAACCTGGAACACATAATGTTTTTTGTGAACCATTTGTAGGATCCAGTGAAGTTATACTCCCTGCTTTTCATGTAAAACTGGGCTTTATGAAACACTTCGTAAAAGCCATGGATAAGACTGGGGAAGCATTTTTGTATTTGTTTGTGAAATTTCCATGTCTCAGTGAAGCCAAAATGAAAGAAAGGGATTTCATTGGTCTGCAAATATGCAAATTTTTCAAGGATGAACATTTCAGTAATATTCTTAAAGGTGATGAAAAGTAAGCCTGGGATTTCTTCGTTCAAGTGTCCACCAACTTACTTGAAGATCGAAAGGCAGAAAACTATATGGATCTTGTGGAACATCTTCTGCAGTGCTATGAGATAGACTGGGGTGTAACATGTCCTTAAAGTTACACTTCTTACATTTTCATTTGAACTTCTTCCCTGAAAATTGTGATGTTGTTAGCGACAAACATAGAAAAATGCTTCCACCAAGAAATTTTGGACATGGAAAAAAGATACCAGGAAAAGTGGAGTTAATCAGTGTTAGCCGATTACTGCTGGACATTAATCAGAGAATCACAAGTAACAGAATACATATGGCAAGCAAAGCGATTGCACCATCAGTGAACTTCCTCCGAGGGAGAATAAAAACATAAATGCATGTATATGCTTTTTAGGGCAATTCTGAAATGCTGTAATAATTAAAAAACCGGAGCTGAACTTGTATTTTCATGATCATTTTCTTCTTCATCACCCTCGAAAACATAAAGATCAGCTCTTTTCGTCAAAGATTAGAAAAAATGCAAATTTTGTTTGCTGGTGTTACATTTCGTTAACCTATCTAAGCGACGGTCATGAGAATTTATAGATTTTTTTTGGATTTCTCGGCTAGTTTTACGAATGGTTTGCAGAATCAGTGGAGGAACACTGTGGAATCTTAGGCTTTCATAAAACACACTCTGAGAAACACTGCCTTATAACACAAATTAACCAACATTTGCCATGCCTTGAATACTTGTAATTTCTATTTTCTATCCCATGTCCTTGTCCGTGAAATACACTTTGAGAAACACTGCCTTATAACACAAATTAACCAACATTTGCCATGCCTTGAATACTTGTAATTTCTATATCCTATCTTGTCTATGGAACATACGTTGAGAAACACTGCCTTATAACACAAACTAACATTTGCCATACCTTGAATACTTGTAATTTCTATTTTTTACCTCCACCCGGGTCATTGTGTTTGATTGTCTTATCAATCATTTAGTGTTATTAATAATAATGTTTTACCCTTGTTTGTATCCATTTTACACACAAGGCTTTTTTTTTTTTTTCAGATACTAGTGCAGTAAGCCAATCGAGTACTAAAGGATCCCGTTCTTCGTCTACGTCATCTTTGACTGGAACTCCAAATCGTAGAAAACCACCAATTTTAAGTCCTGAGCCATTCCCACCAAAGGTACTTGTATAAAAGTCTGTTTTATTTTTCCATTTATCTAATTTTTGGAAAAGTTATGGTTTCATTAAATTAAAATTTTGTTAGTTCTAATTAATGGTGTTTTTATAAGCAATTAAAATGAGCAAAACTCCATGTAAATATTTAAATTTAGCTTATAAAACAAATTTTTTACCCATAATTTAGATGTCATTGAAATGGACGTCAAAATACATAATGCTAAGTATTCATGTGAGTGACATGTTACACACATAAATTACACATGAATTGAAAAATGTGGATTATTCGTGGCCCACTTAACAGTTTTCATGATGTCTTTTACTTGTGCCCTTGCCAGGAATACAGCATGGCTCCCTTTGAAAACTGCGTGGTTTGTGCAGTCATTGTGCCATAAAATGGAAACAAAGTTATAATTTTAAACATAAATAAAGCCATGATTCATCTAAATAATTGCAATCACAGTCTGCAGGTTTGCTGAACTGGAATCGATTCTAAACGAACTCAACTATGCATGAAGATATCATGACATTTAGTGGTCACAATAAAGCTTTAGTAACTTACCTTTCAAGTTTGAGAGGTAAAACTACAAATATTTTCGAATGGACGCAGTTGGGAAATTTAGAGGAGCTTGTATAGATATATCAGCTCACCTCTAGTTAGGGATTCTCCAGAGATCACTTGCCACATCATCTTGAAAGTGCAGTTGCTATCTGGCCACCAAAGTAGCATTGAGCTGCCCATAACAAGTAGGGCAGCCACCTGGTAACTCCTTTTGCGGTTAATTGTAGAGTAATATCAGTTGCTTACTCTTATTTCCTGTCATCCTTTTGTTTGACATTTCTGTGATATTCCTGAAGGCCCTGACTGCGAGTTGGCATGGGCAGGGTCTGATTACCGACTAGGCCAGCAAAGCCCGGGACTGGCGGCCCCTCAAATTGATTTTTTTAAGTTGACTTTTGTTTACTCACTTTTGATCGACATCTAGAAAATTTTTAGGTAAAAGCTTACTTTTTTTGGGCTATTTTAGATAGTTTACTACAAATCTGAGGAGTTTTAGAATGAGTATATGTATTCATTTTTTATATGCTTTCAGACCTCCCCCCTTTTAAATCTGTCATCGCGCGTAAAGGGGGGGGGGGCTCCAACTAATACTGTGCCTACAGCCCCATATGTCTTAATTGGGCCCAGGGCATGTGGAAAAATTCCAATGGTAGGAATGAAAATTTAAGAATTGACTTAATTTTTAAAGAACTGACTTAATTTTTAAAGAACTGACTTAAACTTTACTTTACTTTTCTTTTCAACTTTTTTTTTTTTAAATGCCATGTTCTGTCTTTCTAGACGATAGAAGCTGTATTGCAGTTACAGTACAGCGGTGGACCTGGAATGATTGCAGAGTATTGTCGTCAGTGTGCTGTTTCTATTACTGTTGAAGTGTTACCGTCCATCACAATTACCAAATGGGATGTTCTGCCGGCAGAAACGTAAGCACTTTTGTCTCTTAAACCATCTGAGTGAGGCACACTGAATGTACCTAATTACATTTATTTTGTTAGTTAGACTTAATATTGTAATTAATTTTGATTAAGCATGGCTAATTATAACTTAATTAGCCATGCTGATCGATTTACCATTAGTCTTATTCAATCACAATTGATTGCTGCTATACAACAGTATGAATGTCATTGATCGTTATGCAAGACAATTTGGCATAGCACTACGCAGATTAGATTTATTAAGCAGAAGTTAACATTATAAGTGTAAAGACTTTACGCTTATAACGTTAAGTTTTATTTACAAAGCCTTGATTGCCATTGTATACTATAATTGTTTAGCACTGACCATTTTCTTTCTGCAGACCTACCCACTGCTATCTAGTCCTGGATGTGCTCAACTCCACTTCACACGAGATGGAGCTTCAATATGCCGCAAACAAGAGAATATTGATCGAAGGGCGAGACACGTGTCGTATCCCAGTTCCTGTCGAACGATGTCCTTTATCAATTCCACCACCGTCATGCGGACAGCTGGATATAAATGATCATCAGCGAAAACAAAGTCTTATAATGGCATGCAGAGACCATCTGGTTCAGCTCGTTGACCTTCAATGGACTTTGGTATCCTTTTATGCGTTCAAAGGCTGATTTCTTGAATTGGTTTTCGTCTACCATAACGTTATTAAAAGCACTGCAGTAGCATGGAAGTAAAGCGTTGATCTGCCTTGTCAAAATCATAGATTTGACTTCAGCTCCTCAGTGGTGTAAAGACCTTTTGTGCATTTACCTCTTGTACCATTAACCCTAGTTCGATTCTAACAATACCACGTAAAAGTTGCTGTTTTTCCCGATTACCATAGTCTGTGGTTATGTTCCCTTTGCAAGAAAGGTTTGTATTCCTCAGGAAAAACGTAGGCAGCAGACTACCTTTGTTCTGTAAAACACCATCAAACATGGCTTTGATTTGTTATTGGTCCATGAAGTGATAGCCATTTTCTTTTCTACCGCTTCATGGTTTCAGAATTTGATTCCTTTAGCAATAAGGATGTAGGTTTTTCATGAAAATGTTGGTTTGTAAAACATGAGACTATTCCACTCCAAAATAGTATTCTACTCACACTATAATCCTTGAATGCCTCAACAGTCACCACTTACCCTTCTCCACCTAAAGATTTCTTTCACCAATCTCTTGCACCTTCTTTGACCTTTTTCCACTGTATTCAGCCATCTTTACATGGGTCATTCCACATTTCTTCTTAAAAAATTTACAAACGGCATGCCTTGGTGGCTTCGTGCATCGGTCATTTGGCAATTGTGCTAACCTTTAGAAAGCTAACAATATCTTACAGTAGCGTTGTTATAGACTAGTTGCCAACCTTTGTTCACTTTTTCCAATTTAGTTGATTTACGGTACATGACTGTAAATTCAATCCTGTGCCATGGTGTTAAAGTTTGATTAGATAGAAAATATGCGGCAGTTTTGAGGTTTGTCGTAATGCAGAAGTCACGTTCGGGCATCGGCCCCATCCAACACAACCGTATAACTAAGATGATAAATTACTTTCGAAGGAAAGAGTGATTTCTCGGCACCAGGTAGTGACCGAGCTCAAAATCACTTTGTAACCAGCCAAGTGCTTTTATCTGTTGAGCTGAAGATGTCAACCAAGCTCCTCCTCTGAAAGTGAATATAAAGCTTCACGCTTATATATATATATTAAAGCTTTATCTTTGCTTGCAGAGGATAGTTTGATTGATGTCTGTAGCTTAATGGATGAGAGCACTTGACTGATTATCACGTGATCATGGGTTCAGTCCCAACCAGGCACCAAGAAATCATTCTTTCCCTTGTGAGTAATTTATCATCTAATATTACCACATCATCGGTTATGATATGAATCGTTTGACTTCAATAAATAAATTATAACTTAGGACACCCAAATTTCTAAATTAGCAAATAGAGCTTTCAAATGAACAATCTTTAAACTGGGTAATTCCATACATTAGGGATTGAAAAATCCCTTCAAATGTTAGTAGCCAGAAAAACAGCACAATCTAACTTTATGGAAGAAAATTTAGCACTAATAAGATCATGCTGTGTACAAAATTATTCAATTTAAACACTTTATACATTACATTATAAACGCAATGTATAAACACTTTATACATTGCGTTTATGACCTTGACATGCCAAACAGCTTTCATTAGAATTGATTTGATACAACAGCTTTATTAGGATTAAAGTTCTTTAAATAAAGTCCATTCAAATTTATCAATAAATTTTGCAAACTGCTTACTTCCAATTTGTTTCTTAATTTACTTTTTATCAGGTTCATGTGAGAAAATCCTTTCTCACATGATGCTGTGGAAACTGGTGTAACAGTTACTATCTTGAATAGAGAAATCTGTCTTTCATGGCTTCAGTTTTTCCCAACAATTGTTCAATATTAAAAAAAATTTCCAAATGTTTTTAGATCAAATCACTCTGTTAGAAGATCACCAAGAAATTCTTCTTCAGTCTCATCTTTACTACTTAGAAACTTTCTATAATCTAAGCCTAACGTTTTTATTTTACTTTCTCCAGAATTAAATAAATCTGTACCATCCGGCCATTGAAGTTTATCAAATACGTCAATGGCATCAATAATCTTTGAAGTTTCTAAGAATCTGTCATTGAACAGTTGGATGCCATCTTCCGGCATATTTTGCTTGTCATTTTCAAGAGCATTTATATCAATTTTTGTAAGAAGTATCACTTTGAATTTCCCATCTAAAGTTGTGTTAAATACAACTAATTATTAAGCTATTAATTTTAATTAACAGTTTATTAACACAAGAGAGCAACTATTAATTTCACTCATATTAACAATGTTATACTTAAACTATTAATTTGCACTAACAGTTTATTAAATAATGTTATATAAACTATTAACTTTAATGAATAGTTTATTAATAATTTTATATAAACTATTAATTTTAATTAAGGTGGATTGCTTGCCCATATTTTTTCAAGTCAAGTGGTCTTTAAAAAAGCTAGATCTAGCTTGAAATGAGCTAAATTGTCAATAAGGAATACAAGCATCTAGAGACAGAGTGGGAGCTGTCGGGCTCCGCGTTTTGCACATATGCATGGACTTTGTAAATGCAAGAACATTGCCGCTAAATTAACAGTAATGCCGAAATATGCTATAAATTAGCTAGATTTACTAGCGTCTTGTGAGAAGAGGAGCCTTTTCCTGTCGCGTTTCTGCACATGTGCGTGGACAGCAGTCAAGCGAAAACATAGTAATAGCGGTAAATTCTAGCAAGGACTTCTATACATAATATCGATATAAGCTGTCAAGATCACTATACTCTTTAATTATTATATCACTATGTACATTTTTTTGCAATTTAATTTTACCACTCACAGTCCATAAATATTGTCATCCATTCTTTTTCATGCTTGATAAAACAATCCCTTCTTAAAAGGGCATAGCTGCCCCTATTTTAAAGCCCCTTTGCCCCCAATTGTGACCATGCAGACCCTGATTATATTTGCAAAAAACCTTTACCTTATCCTTTTTGTCAACGAACAGACGTCAAAGTCCAAGCACATGCGCAGAAGGCGAAGACTGGCGACTCGTCCTGTCTCCAGACGCTTGTATAGTGAATGATCTTGAGTGGCTGCCTGGGCTTTTAGAAAACTGTGTCAACCAGCGTCAAACACAATGCAAACAAAACATTTCCTGTCAGTCTCAGAAAGCAATGAACTCTCTTGTCCTCCTTCCTTCACTTTTTTTTTCTCACTTTACAAAAGGAGAAAGAAGACATCACTCAGAGAGAAAACAAAAATTAATAATGTAAAGAATAATTAATGTCGCCAGATCCAAAATTTTAGTCGCCACTGCGACCTGGCACCCGGTATTTTTCAAACCCTGCCATACATGATTAAAAGGTATATTTTATGGTAAAAATGTGATGTAATAATTTTTCGCAAATCTTTTCATCATTATTAATATTTCTTAATGGCATGTAGCGCATTGCTGCAACTGGTGCTGAGGTCAATGGTCGTGCAGCAATATCTGACATAACGTGGACAGATACTATGCTGGATGTAATTCTGATGTCTCCTATTCAGTGGGGTAAGAAATTAAGAGGAACAGGCACATGCATATATGTGAATGTTCTCACTTTCTATTACTCAAACCTTTCAAAAAAGTCAATTCATTTTAAAATACTTTATTTTCTTCACAGCAATCCATAAACAGTTTTCTTTTACATAGAGAGAATACTGAAATCGAAAGTTATTATACAATGATAAAAAAAAAGAAGAAAAGAAAATGAAACGCAGCATGCTCAAGAAATTGCACTTTATTTTGAAATGTTTCATTCTGCAACAAATACAGTGTTCGTTTGTTTTCATCTGGTTCCCATACTGGCTAATGTCAGTAGCATACTAGTAGACAACTAAAACATCGATTTTTGACTCGATTACATTTGACCACCGAATGTGAAACAGTTGATAACTTAATAGCTTATTTTGCTTTAGAAAAAAAAAAAAGCCACACATATACAGGGTGTTTCTGAACTCCATGTCTAAAATTTAATGGGAGGCAGGACACACAAAATAAGGCATATTTGCCCATATCCCCGTGTCCGCAAGGGGGCCGGTTTGGCTGTAGAGCGTAACTACAGTTTATGCCCATCACGTTGCTACGTAGCCAATTGCATGAATTAAATGCAATTTTTGATACATAATTTAAGTGAATGAGCTAATAATACAGCAGAGACGAAGAAATCCGGAATTCCGTTTTCTGATTTTGATCTGTGTTACTGTTTAGTGAAAATAAGCCTAAAACTGCCTTTTTTAACACACTGGAAAAGAGTTGGGAACTGCCAAGTATGTGTAACAGGTGAAGAACATCAAAATAAACATTTTTTGTTCAGTGAATTTTTTTCCAAAAATTAGCCGTTCGGGCACTACAGTGAATTTAGTATTTGCATCCACCACATCCAAGATTTTTACAAATGGCTACAATGCGCCATTTTAAAAATTTTTCAAATTGTTTAATGTGAACAGACATCGGGCTCTCTCCAGCGATTTTTTAAAATCAGTTAAATTCGCCAGAATTGTATGTGTAGAATTCATTCAATCGCACCTGAAGCGGCGAATTCTACACTATGTATATATATATATGGAATCCTTAAAATGCATATTTTGAATGCACAGTGTAGAATTTGAATTCCCTTGGAAATCAGTCTTACGATGGCACAGACACAAAGCATGTACCTATTATTCTATTAACTCCTTGATGTTGATTCCAATGGTTCTATAGAATACGTGATGTTCTTTCACCCCACTGCAGTTCAAGATTTGATTTCCTAGGTAATGGAGGTTCAGGTTCCTAGGAAAACCATAGATCCTATCACGACATGACCTTACATGTCCTTCTGTCATAAAGTACAAATGATGACCTGGAAACTGTATAAAGCAATCTTTCTAAATCTGGTGAGAACCTTTACAAAAATTGTCAAAGGCCCAATAAGCACCTGAATTGAAACGATATGAAAATGTGTAAAGTTTACAATATATTGATTAGATCAGTAAGAGCCTTTCTTTGCACTTACCCTTTGCAACCTCTTTAGGAACCCTGACTTAAGGTATTGGCAATTATAACATTCAAACATAAAAAATTATTACCATTTTATTGCATGTAAAAGTTTAAATCGATGAAAACCATTTCAATGAGTTATCAACTGGTCTTTATCAAGAGATGACCGTTGTAGGCATTGATATGATGTATTGCCATTCCTTGGAATATTATGTACCAGATGGTGTCTCCTGTTATCGAAGGTCTAACTTGAGAACCAGTAACAGGAGTGGTTTCTGTTAGTGGAATGGTCCAAGCGCGGCTAAAAAATGGTTTGTTTTTTTTTGTTTGCAAGTTGCATGTTTTACATAGTTTGTCATTACTATAATATTTTTTGTTATTGGCGGCTACTTTTATTTCAGTTTGAAGCTGCAATAGTTTTGTTTCAGGTAGACCATGAGTAAGTAGTCTGTGACTTGAAGCTGAAACAACAAAAATTTATTGCTATCATAATTGATATGTGAAGATCATTCAATAGTTGTAATCTCCACCACATAGAAGTCTCACATCGGTGTCTATATTTCCTTTACAGGAAATCAAGAGATAAATAAAACTGTGCCCTGCGGTGGCGCAGTGTGGTAACGCGTTCTCCTATTGCGCGGCTAATCCGGGTTCGACTCCCAGCAGTGCAAAAAGAACGCTTACTCAGAGATCTCATAAAGATCGCACTGCTCACTGTAGTCCGGGGTTTGGTTCCCTAGGCCTTAAGAGGTTCGGATTCCTCGGAAAACAGTAGGTCCCGGCGCAGCATGACCACTGTAGTCTTTGAGCCGTAAAACCAAAAAACAAACAAACAAACAAATAAAACTGTACTTAGGTTTTGTGCCCATGTATTCGAAATTTTCAGAGTTGATGTGCATCAATATATTGATTTTTTTGCAATGTACATTAATAGATGTTAAATTACTCTGAACGAAAAAATGATTTTCTGGCACCTGGCAGGACCTGAACCAACAACCTCTTGATTGCCGATCAAGTGCTTCACCAGCTAAGTTACAGTCGTCAATCATTTCCTCCCTTATGAATATATATAACGCTTTATATTGACGTTTGCTATTAATGTTCACTATTGGTGTACCTTTAGTTTAGTTAGTATAGTAGCCGATCAGCAATCAAGAAGCTATGGGTTTGGGCGCCGGAAAATCATTCATTTCTTTATGCATACTTTAATATCTGTTGTTGCTACATCATCAATTAATATAAAAAACCATTGATTTAATATTATTATTTCTAGTTTGTGTTATGGAACATACTTGCTTCTTTGATTTGTCGCTTTGGTTTCAAAGTCGTGGCCACAACACTGTCACATTAATAACGAACTTGTCCATAGAAAGGAAAGCCTTATATATACTCGTAAGGGAGGAAATGATTGGTGCCTACTTGGCTATTGTAACTAAGTTGGTAGAGCACTTGATTGGCAATCAAGTGGTCGTGGGTTCAGGTCCTATTAGGTGCCAGGAAATCATTTTTTTCTTTTCTTTACGAGTAATTTAATATCTATTGTTGCTACACCATCGTCTAGTATGAAAAATTGTTGATTTAATAATGTACATTAATTTTTTTTCGTACTAATTAATTTTGTTCGTTGTTTTCTAATGATTAGTTAACAGGGTATTTAATATACATTGATAAACATTGTTCATTAAAACAAGGATTTTTCTTTTAGATATCTTACTGAATGGACGGCTGTTCAAAGTCGAGGATGAATTCAATTTCATTGTCGGCGATCTGATAACCCTTAGCATCACAATTCGCAATACATCAGGTACATCTTAAATCACTTTACATTGCTGTCAGAAATAATTGGAAATTAACGAGGACTGCTCATGCATTTCGATAGATTTTTTTATTTCCCTTCTAATGCTGAGTAAATAACCTCAGACTCTAATCTACTGATGCACTACATACTTCCCCACATAAAGCAGTCATATGACAAATTGTAGCAAATTCTTTTTCAAGAAAAATCCCTAGACCTGTGGTGATGTATTTTCCCATTATGCCATTAGTCTAGTTTTAACTCCTAACGATAAAAAAAAAGTTATTTTTTTGACTAACTTCTCACTTTAGTCTTAAGAATTTTATGGGCGTTAAGTGGCTTGAATTCCTCAGAAAAATGTGGGTACACTGCCCATGGGGGAGGGGTTGTGGCAATATACTCGTTTACTGTTCTATTAACTTGTATTTATTTCACTTGCAATGGTATCATAGAATACATGTTTTTCTGCCCATCGTAGTCTGAGGTTTGGTCTTCTTGACAACAGATGTGCAAGTTCCTTGGAAAGCTGTAGCCCTCATCCTAACACAATCTTTGTTATCATTGCTCCATAAACACAGAATCAAAATAAAAAGTCCGATTTTAAATACGGCTCTCGGAGTTGCATGTGATGCAATTTTGATAAAATAAATCTTGACACATCTAAAAGATTGAATGTGTGTGTACAGTGGAACCTGGTAAAGTGACCACCTTGGAAAACTGACCACCTGAATAAGATGACCACTTTCTTTTTTTAATAAGAGAAAACTGGTAGGGACTTCGTCATGCTTATACCGAAGTCTGTCATGTATGGTGACCATTACATTTCAGTCCCAAAGGTGGCCACTTTAGGCAGGTTCTACTGTATATGTGATTTAATGCAGCTATTTCATGTAAAAGTATGACATCCCTATCATTTAATTATCTCTAATATGTACCGCTTATTGGACTCATATTCACAACCAGGGGGTGTGACTTCTAAGCTTTGCATTGTTCGGGGATTACACGAAGCCTTTGATATCAAGTTAGATTGTAAATAAAACGTATCCCAGCTTTCAAGCATCAACTTTGCTTTCTAAGTACTTTGACTGTTGACTAAGAATACATGGAGATTCTAATTTTCCACATATTTTGGTAATAAAATTCAGTGTGTGAATTTTATTTTCATTTTCTTAAAATTAGAGAACAGGTTTCACTCTCGTAGAACCTCTGAAATTAATATTCAGGTCTCTGGGGATCTTGGAGACTTCAGAGAATACCCACACATGAAAATACGTCTACAACTCAATATTTTGCTTTTTTTGTTCAGTCACTAGTTCTCACCACGTCGGATTAAGAAACACTGATTTCAGAGTAATGACGTTTTTCATCTTGCACTATACATTGTTAATTCTGCTTTGTTTTTTATATATTTGTAACTAATAAAAAAAATTTCTAAGTGTTGCCTTCATGGATATTTGGTGAAGAAGTACAAATCTGGCATACATTGTAATAGTTTTGAATTTGCAGAAACTGCAAGTGTAGGGGTTTAAAAAGTCTACATTTAATCAATGATTTATATCTAAAGATGGAGAAAGAAGACGAAACTATTTTGGTTCATATGACAAAACTGCTCCAAGATCTAACTAGTTCTGTTAGTAATATGGGATGAATTTGGCTCAGTAACATCAGATAAAACTTATTCATTTTAGATATTGCATTACATTCTTTGCATCTGTGCATCCGAGGTAACCAAGACCATCAGAATGGATATCAAAATTTCAGACTGGAGACAAAACGAGCAGTAATAGGCAGCGATAAAATATTCATCAAAGATGTGAGTATGAAATTTACTATTAACATACATACATATTTCCCTGCTCCCCAAGATCTCTCCTCCCGTCATCTTATTATTATACCTCTGGTAGAGTCAGTGATAAGGTGAGCAAAACCTTCAAAGGAATTCCAAATAAAGTCTTAAAATTGTTTTAAAATTTGTTTTGGATGTTCTCGTTCTCAAATTAGTAATTCACAAGTCTTATAGTAGCATAGAGGTAACTTAATTTGCCCATTATACCATTAATCTGGATTTGATTTCAGTGGCACTGTAGAAATTGTGCCACTTTATTGCCCATTTCAGATCGTTTCCCCGAGGGACGGAGGTGTAGATTGCGTAGAAAATTGCAAGTCCCAACACAATAGGACGTTAATTATCCTTGTGCTTTAAAACACAATCCATGTTTTTATGGATCCAGGAAGTATGATTTCAAAATGATTTTTTTACACCGATGTTTTAAAAATTTGCAAAGTAGAAAGTATGACTAGAATTTTAAACTGTCACAAGAAAATCAGTATTTTGAAACTATCATTTTTGAGTTGATCCTTAATGATTAAAGAGATAACTGCAGAGGAAGAGGGTGCAGAGAAATTAATCATTAAATCATCGGACTAGATGTCCAGCAGTTGCATTATTATAAGAATAAAACACATCAAACTCAACATTTGGGCATGGTTATCTATTTTCATAACCATTTAAAAACAAAAATGATCTTTAAAGTTCAGTGAAACCTTTCTTAATGGACACCTTTTGGATATGGTTAGCCTGTTGTTTGCAGCCAAATGAATATTTGTGAGTAAGAATTTACTTCACAATAATACCTCTGTAGCGGCCATCATAGCTGGCTTCACATTCAGGTTGTATATGCGTTCTACATGCCCATAAGGTAAAGGTCAGAGTTTTGACTAAACTGAGAAGAGGGGAACTGGGGACAATAACAGTATCAGTACAGTTCCAGCAAGGCAATCAGAGTGTAAACATCTTAACATGAGCGCTAGTGTCTCAGTTGTATTCGACCATGTAAATATGTTTTAAATAGTAAAAGTAATAAATAATTGTATAAAGAGTGAGTGTGAGTCGATGTGATTATTGAAGCAATTTGTATATGTATGTATAGTAGAATGTCCATGTAAGGAACTTCCGTATAGCGAAGTTCTCTACATAGCAAAATTTTTGTAAATCCACATAGTCATTACATATGAAAGTGTTTCTATATAACGAAATTTTTAACTACCAAAACAGAAAGTCGAGTGGTCACGTTAGAAACATCAGGTTCCCTAATACCGTGGGAATAAATACGCACAGTTAAAACATACATTTTTAAACGGTTAGATGTTATTTATGCGAAATAGTCATTTACTGAGAAACAGGATTTTAACTGTGGTATAATATTGCACTACCCTGCTTCATTTCTTTATCTAAACATTCATCTAAAAGTTCATCTTTTTATCTGGTGGATTCCATGACTGGTGGAAAACTTTGTAACAAGCTTTTGCTTTCTGCTCTCCTCCATTTCTAACCTATTATTGTTTAGTATTTTTCGAATTTAACCAAATGTCAAATGTATCGTCAAATTGATATCGTAACAGATGTATCAACAACCATTGTATATCAGTTGAATAAAATTATTTCTATTTCATGACTGCATCGTTTCCACCTAGCGAATTTTCTATATAACGGACTTCTTTCACGGAACTGCCCATTTCGTTATATGGAGGGTCTACTATACATCGCTTCCACCTAACAAATTTTCTATATAACGGACTTCTTTCACGGAACCGTCAATTTCGTTATATGAAGATTCTACTATGTATATCTTTAATTCATATGCAACCCACCAAATTGGTGACCTGAACATGGTTCTACCAAACCCCTCTTTTGCACAGAAACTTTTCTGTCCTATGAGTGTCTGCTGATGGGGGATTTTACTATACATGTGTAACAATATTGACAATTGGGGAGACATATCTCCTTGTAATAGTATTTCATTAAAGCGTTAGTACTTTTAAAGGTATTCTATGATGTTAAATTAAGTTTGGAACAAATGGGTTGTCTCATTGCAGTAGAGATAAGGGTGCCTTTCCTAACTGGTTTTTCGTGGCAAAAAACCAGTTAGGAAAGGCACCCGTACCTCTACTGCAATGAAACAACCCGTCTGTTACTTCAGCTCCCTTGAATTCTAACAGAATTGGTGTACAACTTTCCGTGAATGGACTATACTACTAGCGACCCATATCAATTGTAATGCCCTAACTTGGCGCAGTGTGGTAACGCGTTCGCCTAGTGCGCCGTTAATCCGGGTTCGACTCCCAACAATGCAAAGAACGCTTACTCAGAGATCTCATAAAGATCGCACTGCTCACTGTAGTCCAGGGGTTTGATTCCCTATGCCTAAACAGGTTTGGATTCCTTAGAAAATTGTAGGTCCAAAGGTTCGGATTTTCCTCGGAATACGGTAGATCCCGGTGCAGCGTGACCATCATATTCTTTGAGCCCTAAAACCACAAACAGACAATCAAAGTAATTCTTCAAGAGCGGCAAATTGCTGTTCACACACATATATGAAAACTTGGATGTTCTTTTCCTTGCACTCTTAGTATTGTTTATTGTTGCTGTGATTAAAATTTAATTTATTATTAATTACATATCTAAATTAGTGTCATTAAATTATTTCGTCAGTAGTGGAATATGGCATAAAATTATTGACTTTTTTTAAAATTTCGTGTGATTCCCATTTCATGATACTTTGATTATCCTTTCAGATCTTACCTCATCAAGACTACCGCCATGAATGTGGATTCATTTTTTTCCATACTGGTTCATATAAGTTGGATGTCTTTTGCAGTAGTAAAGATCATCAGGGTATTTGGCCACAATCCACCACATCATCAAAACCAGTTTCTCGCAGCTCTCACAATTCAGAGAAGGGCATGGAAAGTCCATATTCTTCCACACGGGACTGTGATCCAGGGGGCCACATATGGAAGTGCTCTCCATCACTAGAGATCACAGTTGTCGAAGATTAAGTACCAGTGAAAAGGTTTTTAATGCCAAAGTTGTAACAGAATATGTGACTCACAGTTGTGTAGTTCGTTTTTTTCAGTGCTGATCATCGTAACATTTGTTGATGTATATTTAATACTCCATTATTGAGTTATATTGCCAGCACACACACACACACACACACACACACACACATATAAGAATATGAAAAATATAATTTTTATGTTTTCTATAAGAATTTCAGTTCATTTTGTTAACACCATTGTAAAATTAAAACTGGTACAACATATCAAATCATACTGAGTGCTATAACAGTGTGCATTAGATCTGGGCTTTGAGCAACTAAGAAAATATAAGAATGATGATTTTTTGATTTTCTGGAAAACCTTATTTTTGAAATTGCTTTTATTCTTAGCAAGATTTTAATTTCCTTAGCTTTTCCTTCTTTCGCTTTTTTTTTAAAACTGAAATAAGTAAGCTTGGCCTACTTTGTAAACTTCTTGTAATGGGAGAACATTATTTTCTGTAAGCAGTGTATTATAGTCTAATGTATATTTTATGTATTTAGTAACATTAAATACCATAGAAACATTCTTATTTATATATGAAACAAGTTCTGTATTTCAATATTCACAAACAAATCTGTTTCCTGTGTGCCAATAAAAGGTGTAATAAGATACCATTCCACTGAAAAGAACATGCAGCGGTTC
>QLNU02003225.1:93786335-93797511 GCA_006491805.2 Dysdera silvatica | reverse complement strand
TTGTGTCTTATGATGCAAGGACAGATCAAAGCCTGGTACATCAGAACCTACAGTTTTCTGAGGAATGTAAACATATGTTTGTTTGTCTTTTATGGTGCAAGGACAAACCAGATCCTAGTCCATCAAAACTATCCTACAGTTTTTTGAGGAACCCAAACATTTGTTTGTCTGTGTTTGATGGTGTAAGGACAAATCAGATCCTGCTGCACCAGAACCTACAGTTTTCCGAGGAACCCAAACATATGTTTGTTTGTGCTTTATCGTGCAAGGTCAGCAAGAGTAATGCTGTGCTGGAACCTAGTTTTCCAAGGAATTCAAACCTCTTAAGACAAAGGAACCCAACCCCATGAACTACGTCAGTCCGTAAGCATCCTTTTTCTTGGTGCCATTGAGAACTGAACTTGGGTTAATAAGATGGTGGGTGAATGTGTTGCTACTGTGCCACTGTAGGCCCTGGAACCCAAACCTTTGTTGCCTAGAGAGCCAAATCCCGAAAGACAGTCAAACAGGGTAAGCTGCAAGCAAATCCATACCAACAAGGTTCATATTTGGGTTTTTCACACGGCACAGAAACATTTCACTTTTTCATGTTTCTGTATCGCCGTGTTAAATTCATGCTCATGCAAAATAAACATCGTGGGCGAATTTACACAATAAAGGATAGTAACTAATAAACTGAACAATGATTTAAGAACGAACCTTTAGGAAAGTCTTTTGGATCTAAAGCAAGTTTATAACCTTCTAATGCTTGAAGTAAGTAGTGGTAGCACTAAAACAAAGAAATGCAAAGACTCAAATAAATTACTTGTGCTTCTTCGTATACTCAGAATGCCTCTTCATGAAATGAATGGTGAAATCAATACAATGGTAGTTGTTTTAAAAACAACTACTTACAATTTAATAATGTTATATACTTTTTGTATATAGAAATCAATGTTATAAACACTTACTTTTACTTATAAATCTAATCTAGATGGCGCTCAATTAGATTAGGTTGCACAGACTTAGACGTTTAAGAATGCATTAGTTTGTGTTTCTATAATTCAACATTTTGCTTTCGAAATGAGAAAAATTAATATATATATAGGTGTTGCATTCATATGAGATGACCAGGGCCGGATTAAGACCACAGTGAGTCGCAGGGCACACAGGGAAAGATGGGCCCCGACCCCAACTCCATTTTGCACAAAAGGCTGGAGATAAAAGTTTTCGCTTCAAGCATTATTGCTCTCTCTCTCTCTCTCTCTCTCTCTCTTTGTAAAAATTTTTATAATACAAGTAATTTATAATGGTTTTTTAATGCTTCCAGACTTTGGAAGCAAAAATCTAATTCAGAAACGAAATGTTCCAAAAACACACGTATTTATTTAGCATGCTGGTTGCCACGGTGGGCCTCAGGGGTGTATCCCTAGGGGTATATCAGGGGTATGTCCTCAGGGGTGTATCCCTATGTACCCTGTGGATAATTTGGACTTGAAGATGACAAAACACACTGAACACTTTCAATCAAATTAATAAATTCGAAACCAAGCCTTGTGCAATGCAATTGCAGCTTACACTGCATAAGAACAAAAATGCAAGATGATAAATAATGTGTGGGGCTTGACACATCTGGTTGCCGTTAGTAACTAGATTTTTGCAGCTGGTGAATGGGGAAATCTTTTCCTATTAGGTATTTTTTTTATTGAGGTGGGTGAGTACAAACGCTGGGAAGAGGATTTGTGGGTCCCTGTTAGAGATAAGTTCAGGCTCAATTTTTGAAGCTTGAGAACCTGCCTGAGCCCGAAGACACGCAATTTGTGCCTGCCTGAGCCCGAAGACACGCAATTTGTGCCTGCTCGAGCCTGAAGATGTGCAATTTGAGTCCACAACTTAAAAATGGAAAAGTCAGTTTTGGGTTTCAGTTACATCTGTCTTATGAGCCCGGGCTTGCCCGAAAATAATATGAAATATGGAGCCGATTGCAGGCCCGGGCTGAACCTGTCTCATCTCTAGCCCTTATGCTGTTCAGCAGATTGGGCCTCCCAAACAATTACATTTGTTAAGTTATTAAAGTTCAATGCCAGGCTCCCCTTAAGATATCGGGACCCTGGGCTCCCCCTTTCCCTAAAAAGTATGGTTTACTGTAATTTCTTTAGCCTTAATAACAATAAAACCTATGGTAGTCCATAACAGTTCAATCAAACAAATTTAAGGCTAGGATATATATTGTTAGTGCAATAGTAGCTCCGTGCCTAAAATCTGCAGAAATACAATACATGAACTAGTAATAAAGGTCAACTTACTTGAACCCAGTTTGGACTTAAATTAGATTGCGAAACACATCTCATTGCTGCCACACGTTTAAAGAAAGATGCCTTACGATGAAAGCCCATTTGAGTGTACAGTTGTGACAAAGCATCAAACCTGTGCATCTGAATAACAAAACACACCGTCACACACGCACACTCTATGCATCAACAACCATATATTAAATAGTATATATTTTTCTTATAGTCACATATAAGCTCAGACTAGGGCTTTTTCGTAAAGAAAAAAAAATATGTATAGCATCTTTTGAGATCTTCCAGATATAAAAACATACTTGTCAAAACTACTGTATTACAAAGGAGGGCTAAATAGCTTAACAAGTAATACAAATTTGAAATGGACGAAATCTATCAACACCATCATCAAGTCACTGATCATGCTGATTGTGCTAGAAAATTATATTGCCTGGATTCCAATCCTGAGAGCTGTTCTCGTTCTTTAGGCTTCAATTACATTGAGCAAGTTTACTCGCTCCTCACTGGCAAATTTACTCGCTGTTACCAAACTCAATGCAATAAATTTGTCTAAAGCAAAAACTTCACTCGCAGCTCACTCGGCTACTGCTAGTAAAGTTGAAGAGTGGGCTACCTGTCTCTCTACTCATTTGGGTTCTCACGAATTCGATTGGCTGAAACAAATCCTCAAAAAAGGTGGGTAGAATTGAAAGCCAGTTTAGAAAAATTGCTGTTAGCCATCGCCAAAATGTGGACAGCAGTAATTCGTGTGGAAATTATTGTTGTTGTTCTTAATGTTCGATATTCCACAATACTGGATATTGCTCATAAATTTTTAAGGAATCAACACTACCATTCCTATTCCACTTCATTTTAAATTATAAAAATAACTGGAAAACAATGCAAGTCAATCATTAAAACACAACTTCTACATTTCTATTACGCACCTCTGCTGCACACTTTTATGGAGCAAGTTTTACTAGCTGTGTTTAATCAAGTCAATCGCTGATCTAGTCACAACTCGTTCACTCACTGGCTTGTGAACTAGCCAGCGATTAGCAAATAAACTTGCCCACTGTAATTGAAGCTTGCGGCTATCCAGTCAGGCCATCCATTTTTTTCGCAACAGGAAGCAGGCTGCCTTTAAAAGTTTTTGATATGTTAATGAATTTTAATGTCCGGACAAAAGCCAAATATGACCTTGACCACTGAAGCCAAAACATGCCCACGCCATAACTGAACTTCCTCCATTATGTTAGCTGATTACTTGTTTGTTGTGCCTCAAATCATGCCAGTAATGCTTGGCACCATCCGGCCCATTGAGGTCAAATTTTTTCTCATCAATAAATATTACTTGCAACCAATCATTCTTTCATGACATAAGGTTCTTGATCTACTATAATCATTTGTGTTTATGGTTTACAGTTAAAGGTAGTTTCTTTAAAAAAAAATTGCATATATCACATGAGGTATCTTTTAAACACTCTGTACACACTACTTTTTGATATTTTTACTTTTTCCAAGTGACTGATTTTTCTTTTAGACATATAACCACTAAGGACACATTTATGGATAAATCGCTCCATTCAAGGAAAAATGTTATTATGGCAGCTAGTTCACTTCTACGGTGGATGTTTTCTATTTCCACTTAAAACGTTATCAATAGAGCATTTGAATCCTTTTAACCATATCGAAATTTCACTTTCATTCCTTCATTATATACAGTCGAACCTCGTTAAGACGAACACCAAAGGGAACAGAAAATCTGTTCGTATTAACAGTAATTCGTCTTATCCGGAAAGGGTAGTATGTTATACACTCTGACGGAACTTCAGAAAACGGTTCGTATTAAAAGTAATTCGTCTTAAGCGTGTTCATCTTAACAAGGTTTGACTGTATTTGCTTGTACCATAACCTGGATTATTCACATGGTTGTCAAACATATTATCGCAATGCAATGGCAGGGCTATTATTTTATCAACAGCTTACAAAGGATACATAGATTATGAAAAAGAATGAATCAACTTGTAAATTGCCATCTCTGGCTTTCTCTGTTATGTTTCCACTGGAGCATTTCATCCACATTTTAAACAAATAGTTGTATTTTGGCATCCAATAGCTGCATGCTGGGCCACCTAGAGAACGACTGATGGCTAACCCGACTCTTTTGGGCCACAAAATATTTACACACAATCGAGTATACTTAGCCATTGAACGTAAGTACAATGATTCCAGTCACTGGGTGGCAAAGAAATATTCATATGCTCTACGCATGTCCAATTATTAACAAATAACTAATTTGGAAACGTTCAACATAGAAGTTTTCCTCTTCAATTCAAATGTAATGTGCCGATTACGATCAAACACTTGGCAAAAATTATAAATATTTTACCTTTTGAATATCGTCTTGGGTCAAGGAAGTAAAAACCACATTCTGCAAGAACTCGGAAGCCTCTATGTACCTCTGGAAACGGAAATTGAAATACAATGAAATTTTAATTTGGGTAGGAATCTAACTTTCTAATAAAAAGAAATGCATTAATAATGCACACAGATAAAGTGTGTGTGGGGAGAGGGAGAATTTGCACGATCATGCAAGGTGAAAAAATATAAGGCCAAACTCTTTGTACAAACTTTAATGGGTGTATGAAATACTAAAAAAGAACTTTCTCGTTGATGAATGTATGTCTGCAGACATACATTATCCTTTGGTACTAGAGGCTGCTGTTGAATGGCAATTGGCTTTTTTATTACTGTTCTCATATGTTATAGAAGCTTCATATATGTAACATGGTGCATTTCTGAAATGTGAAAGGGGCTGACATACATTTATGTAGACGATTCAATGAGTAAGGTAACAAGACTTTATACGAGTGTATTATTGTTCATAGCAATAGTTCCCAAACCTTTTAAGCGACAGAACCCCTTTCTTACTATGTGTTTAGCCATGGAACCTCTCTACAATTATTTAAGTAAAACCGGTTATTATTTATCGCTATTTGTACATAAACAAAAACAAAGCAGTACATCAGTCTTAAAAAGTGTGTAATATTTTTCTATTATTTAGAAGTATTAGTGACAATTAGTTCTATCTAAGGGGTTATCATAAGGGGAGGAATTGCAGAATTTACAGATTTTCTTGAAAAATTGTTTTACAAATAGTTCACAGAACTCCTGGAAGATTGTTGGAGAACCCTGCCTTATATCATTTTAATTTCTTGTGAGGCCAGAGTTCTTCACAGCTGCTTTGGCACATGGACATTATATGGTTCCTCATGCCAGTCCTTCCCTCAGTCATCTGTTGTACAATAAATACACGATAACATGAACAAATATTGAATTGCGTCATGTGATCAGATTCCTGTAACTAAAGGACATATTACCAGTTGAAATACATTGTCAAATATTACCTCGGTTGCTATGTATGAGAAGTGCTCTATCGCTACATGACAATATCAGGCTACACTTGGCCAACACCACATGCGACTTGTTGCACTGCTATATCAGAGAGATAAGTACTAGATCATCTTCCGTAAAACACAAACCTGGCATCCAGTGGTTTTCATCTATTCAAACCATCGAAGAGCCACTTAGGTAGCAGGTGATTCACAACTGTCAAGAAGTTCAGTAAGATGTTATAGTAAAGCTTCAGGTGTTCCTCCCTGACTTCTTTTAGGCTGAAATAGTTGCCTTGATGTACCGTTGGAACAAATATTTAAACATGTATGGAGATTATGTGGGAAAAATTATCTGTACAAAGGTCTTCCCATTATTATTTACGTGTACTAGTGGTGCAAGTTTATGTAAATAAGAAAGTCTAGTTACCTTACTTACCGAATCATCTTCATTCTATATGGGACTACCAATGAAAACTAGGGCTGTGATCGCTGGCGAACATGGGGGAGTGTTGATGGGGATTGTAACCCTCCCACTGCAATGAAAGTTTACATATTTAATATATGAATATATGGAGTGGTAGCTCTGTAACCTCACTACTGAGCCAATAACACCCCCTTATTAACTTTCCGCATATGCCTACGGCT
This sequence comes from Dysdera silvatica, assembly GCA_006491805.2. Taxonomy (NCBI): domain Eukaryota; kingdom Metazoa; phylum Arthropoda; class Arachnida; order Araneae; family Dysderidae; genus Dysdera; species Dysdera silvatica. The sequence continues at coordinate 93,791,204 of QLNU02003225.1, read as the reverse complement.
GCGATACGTGGGCCAAAAGGTGACAACTGCGAACCTACATTCATTAACAAAAACAGTTCCTTTTAGTGTTCCGCATCTCCCATTATAACTTGTACGGAAAGTTTCAAAACACTATGCATATGACTAATACCAACAATGACATACATAAAATTATTTGAACATGGAAATCATAAAATTTTATTTTGGGATATATTTCCAATGGACAGTGGAATATTACCTCATGAGCTATGAGGAATCTTGTAGCTTTGATGCTGCATTCAACCTCTATCACAGCTGCACTATGATACTAAAGTTAAATGTACAAAATATTTTAATACACAGACGCTATCAAGATATAACATTATAGATGAATTGCACATCTGATTACTATTATTGAAATAATCCATAAACAACAGTGTGAGTCTTCATATTTAAGGAATCCCACTAACACATTACATAGTAGTATCAACGTCTGGTCTGAAACATGTCGATACGGTCTAAACCAGGGTTGTCTAACCTTTTTGGGCAGAAGACCACTTGAAAAATTTTCACAAACCTCATGGGCCAGTAGTTTAAAAAAAAAAAAAATCCCTCCATAGTTTTTTCCGGTCATTTGTTTATTCACTTGGGATATGGAAAGGGGTCACCTATGCAGCCCCTGCAGTTTTTCCAAAAAAAATTCTAAATTTTTTTTTTATTCCAAACATTTGTCGACGGCCCGGATTGTGGCCTAAGGGCCATATTGTTGGTTAACATTGGTCTAAACAAAAGTATGCTTTACAGCAGTGGTGCGCAAACTATTTTCATTGCCGACCCCCATTTTGTGCAAAATTTTGTCACGACCCCTGGACGAACTGTCCTATACTTAAAAAATATGTTATGTACATATTATGCACATTTCTTTGACTCTGGCAACTCACCACAATTCTCACGACCTCTCGGGGGTCGCAATCCACGGTTTGCGCACCACTGCTCTACAGCATTGGTACTTTATGGCATTTTACACAGTATTATGTCCAATTTTTTATGCTTATTCCTTATCCCATTACTACATAATGTAAATCGTTTTGCTTGTGTTCCATGGCACACTGGCAGCTAAGATCATGATCGCATTAGGATCTAGTTTTCAGAAGAACACACACTTCTTTCACCAACATAATCAATCCCAGGGCCACAAATCTGTAGAAACGAGCAAGTACTGGGTACTTGCTGAAAATACACACACACATATATGGATTATTCACACAGCAACCAAACTGTATTTTTATCAGTATGCCACAATACTGCTTGCAAACCATTTACCAGTATCTCAAATAACGTTACTTTGATAGTATTCAATGGACATGGCTCATATAATTTATTACATTATATTATTATGGTTCATATAATAACTTAAACTAGCATTTCTTCTTGCAAAACGCACGTCGCAAAACTTGTATTAACCAACTCATTTTTTATTTGACAACCTCTATTAACACTTTCAAGGGAAGAAAAAATCGAGACAGGAAAAAAAAAAAAAAAGAGGGTGGATGGGGCAATTTAAAGACTTGCACCGGGCTGACCACGAAAGGAATTACCAATGCAAACAGTGATAGGAAACTGTGCTCCATGTTAACTTCCAACCTCCATCAGAGAAAGTACTTGACGGAATTCAATATATAGTTATATCAGGGTGAAACGTAAGCTCAAAAATGAACCAAACAATGGTAGTAGGAAAGCATTAGACAGAAGTCCTCAATAAAAGATAAGAGGTATATAAAAAAAAATACATGCAGAACTTCAAAAAACAAACACAAGAAGAAAGAGGAAAACACGGGGGTGAGAGTTATGAAATTCACAAAAAAAAAGATAGAAAATGGTGATATTTTGTAAAAGAAATCCCTGGAATTAAAGAAAAGGGAGAAATATCCACAATGTTAAGTAGACAATCCTTAAGGTAAAGTCATTTGATAAAGGGAATATAGTTCTCGAAATATTGTGAATTTGAACATTATTAGAAACTATTTTATTCTTCTCTTATGTTCTTCCACTTTATTCGGTATTTCTGCATTTATTTTCTTCTTTAATTTTTGTTTTTTTTTACATTTATTTTTGATTAGTTTCACAATTTTTGCATTTACATTTCTTTGTTCGTATTTTGTCCAGAGGCACAATTTAACAAGGTATCATTTTGGTAAATTTGATCTGGTAAAAAAAGTGTGATTCTAAGTATAATCAGGGTGTAAACCTTTTATTCGTTATCTAGCTTTTTTTTTATTTCGTTTAGCTTTTTTATTTCGTTATCCAGCTTTTCAGTTTCCATTGCATACACAGTTAAGGTAGTGAAAATCTTTTTAAATGTTCCTACCCACACGTAACTTCTTGATTCCCATCTTAAATCACTTACCTTTTGATAGTGATTTACGGCTTCCTTGAATTTCTCAACGATATCGTCGACTGACAGGGCATTTTTTCCCAGATTTTTTAATTCGGCAGCATCAATTCCATTTGGCAAACTGCGGCTATTGTTTACTGATGCTAAAATTAGAAATACTAAGCATTAAAAAAACCAACACATGATTAAGATTAGCAAACACTACCACAAGCAAAAAAAAAAATGGGATTCACATTAATTACCCTCCATTCAATTCATTTTCCAATGCACTGAGCCAATTAACAGCATGAATAATAAAAAAAAAAGATCTACTACTTCTACTAGATCTACTACTACTTTAAAAAAGAAACTCTACTTCAATCACATCTTTTTATTAACTCAGCATAGTTAATCTCTTGCTTCTGAACTTAGTATTCGAAATGGTTATGCAAATAAGCTTTGAATTTTTATGGCGCAAGGACAGCAAGGGTAATTCTGTTTCAGGAGCTTCTCAAGGGACCCGAACCTCTGCTACCCCAGAACCGAACGCCGGGCTACCAGTGCAGCGGTCGCCAACCTTTCGGACCTCACGGACCACTAAATTCATAATTTTAAATCCCGCGGACCACATTTCGTGAATTTAGTGCAATATAAAGGTGGAAATTGTCATTCAGAATATGAGAATTTCTTAGAATATTATTTTTGTTTTATTATTAATAAAACATTAAAAATGCAAATAATGTCCAGATCTTTTTTTTGTGAACCATCAAAATTTTCTCGCAGACCACCAGTTGACGACTGCTGACACAGAGGGCAGAAAAATTGCAGACGTTCTATGATACCATTATGAGTCAAGCCTCAATTAATGGCATGAGAGACAAATGGTTTGCTACTATGCCACGATAGACAGTGGTTCTACATTTTTTAGAGAAATTTGAATTTTTTCTGGCCTCAAAATGATAAATAATGAGCAGTTTGTCATTAAATTTAGTTTGACGTCATTAGGAGTGAAATCTTAATTAACGACATGCTGGGTAGACACATTACTACTGCACCATCGCAAGGCTCAATGTAATGTCGTTACTGAATGCAACATGACTATAGTTGTAACTACATTAGGAGGAGGGGGAGTGGGGTAATTACAATTACGACAAACTGATTACTACATCTCTTATATCTCATCCATTATTTGGATTGCTTCCCCGATTCCAGCTTTTTCGAATTCTACTGTACTTATTAATAAACAATATCTGTACTCCTAACTTACAAGCAATGACAATAAGAATGGAATAAAACGTGCATGTAACTTAACAATGCAAGTTTAACTTGTTAAGCTAAGTTTACATGCTAAATAATGAAGTACTTCTTGACAAATTATGCATGTGCACTCAACAAATTTTGCACAGGTGCTTATCAGGAAGTGTTTAAATAAAATACTATCCACCACTGTTTAATACGAGAAGCATAAATATTTGAAGAAAGTAAAAAGAATACCTTTAGATTTAGATGAAGGCATACCAACAGGAAACGAAGAATTCCGATGTAGAGGCTGTTTCCTGTTCTGTGAAGGATACACGAGGCTGATGGTGGCTGCACACTGTCCTTCATGAGTTGCAGCAAGCCATAACCAATCATGTACTGATTTCAAAAGCTCAAACGATGAAGAATATAAAATTAATGCTTCCAAAGGCAAGCCAGCTTGCAAGGCCAAATCTCCTATATGCTTTTTCATACGTCCAAGGCAGCGTTTTTTGTACATTCTACGAGTAAAACCAATTGTGAACAAAGCTTTAGTGAAGTACAGTGAAGCCTGGTAAAGTGATCACCTTTATAAATTGACCACCTGCATAAAGTGACCAGTTTTTTATAAGAGAGAACTCGTAGAGACTTAGTTATGTCTATACAAAGTCTGTCATGTATAGTGGCCACCTCTATATGATGACCATCGCAGTCCAGTCCCAAAGGTGGTCACTTCAGGCAGGTTCTACTGCATTTTACACAGAATCAAATGTTCACATATTTTGATTGCACACAAATTCATATGTTCGATTGACGTTGATTATGCATTTACTTTAACTACAATACTTGATTGCGCTGAAAGGAAGTGGATGTAATTAGCCTGCTTTTTCGTAGCATAAATGCAGTTAAAAGCATGCTGCATCAGACCAGGGGCGGACACAGACTTTCATTTGGGGGGTCAAGGACAGAATTTGCCATGGTCTTGGAATAACACCCTTCATTTATCATGAAAGTTGGAATTTTTTACAGTGAAAAAATATATTTTGGGGGTCATGACCCCTGTGTCTGCCCTTGCATCATTCCCTACAGTTCGCCGAGGAATCTGCACATCTGTAAATACGGTATCGAGCTTTGGAATAAGAATTGGTTGAAAAATAGCAAGTATTTAATAATATAGGCGAGATTCAAGCCCATATTTCCGCATAGTAAACACAGAATTACATTATCGCTGTGCTATGGTATGGCTGCAATTATTTTGAATTTCTATTAATTGATTGTCACACCAAAAACGTTTGAAT
>QLNU02003225.1:93757352-93786235 GCA_006491805.2 Dysdera silvatica | reverse complement strand
TTTTTTTCTGTATTATGAACGTTTTTCTTACCATACTACTACATTTGTCAACATGAACTACAAGTTGTTTTATTTTAGTAGTAAAGTATTCCTTTAAATAAAATCATTCGTAGTAACGTACAATGCATATAATCCAATCATCATAGACTATGTACCTATTAATTTATATGTAAATGTACACAGCGTAATTAGAAAGAAACGTATCTTTTGAATGCTTGAACCTAAAAATGTCAAATTTGAACCAAAAGGTTCACCTTTGAAAGCTGCATCTGTTTATGTAATAAAAATATGGGGTACCAAAGTTACCCCAAACCCACTTTAACTTTGGCAGGTCAGTTTTTTGCTTTTTTCTTACAGAAAAAACATCGTACGATTTTTCTATCGCATTGCATCATATACTACACAACAAGACTGATATAATGTAGCAATTTTAAATTTCTTGGAGGCAACTGCTTAGTTGTAACAGTCGATTGAAGAAAAAAAACTGCCCATGTTACCCCGTTCTATGGTATTAATGGTAATTGAACATGAACGTTGATTAATTAAAAGACCCTAATAGCAGTTTTAGGTGTATTATAGCGTTAATTGTTGTGAAAGAGGTAAGTAACTGCTAGGTTGTAATTTAATGAGAGTTTACAACTTAGCTGGACTAATATCGTATTTGTTTGTAATTAATTGGGTTTAAATTTCTATTGTTGAGCGAGGATGCATTAAGTTGAAATAGAATGAGAGTATTGTCTACTGAACCTAGGCATATTGAATACATATATAGAATTGACTGTCATATCTGCAGGTGATATGTTACAAAAGCAATCGCGGCTGATAGCGAACTTTAGCCTACCTAGTAGTATAGCGAAATTGTTTTATGTTAACACATATGCATATGATAAAGTTTAATTGGTAGCCTAAATTACGCACAATAAACCATCACCGACATTAAGTAATAACAATATACATAATATATTTCATTATTAAAGACAGTTAGGTAAAATTATATTAATACCTGTTGGCACGAAAAGGAGGGGGGTGAGTAATATTAAATAATATCGACACCAAAGGGAATAAAATTATACAAAAGTTTGAGAAAAAAGCTTTTCCTCAATAATCAGACAGAAAAATATCTCCATAGAGATTTACTATATGTCTTTGTCCCTTGCATTATTATACTAACGCTCTTTCTCTAGAATAAACAGAATTTTAACATTTTATCTTAATCCTCAAAATTAAGGTGGGGTAATGTAGAATATCTCGTACATGCACAGCTGAAATACATCTTTTTTTACCAAATTTTACCCAAAATATTTTCTAATGGCAATATTAAAATTAAAAAATCATAATAGAAATTAAGCAATAATAAGAAAGATTTTAAAATTCGTGAAATTCTGAAAAAATTCTAAAATTCACGAAATTGTCAAAAAAAAAACATATAATACACGGAAAATTTCACAAATTCACCCCACAATAAAATTATTGCCCTAACTATAACCCCCATTTGTGGGGTGTACCACACCCCCAGTGGGTCTTTCCTGGGCATGCCTCTGTTCGCAAGGAAATTGCCTTCCTTCATAGTGACTAATTTTTGGCAATTTGTAAAATCATCCTCCCAACAGCTGGCTATAGATCAGCTCAAGATTCAGATTAAGGGAATCTTAAGGAATGGTCCTCCCCAAAACAAAATTTGTAACAGGACTGCAAAAATATGTGTATACTTGTCAAACTTGGGGAGAAAAAAAGAACTCTCAAACCTTGAATCATCAAAATTCTGACCACAAAATCTCGTTTTGCAGACCATTAATTTGAGAATATTTTAAAGGACAAAAAAATAGAAACCATTTGCTTTAAAAAGTGGGGGGAGGGGGGCATTCTGAAAACTTAAATTTTGATGGCAAAACTACAAGTAAAAAATTACAATTATGTCTGAAGGCAAAATTAGTATTTCCTCATTTATTTTTGTATAGTGTATTTCAGTAGCACAGCAATTCAAAATTCATGGTGAGGGGAGGGGGAACTCAAGTTGGTTCAAAGAAGATTGTGTGATGTGCATTCTTAGAGAAAATGTGTTTGATATCAAATGGGGAGGCTTGGACCCCCTGGGCCTCTTCCTTACATACACCACTGATCTGTTTACATTTCTTCTTTATGATAAAGATGGCAATATGTTTTTTTTATTTTGTAAAAATTTTTGAATCCCGCTACCCAAAATTAAATCCTAGCTATGGCCTTGCACATAAGTATAATGAACCTTTACATAAATGTAATCATAAATTTTATGATCAAAATACAGTACAGTCAGTACACAGTCCTTGAAGAGTTTCTGGGTACAGAAACTCTTCAAGGGATCCAATAAAATTTTTTGGTAAAATGCTTTATACCGCTCCCTCTATTTTTTCCTACTTCTTTATGTGATAGGTATAGGTTAAACAAATGTAAATGTGACACTTTAGTTGGTCAAGTTAGCTGAATTTAGTACAAAACTTTCATGGATAGTACATTTCCACCCAATTTTTATAAGCAAAAAAAAAATAGTACCTGGTATCCGTATCTATGCCAACAAAATCCTTCTTTTCAAAAGATGCTGTAAGCAGCGGCAATTTCTCTTGTTTCTCCAAAGATCTATCCAGCCGCTTCGACTCCAGCACCCAAAACAAAGAACTAATAAAATCATTCATGTTTTCTTCTAAAAAATCTGTACTGTCCACACCAGGGTACAGAATGCAATGTGTGCTCCTCGTTTTCACTGATGGCGGTATTATAGGTATTTGAGTGCCAGACGGAGAACTATCTTCTGTGGTTGGGCTGGCTGATACACTGGAACTGCTTGAACTATTGGAACTTGTCTCGGTCGCGAGGGGATTGTCACTGCCATTTAACAGTTTAGAATGTTTATTTGAATCGGAGTCACAAGATTCAGAAAGAGTGATTACAGGAGAGCACTCAATGTTGCCATTCGTAGGGAAACTATCATGATCAGTCAATGAGCATGGCTGATCAAACACTTCACCATCTTCGTGATCAGCACAGACATGGCTTTTTGGCACTGTGTCAACATCATTCTTAAAGACGTTATTTTGGTTGTTTTCTAAGGCTGGAGATTGTAATTTTTCTGAAAGTGCTTGCTTATCTTCTGGCAGAATCTTACACGAATTGCAACTGGAAGGGGAAGAGTTCTCCGTGCCAAATACAAAGCATCGTGAATCATACAATGCTCCGCTATACTGTTCTTGGTATGAAATATGCTCTTTCCAAAGCTCTTCCACATCGTTTTGATTATTATATTTACCTAATCATAAAATATATATATGTTAACATAAAGCAAGAATATAATACATGAAAACATAACTTTTCGTGAAATAATAGTTCATAAACTAACCGACTGTTGATAAAATATACTCATTCAGGGTAACTCCGCACCACCTAGTTTTCAATTGATTTGATTTCAAAGAGCTGGGCACGGTCCATTGCTGCATTCTGGTGGCAAAGGTCATGAAACTATTTTTCTGCTCTGCGTTTTAGAAGCAAGCCAGATTATGTGCAACTAATTTGGTAATTCATCTGTTTCTCTAAAGTACTAACGATGTGGGATGAAGAAACTTAATTTTACCGGTTCGAAGTTGTCTGGATTTCCAGTTTGTACAGAACAAAGTAGTTTGAATGGAATTTCTGATACTAGTTCAAAGTTACCCCATGTGAAAGGGTAGCCGTATGTCAAGCAAAAAACTACTTTCATTTTATCATCAAAGTTTACTAACTTATGCAAATTAAGTTAACATTATGGCTTATTCTTCTATGTTATGTTTTTAGCTGCGAAAATATCGTTAGAATGTAAGAGAGGCAAATGAAAATAGAAAAAATATGTATCACACCCTGAAATTGAGTACTCTGAATGACTGAATATGGGAATGCTTATACTATGATGAAATATAAATAGAAAACGTACCAACAGAGAGTAAACCTAGAACCTTCCGATGAGTTTGAAAATCACCCCAGTCATTATTTTCCACAGGGTAGTTTTTTTTGTATCGTAGCCAAACCACACGTTCGCCAGTGGTATCTTGGATGCGAACTTGTTGAACATGGCTTATTTTTTCAAAAATTTTATTAAAAGCTTTCTGACTAATTTGAGATCCTAGAAACATTAAAAAAAAAAAAAGAAGGATGACTTGGAATTGTTCAATTGAATACAATAAATTTTACTGTTTTAAGGCAATTCACAAAAAATTATCAAAAAGAAATTAATTCAAAAGCTAAACTTACATCTAAAATAAATAAGATGTGACGTGGCTTTGAATACATCAATTATTGAATCAACTTCATTTTAGGAAAAATGTACCTTTTTTTTTTACACAATTTTGTTTAGATGCATGGGTTTATTTCATCTGAGCAACAGACGGAAGAGACTTATAGGTCTGACTCAGGGAGTAACCTGCTAAAAATATTTTTGTAGCTTTTCAGCTAACTTGCACCTAAAAGTTCTAGCCGAATTGGAAAAGTTGTAGCCAAATCAGAAAAGTTGTTTTTAAGTTTACAAGAATTTTTGGTCGGAAGCCATCAATTCTGCACTATGGCATTTAATTATTTTTAAATTTTTACCTGATTCTTCAATGCTAGTGCATACACAAAGCAAAAGTTATGCAGCCTTAAAGTCAAATTCATTTCTTTCTGGCTCATTGATTGATACTTTCATCAAGTGGCTTATGTTGGTGATATGAAGTCTATTACAAATATGTATGTTTTTATAGGTACTTTTCTGTTATCAGAATACCACTAATTAACGGCTCGCCAACACGTTTCACTAAACACAACCTTGGCGCAACATATGGCCTTTTCGGTTCCAGAATGCTGCTACCGGCAACCATAGCTCGCTCGTCAGTGAGAGGGTATCGAAGGTCACAGCATAATAGCAATCATTTCATGCAAAGACTATTTAATTAAAAAGTATTTACGAATTGCAACGTAACTCGAATGTGATCTGAATGGACATGAGTTGCAGAACGATGAGCGGTAGAGTCTGGGGGTCTACCCCAAGTTCGGTCCCCTGATTCAGGTATGTACTGATTTTTTATATTTATACTAATTGTATGGAAAAATACTTACCGGTATAAATACAAGTGGGGGGGCTAGTTAAATATTACTTACCTATCTCCCTTGCTTGTATTTATACTGTTAAATATTTTTCCATGCAATTAGTATAAATATAAAAAAAACAGTACATACCTGAATCAGGAGACCGAACTAGGGGGAGACCCCCCCACCCCACCCCCAGCTCATTGCTTCGCGACTTGGTGCACGTTAAGATCACATTCAAGTTATGTTACAATTTGTATAATGTTGTCCAAAGTTGAATAACTGGCCTATGACGTCATAGCACACTCAGTGGTGCACGGCGCATTCAGGAATTAGGTAAAATCTTGAAATAAGCATTCTTCACGCTTTTACGAAGCAACGTAATTGTGTAGATATCGTCAGTGCCAACCAACATTTGGCACAATATCAAAATTGGCGGTGTGATTTCGCAAAGAATGACGAGTGGTGTCCTGATAACAGAAAAGTGCCTTTTTATATTTGTTTCACTAAATCGTCTCTTATAATTTAGAGTAGTGTTTCTCAACTGCCAGGTCGCCACCCACTACCAGGCACTAGCATCAATTATGCCATGCCAAGAGAGATTCTCCTGGAATTTGCCATTTTAGTTTTCCGAAAATTTTTCATAAATAAATATTTTATCATGGAAATATTTTGAAGAGAATAATAGTCGTGAACACGCTGAAAAGCTCAGACCCATAATGCCTGAATATCATCTGTGCAGCAAATACCAGTGACCCAGCCATGTATTTCTCAATATGTAAATATTCCTGAATGATCGAGAATTTCCAGACATCCAAACCTTTTATCATTTGAGAAAGAATATACCGCTCATTATAACCGGACAGAAATAGTGCCTGCAATCCGATTACGGTTGTGTGCGTCGATTGTGGTGCGTCATCTGTTCTTAAAGCTGCATGAAATAACACCAGTTACAAATGCTAGAGACCAATCATCAAGGAAACGTATCACCAAAGTGTATATTAATGGAAGGACTGTACTGATGCTCTTTATAACTACACTATAATTAATTATTTACAGAAAACTTTAAAAAAATCAATATGTCTTTACAAATGAATTTGTTGGGACCAAGCCCTCATCTTATAGAAAAGAATTTACTGGGCCGCAGCCTCATGACAGTTGAGAAGCACTAATCTATAGTATGCACTGGAATTGGCAATTCAAATTGACGTGTTATTATAGCAGTGCACTCACATAGCAAATTTTCTTCAGTAGCAGAGTGCATTTTTTCAGCGCATCACTCGGAGTTACAGGCAACTAGGATTGAATGGGAATAGAAACCTGCACAGGCCCGTGGGTTGCGTCAGGCTGAGCCGACTATTGGGCTACAGGCCAGACGTAAGGAAACAGGTCCATGAAGGTCTCTGGTTTAGAGTGCCAGCCTGTGCTGACTTGTCTCTAAAATGTTTAGGCCTGTGCATACAGCACGGGCTTGCACGAGCCCACCCCAAAAATATCTTGGCCCATGCATACAAAACAGACCTATGCAGGCCCATTCTGAAAATGTTCAGGTCCACGCAAGACTACTGAGCCAAACTTGGGCTCTGTATAGGTCACAAGTGACTCTAACCTACGATAATCCACTGAATTCTAACCAACCAGAAGTGATGATTTTTTTAATGCCAATCTTTTTTTCGCCATACATAGTTTGGTGTTTTTTGCATAAGTGATTTTTTCTGTAGCGTAAATAGGTGAAAACAAGCAATTTGTTTGCAACTCTCATCTAGATGCAACATCTGCGAAAAAGTATTTGCATCATCAAGCAATGGTCGCAAACATGAACGAATTGTTCATAATGCTACGAAGAAGAGATAGAAAACAATAGAGTGTAATAAATTTTTACTTACAATAAATGGTCTATTAAAAAATATATAACTAAAAAATTAGAAGTAAAATCAAAAATGTATCTATCATAATATCATTTGTCCATAAATACCATGAAATCTGCATTTATAATTATCGCTTAATAGATTTTTAATTATAATAAATACCTTTTTATATAAATAATATATAAATAAAAAAAATTACGATCAAAATTATAAATGTGTGTGATAATATCATCTGTCTATACATAGCTTGAATTTCGGTTATATAAGTATCTTTTAAATAATAAATTTTCTATTAAAATAAATACTTTATTAAACAATATAAAAATAAAAAAATTAAGATTAAAATTGAAAATGTATCTCTAATAATTAACTCTTTTGCTAACACTTTAGTGAACGGCTATTGAAGACAAATTGTTGTCAATTTTCATGTCACTTCCAACTGGCTAAAAGTCAATGGATTATTACGGACGTGAGTTGCTCACTCCAGAGGCCACCCTTCCCAACTACCTCGATGCATTCTTTTTCATCAGATTGTCTCTTCAGCACTCTTGTTCAATACTTGATTGGCAATTTCATCCACCGATATTACTTCTGTGCATGCTTGCACATTGTCACCTACAATCAGAAAGTCCTGCAAAGTCAAGTCTTTAGGAGCTTGAGGGTCCTTTCAATAAATTTTCTGCATGAAGGCTTCGTCTGTACTGGGATCACTTTCCGAGGTTTCTTGTGCTGGAAAGGCGAACCCTGCATGTCGAAATTAGTTAGCAATCATTGCTTGGAAGACATCATTCCATGCACTAACTGAATGAAATCAACTTTAACAGTATAACACGAGTTTTCGTGACGAAAACTCGTGTTATTGCAAAATTTCATCATGGCTCCAAAAAATCAGAAGCTGCAAATTCTAATTTTTTGGACTAAAGCACAGACTCTGTTTAGAATCAGCTTTAGTTCATTGCTTATGAAGGGTACAAGATACAATAACATTTTAAATCAAAGACGAGTACTTTCCTTTCCTACGGTTCCTTGACCACATAAAATTAAAATGCATAAACGTTTAGATAGCTAAAAAATATGTTCTTTCTTACCAACTTGTTTCACCAAAATTAATAATGTCCTATGATCCTCAGATGAATGAGAGTAATCAGGCACGCTCATGTTTCCTGTGACTTGATTCTTTTTCTGACATAGATGTCAGACTATTACACTGAAATTAAACAAACATGACATTGTATATATAATCATCAATAACAACAGTAAATTCAAAAACAAAGTTGTATAAATAACAACAGTGATTACTAGGACTAATCTAACGATGTAGCGCAAGGTAGAAGAAATAAAAAAAAAAAACTACGTCCAACGTTATAGGTATAGTAAAATTTATTAAACAAATTTCGACGTATGTTTCGGACAGACTTTAGCCGTCCCCTGTCAGGAATGTATGTGATCAGAAACTACCCAAACACTGAAGGGTTTTTGATTTTGCATGTCTGTTGTGTTGCCAGTTGGAGACCACTGATCACTCGAAAGTTACCCTTCTTGGTAACTGGGTCTTTTACAAGGATTACTGATTCGGAAGTTCACAGGGCTGAGTTTCAATGTCAGAATCCAGAAGGGGAAGTTCCCTGAATACGAGGTATCCACTGTTACAAGAAAAGTACTGTGGCAAAAAAAAAAGGGAGGAGGGTTTAAGATTTAAAAAGATTAGACTTTTCTAATTTTAAAAAGTGAAACATTTCCATCATGGTGGCCACACGTGTGGGCTGCGAGTTTGGCAAGATGAAAAGTTCAGAAGTTGTCAGTTACCACCTCGTGAAGTATCACCCATTTTTTTTTTCACAAATGAGATTTAAACTGGGCTTAATGGCATACTAGGCAAATGCATTACTGCTGCACAACCTAAGGACCCTTGATAAATAGTACGTTAGATAAGTATATTACAACCACACCACTACAGGGCCTTATATTTAAAAGAAAGCATTTTATGTTGACAATGTGCTCAACAGTTCAATATAGAGCACTAGTAACGAATTCGTTCCGCAGTGATTTTTAGTGGGACGTGTTTCCAACACACATGGCAACAGTGACTCACTTGCCGCCATGTTGTTTACGTTACATTACAAGGTTCTGCTTCCTCGTCCCTTTCCTCCCTTCCCCTTCACGCCTGTTTATCTTCATCACTTCCCCTTCCCTCATTCAGTTGACTTAAAAAAAGGGATACTAACCTTCATTTGTTTTCTTGGTTGGACGTTTATGGTGGGGAAAGTTGTTTTTATGGCGCTCCTTGTATATCCACAAATATGTCACAAACGAAACCTCAATCATATTTAAGTTTCTTTCACCGAACCTAGCTCTATTATGTACATTTTCACCTCTTTTCCAATACCCCCAATGAAAAGCGTCATCCACGTTAGGCCTAGAGCCTACTTGGAAGATAACGTGCATTTGACGTTCCGTCTGAAGTCATAACCCTACCCACAGCGACTTTTCAACCCTTTTCTAGAGGAAAATTGCACAGTGGGATGAATTTGTACTTTCACCCAATATAGATCATACTGCCTAACAAATACAGAAATTGAAAATAATTCAAAAGTATGAACAGGAAAAAAAGTATGAACACTTTGAAGAGGGAAAGAAGGTTTAAAAAGACATACTTCACATTAAAGCAAGAACAGAAGAAGAAATAAAAAGTTAAATACAGCAATGGCCAAGGCAATGAAAGAACTTATCAAATTGGAGAAATCACCTAAAATTTTTAACTGTATACAAAGAGAATATCCAAGGCAACGAAAATACCTTAAAGTAAGATACATAGGCATAATCTGATGGTGGACACAAGGGTACAACCTACTCTCAGTTTCTTTTACAACAGTGGCAAAAGTGTTTTTTCGTTGGGTTTTTTTGTAAAATTTTTGCACCGAATTTTTTTTCTATTGCCACTCCCCTCCCCAGTTTATGCTATATTTCACCCTTAAGTTATGCCTATGGTAAGATAAGTGGATGAAATGGGACAGTAGGTTTGAGTAATATGCAAATAAGCATTATAGGCACATGAAGAAAGTTCATAAGGGAGGAGGGGGTTATAGGCTCAATGGGAGGTTACAGAGCTACAACTCATATATTCCTATGTTAAATATACAAAATTTCATTGCAATGGAGGGTGTTACAACCCCCCACCACCACCAGCTATGACTATGCAAATAAGGAACTATATTCTGAGAAAAAAATTTTAACTGCACAAGACAGAAATAAGTCAAGTATGTTTTGTATACAAACCAGTACAGAAAATAGGGTAGACAATAACTGGTACATGCAGAGGGAATATGAGGGTCATAACCCCTCCCATTGTGATGAAATTTTGTATACATAGATATATGAAATTATAGCTCTGCAACCCCTCGTTAAATGACCATAACCTCCCCTTACAAACTTTCTATGTACGCTGATGATGTCAATGTACAAGAACTGTCAAACAAAACAATGACAAATTTAGACAAAGCTATTTCTTTTAGTAAATAGTCTATGATAAGTGATAAAAAAGAATATCATGAAATGTGCCTATAAAGGTTTGCCTATTATGATAAATTTGCCTATAAGGGTAACTTCCACGAACCCGACAGACAAACCTGTAGCCAGAATTATGTGGCAACTGGGAAAGGCCAAGAGCATATGGGGCACAGAGCACCCCTGGATTATTCTATATATATATAAATAGCTCGATGGGGCAACTGGGACACAACCGCGGAGCAACTAGAGCAAGCTTAGCCACAGGCCTGCTAACAGATGTAGAGTGTCAAATACAACCTTGTTTATAATAATAATATCTCTTTCCAGTCCCTAGGATGTCATTACAGACAAAGTTCACTGTACTGTTGGCATTACAAGTTAATCCTAGACAACTGAAAAAGATACTATGAACGATGTATAGGAAACTATTTGACTTATTAAAACAAGCAACTTTCAAGTCCACAATTTCTATAAACAAAAGCATGGTTTATTTTTTTCATAATTAAAGTTAGATTATTAAAATTTAGTGATTTGTTAAAACGTTTACAACTTTATAAATGAAACAAAATTTTAAATATATCCAAGGTGATATTCATGCTTCATTGAAAACTTTCAAGAGCATTAAATCTTGTTAGATGTAAAAATGGACAAAATGATTGCGCTTCCGAAATGGATTATTCATTTCAGATGGATCAAACCATCAATCAATGGATTTCAGATAAAATTTACCTACCAACCATGTTTTTCTCAGATTGCATAACTAATCATTTCACTGGAAAATGGTATTGTTTAAAGATTTTTGAGGTCGTAACACTGAACTGAGTAATGACAAATAAATAAGTAACGTCGACATTACCAAATGATTCAAAATCAATTATTTTTTAAAGAGCCGTCTAAGTTTTTCTGCATTGTTATTGTTGTATCACACGGCTTTAAATCCCATTAACGCACTAGACGACTAAAAACTCTTGGGTCCCTCCCCATCCGTAATAATAGCAATTATAGATTTCTTGGAAACAACCAGGTGGCAGCACTTTAAACGAAACCAATAACTGCTTTGAAAGGCTAGGGTAAATTCCTTGTTCCTTGGGGAATTATTCAAGAACATTTATAGAAAATGTAATTTAAAATTACCCAAATTTAACTGTTTGACGTGTAATATGCAAAATTAGAATCGTAATGGAATGATGTTCAATTTTACTCGTTTTTGCGGGATCGTTTTCAGAGGGGGCTGGATTTCGTCGATGTTTGGATCCTTTTTGCCCAAATTTTAAATTTCCAAATTTTTTTTACAAGAAAAATGGGCGACAGCGTTACCGGTGGAAACGGTGACAGTCAATTATAATCATGTTCATGGCTACCGTTCAAAATGGCAAAAATAATAATTATAACGGAAAATGAATTAACAAAATTCTTACCTAGTATTTAACATGCTATGATAAACCAAAGTTTTAACAAATCGGCTGGTTTTCGTTTGCACTACATTGGGAGTAAATGTGCAATTTATGCCATACGCAAAACGGGAACACATTGCGTAGGGGCCGATTTAACGTAGGGTGTTCTGTTAAATTGGCGAAATGTTGACATTCATAGGAGGTTACTATTTTATATAAAGCAGCTAGCACATTTTTCTTTAATGCTGCCAAAAGGATTAAAAATGATTCTAGGGGCTCTACGCCGTGTGGTGTAAAAACCACAATGCGTCAGCACCATTGGAGGACATCATCGCCATCGCATGGCTCCAGAAGTGGCTGCACGCGAAACCTGCCTTCGGTCAAAAAAACCCGATGAACTCGGTCATATGGGCGTCGTCTTGTTTCTTATACGCCTCTAGCCTGGCCACCTGCCTCAAACTTTCTCTCCTGCACAGATAATGTAAATTATGTTGAATTACTTGCAATTATTAATGGCGCCAATTAAATGGCATATGGAAAACGGATACGTTTAACTGGCGCCAGTTCGGATACAAACGCAACAACAATTCAGCTACGGTGGTAACACTGTTGGGGGCGTGTTTTTAAATGTTTATGTCCGTATCTTGGAAAGGTCAATTTCATAAAGGAGTACGAACCGGTCACTCACGTGTAATCTAAAACGTATATTATTTTACTCCCATTTATATTGTTTTGCACGATTTTCAATATATGTCTTGCGTGCAATGATAATCATGACAATCGTGTATTTTGTATATTATTGTTTTTGGTTTTTTTAATTGTACTTGATCACACTGATCACATGTTATTGACAGTCACAATAGCTGATTCTTTTCTTACAGATATATAGGTTTCCTGCACAAGTAAAATTTTCTGTGCCTTATGCCATTAGGGCGAATTAATCAAATTTGTCAAGAGTTGATTTTTGATAAACACGTTTTGAAGTAAGATGTTTGGTGCAAATGTCACAATGAAGTAAGAATTGTTTCTGGGATTTTTGTATTTCTTGTTGTCATTCTTTAAAAATGTACTTTAAACAATTAGTTTATTGTTTAAAAATGTATCAACTGATATTTTGACATTGGCCTAAGGTATAAAAACACAACTATTCATGAGTGAACCTTTCTCTTCGTCAAATAAAGACAGGGGGTGCATAGATGTAGCTAGAAATTTCATAAGGGAGTTACAAAGTTGCAACTCGTATATTCCTATGTTAAATATACAAAATTTCATTGCAATGGGGGGTTACAACCCCCAACCCCACCCCTGGCTTTGCCTATGAGAGGATGTAATATTATTTGCATTATATCACAGCAACATCAGTAGCACTAACCAAATATTCTATGAATGGAAAACATACACTTCCTTTTCTAAACTCAAATACCACTGGAAAGCAAAACTCAACAAGTTGCCACTCAATTTTGGCAGTGAACTCAATGTCACTGTCAAATATCATTACAAAATGAAGATTGTGTGAAAGTCCAGAGTTTTCATTTTCCACACAGTAGAAAACCTCACATGAAGATTCCCAGCCGATTTATACCTACATAGAGAATTTCCAGTTGGATTTTCCCCATACCAGATGGTCATTCCTAACTGGAAGTTTGGCAAAAGTCTTGTGTATGGTAAAGGTTTTGAAATATTTATAGTGGGATTTCTCAAACTGTAAGCCTGAGGTGATTTCAGAAAAAGCCTACAACCTAGATTCATCACATTCTGAGGTACAGCTTTCATATAGTCCTAGTCCAGTAAAACATGGGAGGCTTGCAGCTTGAGGAATCATTTCCATGGGCACGAATATGAGTACTTTTGGAGAAGGGACTGAGAAAAATTAATGAGTATTTCTGGGGGAGGGGTGAGAAATATTATTACCTCCTTCTCAAAGCTGTCAAGAATTTTAGTGAATGTACAAGATACCAAAACGCTACAAAAATAATTGATACTGCTTGACAATTAGTAATGAGCTAAAAAGTACCTTATTTTAAAATGTTACTATAAAACTTTTGAAAGTAAATGCATAGCAGGTTACGGCAAATAAAATTTTTAAATGGCTAGGGAGTTCGCCCCCTTCTGCTTCCCCTGGGTGCCCATGATCATGTCATTAATATTTTAAAACATTACCAGAATTTTCGGCAACCTGGAGTTGTGAGTGGTCATCTGAAGGGAATTTCCTACATTGAGAAAATCTATCTGGAAATTTCCGTTGTGGGAAATATCTGGCTGGGAATTCCCTGTACAAGGTTTCTCCCACATGGGAATCAGTAACATGTGGGTACAAGGGCAGATCCAGGATGTCGTTATGGGGGGGAGGGGTTTCGGGACCTTCACCAGGAGTGAGTTTTTAGTTTTGGACTTAAGTTTAGTAATTTGTATTACATTTATACATGGGTGTTGAAAACTATCGTGTGGTAAGTAAAGTGCAAAGTTAAGTCATCTTGGTTTCTTTGAAAATTTGTCAATCACTTTATTTACATCAATATGAATATTTCTGTGGGTGTGTGTGTATTAAAAGTTTCTCTTCTGAGATATGCGTTCAAAGCCAAATTTTCAGGTGCTTCAACAATAAAACCTATGTTTTACTGAAGCAATACTTACTGAAAACGTAGTTTGAAAGGCAAGTAGCTTATAGATTCGTGGAAAAACGTCTGGATTGCATTTCTCCAAGACTTAGAGACTTTGGACGCCTGTGTAAGACTTTTGTTTATTACAGTCATAACAAACAATACATAAAATACTCTTCTTCTCCATTTTTTTTTCCTATTTAGCCCTGACGAGGGGGGGGGATCACCCCCACCATCCCTCACTGGATCTGCCAATGGGTGGGTATTTAGACTTAGGATTTACACACACATTCTTCCTTCACTTGATAGACGTAGCAGTTGGGTACTGAAATTACTTATTTTTAAACTTTATGCCAGTGTTGAAATAGCAGTTA
Organism: Dysdera silvatica; assembly: GCA_006491805.2. Taxonomy (NCBI): domain Eukaryota; kingdom Metazoa; phylum Arthropoda; class Arachnida; order Araneae; family Dysderidae; genus Dysdera; species Dysdera silvatica. The sequence continues at coordinate 93,771,428 of QLNU02003225.1, read as the reverse complement.
TCATAGAATCTCCTAGTAAACCTTTTTATTTTGTCTTGTTTAAAAACATACTTGAAATTCCTTAAAAATTATAATTTAAGAAGGTTGAAATGTTTCAGAAGGTTAATTTACGTCAGGAATTTAACTCTTTTTTCCATTCACCTTATGAAAGTAATATTTATGTTTATAAGAAAGTATTATATTTTATTACAGATATTATAAGATTAGACTTTAAAAATTAATAAACTCATACTCATCAATGTAAAGTTTTCAAATTATTAGGGGGCAAGCACTTAGTTTGTACATTTATGTATTACAGTTTATCTAAAATTGCAATATATTTCAAATTATTGATGGGGGGCTCAGGCTCCACGGGCCCATATAACTCTACGCCTATGCTCATGCTATGAAGGAAATGGGTGGCGGTCTATCTTACTTGAGTGCTTTAGTGCTACTTGAAATATAATAGAAAATAAAAATTTCTCTTATAACTATGAGGGTCATTGCTTTTTCTGGATAACCCCTTATATAGCAAGTTCAGATATTCCCTGTGAAGGGTAATAATATCTTACAACTTAATATACGGAGGAAAGAGCGTTGGTTCTTGTTCTCGTTCGTCTAGTAGGTCAAGACACCGCAGGCTCAACGCGGGGACCCTGGTTCGAATCCAGGATGAGGAAAGCGTCTCTTTTTCTTCTAAACAAAAATAGCTCTAATTTGAGCTACTAATACGTTGGTGTCAAATTTATTTGTAACAAAATAATGCTCCACAGAAATCTCGCCCCGGTGGCTTTGTGTGTTGACCATTATTTGGCAATTGTGTTATCCCTGTGAAGGGTAATAATATCTTACATCCTCATATACGGAGAAAAAAGCGTTTTTTCTTGTTCTCATTCGTCCAGTAGATCAAGACACCGCGGGCTCAACGCGGGGACCCTGGTTCGAATCTGGGATGAGGACGGCGTCTCTTTTTCTCCTAAACAAAAATAGCTCTAGTTTGAGCTACTAATACGTGGGTGTCAAATTTATTTGTAATAAAAAATCCCCCACGAAAAACTCACAAAAATCTCGCCCCGATGGATTTGTGTGTTGACCAATATTTGGAGGTTATGTTATCCCTGTGAAAGATAATAATATCTTACAAATAAGGATAAATTATAATCTAAGCTTTTTAATCAATAAATCCAATCTTTTTGGATTTATTGATTGCAAAGCTTAGATTTTTTTTTTTTTTGTGTGTATTTTAGCTTCAGTACCATTAAATTCTGTTCAATAATTTCCAGGACTTTAAAAAATGTCAACACTGGCATTGACATAACAGTGCCAACCATCCAAGAAGTTGAAGCACCATTGGGAGGAACATCTACGGAATATGAAATTTCTGTTCTGACAACATTAGATTTGTATAAGTCTCATCTACACAGCAAAGATGATGTTATCCACTTTTGTGTAAGCTGTTTATTTCGCAATCATAATTGCATTGATTCATTATATTGTATGCTTCACACATTGCAAGGATAAATTTCGTTAATACCGTAGTTGCCCAATGTCTTCAATTTTTCCTTTGTCTTAAGAAGTGTTCAAGTATTACGTAAGCACCTTTGGGGTGGGGTTGTTGCTGTTGTGCTTATTTTCCTATGTTAGCTAATGTTAATTTTTTGCTTACCAAGGTGGGAGTGGGGAGAGGGGTATAAAATGGCCAAAATATTGCTTACGTAATACTTGAACATTCCCTTACTGATCTGGGTTTGTATAATCAAATCCACATAAATGTGCACCACACAGCTGCATAAAATAGTAAGCCTAAAAAATTTTCATCCCCCTTTTTAATGTTATCTAAGCACACTCAACTGCACATCAATATGTACACACATATTTTTTAAGTCAACCCCGCATTTTGGTATGGAATTTCAACCTGATAGTGCACAAAGTTCCAAGCCATCATGCTTGTGTTTCGAAGTGTCAGAACAGGCCCAAATCGGAGTTTTGGTATTGCATGGGGAGTGAATAACATGATTCTTTAATGACTTATACTTTTCTATAATTGAATTCATTTGCAAGGCGTTGTTGACTGGAAGATACCTTTGCTTGTTGAACAGTTTTAACTTTATACCTACCTATAGTCAGTGGTGTAGTGACAGAGGGAGCCAAGTGAGCAGCCTGGCCCCATACCAAGGGGGAGCCCCGAACAGGCTCTTTACTTTCACTTTTTTAATTTTCAAAAAAGTTTATTTTTTTATTATTTCATAAATGAAGGCGATGTTTGCATTTCAGCAGCAATGAAACGACTTTTTTTATTAGAGTGCAATTGTCGGACACTGCCTATTTCCAGACACTTCTAACATTCAGTCATTTTCTTAACTGAAAATTACACTAAGTTAAGGTTCTGATTGTGTATCAGTTATTACAGAGAGGCGTCACGAAACCTCTGAACAACTGTATCTTGGTATTCCTGACTTAATTGAGATGAAGTTCCAGGGTAACAACCCATGCGAGTTGATGCATGAGTTAAAACCCTTCTGATATAACTTATAAGCTATCGGTGATATTATGGAGTCTATCACCGCTCCATCGTTCTGCAATCCGTCATAGAACGATAACCAAATCTATAAATGTAGAAACCGCAATTGGTAACGCTAGAAGTTCATGGTCAGTATGCAGTGGTGGCTCATCAGTTAGAAATGAGGTAGTACAGCAAATGAATTGTATCTTAAACTATATTTCAAACACAAAAATATAAAAAAAAAAAATCTGTAGCTATAAATTTTTTATTTATTTGTATACAAATTATATTTTTCTCTCTTTTCGTCAAGTATTTTGCTGTTTTTTAGTATTTGATTATGCTTAATATATAGATGAATGCCATTCTCGCACCCAAATTTGTAGTGTACAAATATTCTATATAAGTGACCACAATGTAATATACAGTAGGGTCTCTTTTTATGTGATTTTGAAGTTACGCAGTTCACAATTCCCTGATATTTCCCTAATTTTGGATAAATTTCATGACATATAATCGGTCCCAAAGTTGTTTTTTTTAATCCATTTGGCAACTGGACCCCCATACAATATTTATTTATATGAAAAAAGCGTTAAACTAAGGGGGAAGATACAGACTTTGGTAAAATTGGGGGGGGGGGTGCTGATTTCAAAATTTGCACTTGACATTGCTTGAAACCGGAAACCACTATTTATTAACATGTATATTTGGTAGAAAAGTGGGGGAGGGGGGCATCTCCTAAATCCGCGCCTGGTTCAGTATGAAAGAAATATCATGGAAGAGTTTATATCAATTTTCAAGATATATTGTTTGCATTTACTTTTGTAGGCGGAAATATGAAACGAAGCTACGAAAGCTATGTGGAAAAGAGGAAGAAGAAAAAAGCTGAAGATTTAAAGAACACTCGTTTGCAAAAAGTAACTCAGTACTTTCACAATGTGTCTAAAGCTGAAACTTCAGTAGAATTACCATCAAGTGCGGAAAGTGAACTGACTAGTTACGATGTTCAAGAAAAATTGATAGAATCGGCTGAACTAACTCCTCAACTAACTCACAAAGCAACAACACAGCTTCTCCACCTCTTTCTTTAGCTTCACTTTCTTTGGATTTGGCAAATTTCAAAGGGAAGTATTTGTCTTCTAAAATTAAATGGCATCTTATAGGTAAGGGTCCGAATAGACCGGTAGGTCCATTTCCACGAGATGATGATGGCAGAGGATTCAACGAGTCACATTTTTACCACATTTCCAAATCTGGCATGAAGATTTCCAGGTCATGGCTTTTTTATTCCCTAATATTAAATAAGTGTTTTTGTCATCCATGCTGGCTTTTTGGTAATAAAAGTTCGAAAAACCAACAGTGGATCGAGGGCTTTAATGATTGGGTTCACCTAAGCAGAGTAGTTGAGCGACACGAGTTATCCTCCACCGCATTAGGCAACTCCCGTCGCCTGTGTGTCTCCAGTGTCAGGAAGGTGCTGACGAAACACTGGAACACATTCTTTTGCGGTGTCCGGCCTACGGCTACCTCAGGGAGGAGCTCCTTCTCACCTGCGCCCGTTTAGACACCATACCAGATGCTGTCCGACCTCTGGATCCACCGGATCCCTCTGCCTTCAAGCTGCCTCGTGAAAACGTGCTAAGCGCCTTCGCTTTCGGACTTGGCGATTTCCTGTGAAGCTACTCGGCTGGCCCATGGGGGTGTCTGGTCCTCCCCGGCAGCTGGTTTCGGTGTGCGTTGAATGACGACTTTACGTGAACGTGCATCTATGAATGCCGTGTTGATCGGCAATCCATCTCCCCCTCAGCCGCCTCGGCGGCTGATTACGCTGTTCAAGCGTCCTGTCTGGGATTACAGCGCCGCCCCCGGCGGCCACCCTTCCCAATGAAACCCTTGCAAAGAAGAAAGAAGACACGAGTTATCCTTTCAGCATTTACAGGCATATAAAGTCCATCAACAGTGAGTGCATAAGAACACGATAGAAGCATTTTGGAGGAAAAAGATTTAAGGGAAAAGGTTTTAGATTGTGTTATAAATGTCTCTCTAATGCTTGCAATGCAAAATATAGCTTTTAGAGGTCAGATGTCAAGGGCAGTAACAACAAGGGAAATTTCTTAGCAATTATAACTTTACTCGAGAAATATGATCCAATACTTCTTGAAATATTAACAAAGCCGAAGAACTCTGTTACTTACTTGAGCCCTACAATTCAAAATGAAGTTATTTCCATACTTGATAATAAAATACTTTGAGACATAATGACTGACGTGGCCAGTTCTCCATTCCTTTCTATCATAACTGACACCACACAAGATGTTTCGAAGATCGATCAATTGAGTTATGTATTGCGGTATGTTTTTATTGAAAGAAATGAAAAGAATGTACCAACAAACATAATAATTAGGGAAGAATTCACTGGTTTTGAAGTTGTTGAGGGACAAACAGGTGCAGAATTAGAAAAGCAATTGTTACTTTTTAGAGAAACAAACACCTGAAACTTTCGAAATTACGAGGAATGGGATTTGATGGAGCAGCAAATAAGAGCAAAATATGCAAGGGTGTGCAATCAAGACTGGAAAAAAACAAAAACTGGCAAGATATGTACATTGTGCTTCTCAGAACCTCAATTTAGTTTTAAATGACTCTGTGAAGAATGTCAATGAAGTACGCACTTTTTTTGACATGGTGGAACCGTTGTATGTTTATTTTGATGTTAGTGTTTCACGTTGGCAAAACTAAAGGGACAGGGTACTGTAAATTGGTGTATGAAAAGATTATGCCCCACTCGATGAGCTTCTCAAATTGGATGTCTAGCTGCAATTCGTTTTATGTACAAGGACATTATGAAAGTTCTCGCGCACATAATAATAACTGGAAAAAGTGGTGAAAGAACGGAAGCAACTACACTTAAAAATTACTTTGAAAATTATGAAACGATAACTATGATTGTTATGGAAGCAGAAATTTTCAGCAGCAATTATACCATATCAAAGCTTTTGCAATCCTCTGAAGCAGATCTAAGCAGTGCTGCAATGTTGCTGTGAAAGATGAAAAATTCATGCGAAGCAAGTTCCAAGACATAGTCCAAAAGGCATACATTGTCACGAGATCATGGGGAACAAATCCAGTGTTTGCGAACAAAAGACAGGGTCAAATGAAGAGACATTTTGATGAACTGTGCAGTGATGAACGCTTGTCGAACTCTGAACGCTATTTTGAGGCCCAGGTATATAATAGAAATTTGGATATGATGATCACCCAACTGGAAGCCCGTTTTGTCTCACTGAACAAAGTAACTGGTTTATTTCACGTGTTAACTCCTCAGTCGTTAGTGTTACTCAGTGATGTCGCATTGCACGCTGCAGCCATGACACTTGTTGATGAATATGACGTAGATATTACCTTCACATTTGCTTCACAGATCATTTCTTTCCGATCGATCTTCAAAGAACATATTTCACATTTGAAAACTGTTCTGTATGTTGCAAAATTCTTGATCATTGAAAATATCTTCTTGCTTCCAGTTTTTTTTAAATATATAGCTACAGCATTGATTTTATTTTTAACAATTCTTGTTATGGTTGCTTCTGCTGAACGCTCATTTTCAAAATTGAAACTCATAAAGACATATCTCAGAAGTTCAATGTCGCAGAATCGCTTGTCGGATCTGTCTGTTATTTCGATTGAAGTGGAATGAGCTAAAGTACTAAACACATCGGATATTATTTAAACAGTTGCCAAATCCAAAGCTAGGAAAAAGAAATTTTAATATTTGTGTTAATATTAAAAGTTACACAATTTTACATTAAGGGTACCCGGAACAAAAATTTAAAAAAAAAAAATTTGGGGTTTTTTTTGTTTTTTTTTACAGTAGTAGAAGTTTGCATAATATAAATTTTTTTTAATTTAACTCATATTCGGCAGCTGCCTTTTAAACTGCCAGTCATAATTCATGTTTACATTCGAATTTGATGAAACAAACCATCAAATTGGATGGAGGGAGGACTACCCGGAAACCTTTAACATTAATGTTGTTTGTTTTGGCTTCAGTTCATTATTTTGCTGTTGTTTATTTGTACTTGTACCGTATGTAAAATATTATTTATATAAAAATTATATATTAGGTAGCAATAAAATATACCAAAATACACTACGATTTTTATTTGTAGAGGGGACTGCACCCCCTGACTACACCCATATGGGGCACCAAATAAACATCTGCTCCTGGGCCCCATGATGCGTAGCTATGCTACTGCGTATAGCGTACTTAATTGAATTATGATATCCACAGATTTAAAGAGAAAACTGGAGTACCGCTGTAAATCTAGTTTTTATGAATAAAAACCTAATAGTACTGTATAATTATTAAAGGAAATTAAATAATTTATAACCCCAGAAATGGAAATAAATAATTTAATAAGAAAGTACTATACAACTTCAGCCGAAAATTAATTTTCCTGTAGTATTTTAAAGAAATCTACTTAACCCCGTTAACACATTGATGTCCACTTACGCAGTTTTAACTGCATATCGTGGTTTAAAGGTCACATTATGAAATCAGTCCCATCTTTAATGGCTCATCATGCAAACTTGGAAATCCCACACTACCATAATGGTATTTTTTGCAACTATGAGAACAATCCGAGTTTGATTGAAGAAAGAGTACCCAGCACTCTTAGTGGTTTCTTTCTACAGAACTACTGTTGAGGTTTTAGGGTTCTAAGCTTTTAACTCTTGAGCCAGGGGTTTGTAACTGGAGAAAACTGTAGACTCCAATTGCTGGACTCAAACTGTAACAATACTGTTGTTGCTAGCCAAAAAAAATCTTAGGACCGGGGGAAAAATGACATCCTCTGAAATATGATGAAAAGCATGCGTGGGCTGAAAAGGTTGAGTAACCCTGATCAGTAATGTAGCAATTAAAAAATTATGGGGTGGGGGAGTAGATTTAAAAACTAGTGTTGTGGGTTTTCCAGAAAATTTTCCAGCACTTCAATTACTAAATATCTAGGGTAATATAATATTTATTAAATAACATTTGTTTTATATTCTATACCACTGCCCAAACTGTGATCTCCGACCCCATGCTTACCTGCTCAGAAATCTCAGAAATTTTTGGAATAATAATAATGTTGGTGTTAAACTCGTTATTTTTACTTCTTGGTAATGTTACTTTAACCAGTTGCTGCATAACAGTTGGGTCATAGTCAGGAGTTGATAATGATACCGATAACTTATATTTGGTACTTTTAAAAATATTTAATTAATACAAAAATATCATATTGTACTAAATACATAAATAAAATTCAAAACTAAAAAGTATAAATTCCTAAAATTATTAGTGAAAAAATAAATCATAAGGTGATAAAGGGAATCTTCTTTTTTTTTTTTTTTGCAATAGGTTGGGAATTTTTTCATATTTTAGCATAATTATTTCATATTTTTCATATTATTTTCAAATTTTATTTATATGTAGGCTGATAGTAGTAATATTCTGTACATAATATTTTTTTAAGAGTCATGTGCCTATCTGCCATCGTTATTTCAAAGTAGTAAGAGGGTGTGAGCTCCTGCGATATTGCAAAAAAGGGAACGGGGTGGGGCATCAGCTGAAAATGTTTGGTAACTTTAAATATTTGATGAAATTTAAAATGATTAGTGAAAATGTAAGATATTTTAATAGGATGGGAAAAGAAAATCTAATGTTCGTAAAGGTTTCTGTTTTATGTGGTCAGGAGTGGGAGAAATTATGATTGTGTTATGAATGACCAACAATATTTTTAATATGTATCTAATATAGTTTTTATGTTTAAGCCTTTTCAAATTATATACATACATAGAATGAGAGAGAGAAAGGGACATTTTTTTAAAAAAGAAAAATTTTTAAGATTTTGAAATTGGAAAATTTTGAAGGTGGAAAATTTTCCCACTCACATCTCTAATCATAACCCATTTAAACCAGTTTGTTTAATGGTCTGTGTACATATGGTTTATGGATATTCCCCATTGTGGGCACTGTCCTCTACTTTACTGTAGCTTTTCAGTCAATTATTGCAACATAACATAAAGTGTACTTTCATTGAGTGTTATTGAAATTATGGTTATTAACAACCACATTTTACTCATTGTAAGTTTACGAAATTTCATGTATCTGTGTACACTTATATGCAATAATGAATAACTTGCCTTCAATGTGGGACCCTCACTTCAGTGCTCAGCATGTAGCATTCATTAGTAATTTTAATTTCCCTTAGAGGGGGCGGGCTAATTTTTTTCTGAAGCAGGCTAAGCAACCCCCAGTTAAATCAATACTTCTATGACATCTATACAAGAAAATTTCAGAAATGTTGCAGTTACTCATGGTGGTTAGGCATTTGGTGACCATGCAAAAAAAAATTAAATCTTGCTGGTGCCAAGCACTTGTAACTTTTTCTATTGTTCTGTATTCTGTATGTTGATTTTCTAGATAATGCAGGTTCAAATTCCCCAGAAAACTAGATCCTGTCATTGCATGATCTTAGCTGTCCTTCTAGCCACAAAACACAAATAATTATGATTTAGGGATCATGGTAAGTTAAAAGAATATGAGAAAGTAAATGTATAATTAATTAGCCCATCCAAAGCATTTCCTTCTCATTAAAGGACATTTCATGCACACTGATTTGATGTTCAAAGTTCGTAACCTTTTTTTTTTTAGTGAAATATATTGAATAAGATTTTAATATTTCCAGGTATTTAAAGCTTATAAAGAACTAGAAGATTTTCATGACAAGGCGGTAAAGAAATTTTCAGATGTCGCTATTCCGTCCATGCCTAAAGGACGCTCAGTCGCCAAGTGTAGTGTCGAAGAAAAACGATCTTCACTCAACAGATTTATGGAAGAAGTGTCCCGTCATAAAAATATTATTGAATCTTCATTATTTTTGCAATTTTTAGGTACATTACCGACTCATAATTTGCTGTTATGCTGGTCAAAGTATTTTGTAAATTTGTTTTTAAGTTGCAGTCTTTAAAATAATGCTTTTCAAAGGTATTTCTGGTAAAATTTGCGTTAAAAATATTGACATTCAATTTTGGCACTAAATTAAAGACTGAGCTGATAACTGCTGACTATAGAAATCAGCTCAATTTCTAGCTTGGTGTCAATATCAAATGTCAATATTTCTAATGTTACTTTGATAGACAGATTTAATAGTGATAATGGGCAGATCTGTCCATTATCAATGAGGCTGTAAAGGAACCATTCAGAAATTCACCATGATGTGCTGCTAATCGCCTCCATTTAAAATATTGTTTTGTATCCTGTTTGTGCCAAGTATTTCCTTCTAGAGTCTCCTCTTTTCTCTGTAAATTTAACTTCCAAATGTCATCTTCACTCCTATTAACACGATTAGTACTTCCAAATTAAATATCATGTATCAGCTTCTGACAACTGTGAAGTTTATAAAATTCATTGTAAATTCTATTAATCCATGTTGGTAAGCCATGCATAGTACTGTGACCTAATCTGAAAGAGCACATAACTTAGGTTCAAGAACAGGATTTCCAAAAATCGGCCGTTGGGAAGCATCTCCTGGACACAAATTTCGATCTTCTGATATCAAACTTACTGGAATAATTGTATCGTATACCACAAAGAAATGGGATTCATTTTGACCTCATGGACCGTCTTTAGTATGTAAAACTTGCAAACTACTCTACAATACCTCAAAATAATAACTCTCAGTGCAAGACCGTAGCCACAATATAATTTTGGGGAAGGTTAAAAAATTTCGATATAATCACAGCGTATGAGGCCGTAGCCAAGTCCCATTAAAAAATTAGTTTCCAGGGTTTCTAGATACAAGCATGTCTCAGTGCAACGTGATCTGTTCTAACACGGTACAAAGTCTCAAATCCGGAATCGTCCGGACCGTGGCCTTTCCGGATTTCGGACTTTTCCGGATTTTAGGTCACTTTCCGATTTACGGCAATAAAAAAACGGGCATCTCCATTCCGAACGCCCTTTTAGTTAATAACTAGCTTACGCCGCCCGAGGGTGCGATTTCGTAAGAAATTGGAGCATTAAAATAGAAAATTTAATCACTTACCTTTCGGCCGCAAATTCCGGAGGTGCCGCGAATCAAGAATAACAGCGCTTGAAACAAATATACATTCCAAAATTTTTATTTACAAACAAAAAAGCTACTTTGGGCTAAACATATCGGTTATTTTTCTTTGGCGCATAAATTGAGATTTTTTCCGTTAATACTTTCTCTTTAATTAACGTAACAGTCATTATTTCATGTGCAGTTGCAAAATCCCTTTGTTGCAGTCCTTTAATTACAACGTCCAACGAACTCAGAAGTTGGTCAATCGGAACTTTTTCTTCCTTTTCCTCATCTACACTCTCTTCGTCGCTGCTTTTGTCTTTATTCTGGTTCATCACTAAATCGCATATTTCATCGTCCGTGAACGATCCTACCACAGGTGCATTGTCATCAATCCCCATAACTTCTTCGATATCCGAATAGTCCAGATCCAGACCGTTTGCACAGGTATTTTTGGCATATGCTAAAAGGTCTGCAATCTCAACCTGAAGCACGGTTGTCTTCGATGATTGGAACCCTTGAAACTCGAGCTCGTTGTTGTCCTCGGTAAGGGTAGCTGGCCACAAATTATGCCATGCATGTTTCAAAGTTTCTTCGGTGACACTATTCCATGCTTTGGCTACACTCCATAGAGCATCTCTAATATTAAAATGCTTCACGAAATCGGTTATAGCGTTGCCGTCATTCACGAAACCTAACATTTTCGTTAGGAAATCGCTCTTGTAACGGCACTTCATTGAGAAGAGCACGCCTTGATCCATAGGCTGCAGTAAGGACGTACAGTTAGGGGGTAAGAACGAAACACGTACATTGTCCTTCACAAGCACATCTCCAGGCGGATGAGCGGTGCAATTGTCCATGATTAAAATAATCTTTGCATCTTCCGGAAGACCGATGGATCTGCAGTGGGCTCTTGCTTCCGGAACAAAATGCTCTTGAAACCATTCGGTCGTAAGTGCTTGAGTTATCCAAGCTCTTTTGTTGGCTTTATAAAGGGTGGGGAACGTTTTAATGCCTTTGAAAGCACGAGGCTTCGCACTTTTCCCAATCACCAGCAACCTGCATTTGTGTGTTCCAGCTGCATTCGCACAAGCTAGCACTGTGAGCCGTTCTTTTGAGTCCTTGAGTCCTTTTGGGGTTTCCTCATCTGCCGTCACCAAAGTTTTCCTTGGAACATATCTCCAAAACAATGAAGTCTCGTCCGCGTTGTAAATTTGATCAGCGGTCAAGTTTTCCTCAGATATCAAAAGATTGAAATCTTCTATGTACTGTTCCGCCGCTTCATGATCAGCTGAGCCACGTTCACCACAAACACGCAATTGTCTGATTCCATGCCGCTGCTTGAACCGCTTCAACCAGCCAGTCGAATATTCGCAAGAATTTGTCAAATTCATCTCCTTGTGAAAAATCTTTGCTTGCTGCATCAGCATTGGTCCAGTGAGAGGGATATTTTCATTTCGTCGTTGCCGAAACCATTCGATCATCACTTTATCCAGGTCTTGGTTTTTCACCGAATGCATAGTTTTTCTTTCCGCCATTTCCCTAGGGCTGTCGCTATCCACAAAGAATTCCAGCAATTCCTTCTTTTTCTTCATTAAGTCGTAAATGGTCGATTTCCCAACTCCATACTCTTCGCACATCTTCAAAACTGAAGAACCACGTTTAATCTTCCGAAGAATTTCGACTTTGGTTTTTATGCAAAGGGAAACATGCTTTCTCTTAACCGACTTCCTGATTTCCGACATAGCTTAAATCAAATTAAAAACTAAGCGCAAAACTTCAGAGAACTTCGTAACACGTGCGATATCTGCAATCCTAAGAGAGAGAATAAAAATAAATGGCTTCAGGACCCTGCCCCGTATGCGGACAGCGGTCGTTTTGACCAATAGGCGAGAAGTAACGTCACGTCATTCCGAACCGACCTTGAACAGGTCTTGTTCCCACAGCGGGGAGGCGCATCTCCACTCTTTTCCACACAAAATACCGGTTTTTCTCCGGTAAAAAACCCGGGATGTCAAAAAAAAAAAAAAAAAGGATCTCAAAAGTGTCCGGTTTTTAGGTCATTCCGGTTTTCGGACGTCCGGATTTCGGGCGCTCTACTGTAACTGAAACTAATTGCCTTAATCGAAAGTGAAACTATAAAGGTGCTTGTTTTTCTTACTGTGTCGCTTCAAGTAAGCAATTGAGGCTGGTACTCTTCTACCAATATATATATATACATGTACATGTTTGTCATAGGAATTTCCACAATTAATTAAAGAGTTGGGTATAGAGAAGAATTGCTCATTACGTACAACCCACCATAATTTACTTCTTCCAATTTTTTTAATTGCTAATTGAAGTCAATTTTTTAAATACAAATATACAGTGGAAAAGCCAACCCATGTAACAAGTAACCAAGAGATGAGCGAATTTGAAATGTTATCCAGAGATAAGTGATTTAAATCCAACATGCATGTGTGTGTGGCAATTTTCTCTCTTCGTGCTGTTTTTATCAAAAAGTTATTTCTGTTATGAAATAAAAACATAGAGTTTGACTTGGTAGTACTGAATAATTTCTCCAAACCCTACTTTAACTAGAGTGAGAGAGCTATTCACATAACGTTAATAACTAGGCCTGTTGTTGTGGTGATGGGGCTATAAAACTATTGTCATATTTAAAACTGAGCAGAATTTTCTGCTGGAGAATTCATTACTTATATATATATAGCAGCTCGCCATTGTATAAAACTGGCCAAAAATAGTTTTTTATTGCAAATTCCTAATCCCAAATTGAAAATATTGTGAAATTTATCCAATATTAAATTGTTAAATAAAGATCAAAACTAATACCAGTACCTGTGTACCACCTTTTGGCCCCGTTGCAGCTTTCTTGCTTTGATTTTTAGCCTTGAATTTAGGTTTCGTGCCCTTGGTGGGTTCAGAGTCTCTGGTTGTGCCTTCCTGCTCCCAGGAATTATCGCCCGCCTTGTCTTCAAGTTGCTTGGCACCAGTTATCTAATATGGAAGCATTTATTACAATCGTGGAGATACTATATCCTACATTTTGTATTTCCGGCATATAGCAGGCCAGTTACTGATCAATAAAAATCAGAATGGAGACTGTGCTTCAGTTCAACAACCTATCCCATAGCAGGGCTGAACCACTTGCCAATTGGGTTATTGAAATGAAAAAAAAAACACAGTGCTTTAACTAAGCCCTCATTATACTAATTTTTTTATTCTGACCCTAAAAAGATCAGAAGAGTGGGGATAAGGATGGGTGCTGGAATAAGTATAAAAGAGTTGAGACTTTGAGAGTTTATTTTCGCATATACTGAATAATCTGAAACTCTCGATTTCAAACTTCTATGGCAAATAAAGGACACTGTATTGAACCTTTCCTACTAACAGATGCATGTCCGAAGATGTACAAATAAGAACACAACCAATATCTGTACAAAAATCAAAGTGCAAATTTCTGCTACAGATAGTACTCCACTGACAGATATTTGTGCATGCTGACTG
>QLNU02003225.1:93732452-93757252 GCA_006491805.2 Dysdera silvatica | reverse complement strand
TATGGATATTCCCCATTGTGGGCACTGTCCTCTACTTTACTGTAGCTTTTCAGTCAATTATTGCAACATAACATAAAGTGTACTTTCATTGAGTGTTATTGAAATTATGGTTATTAACAACCACATTTTACTCATTGTAAGTTTACGAAATTTCATGTATCTGTGTACACTTATATGCAATAATGAATAACTTGCCTTCAATGTGGGACCCTCACTTCAGTGCTCAGCATGTAGCATTCATTAGTAATTTTAATTTCCCTTAGAGGGGGCGGGCTAATTTTTTTCTGAAGCAGGCTAAGCAACCCCCAGTTAAATCAATACTTCTATGACATCTATACAAGAAAATTTCAGAAATGTTGCAGTTACTCATGGTGGTTAGGCATTTGGTGACCATGCAAAAAAAAATTAAATCTTGCTGGTGCCAAGCACTTGTAACTTTTTCTATTGTTCTGTATTCTGTATGTTGATTTTCTAGATAATGCAGGTTCAAATTCCCCAGAAAACTAGATCCTGTCATTGCATGATCTTAGCTGTCCTTCTAGCCACAAAACACAAATAATTATGATTTAGGGATCATGGTAAGTTAAAAGAATATGAGAAAGTAAATGTATAATTAATTAGCCCATCCAAAGCATTTCCTTCTCATTAAAGGACATTTCATGCACACTGATTTGATGTTCAAAGTTCGTAACCTTTTTTTTTTTAGTGAAATATATTGAATAAGATTTTAATATTTCCAGGTATTTAAAGCTTATAAAGAACTAGAAGATTTTCATGACAAGGCGGTAAAGAAATTTTCAGATGTCGCTATTCCGTCCATGCCTAAAGGACGCTCAGTCGCCAAGTGTAGTGTCGAAGAAAAACGATCTTCACTCAACAGATTTATGGAAGAAGTGTCCCGTCATAAAAATATTATTGAATCTTCATTATTTTTGCAATTTTTAGGTACATTACCGACTCATAATTTGCTGTTATGCTGGTCAAAGTATTTTGTAAATTTGTTTTTAAGTTGCAGTCTTTAAAATAATGCTTTTCAAAGGTATTTCTGGTAAAATTTGCGTTAAAAATATTGACATTCAATTTTGGCACTAAATTAAAGACTGAGCTGATAACTGCTGACTATAGAAATCAGCTCAATTTCTAGCTTGGTGTCAATATCAAATGTCAATATTTCTAATGTTACTTTGATAGACAGATTTAATAGTGATAATGGGCAGATCTGTCCATTATCAATGAGGCTGTAAAGGAACCATTCAGAAATTCACCATGATGTGCTGCTAATCGCCTCCATTTAAAATATTGTTTTGTATCCTGTTTGTGCCAAGTATTTCCTTCTAGAGTCTCCTCTTTTCTCTGTAAATTTAACTTCCAAATGTCATCTTCACTCCTATTAACACGATTAGTACTTCCAAATTAAATATCATGTATCAGCTTCTGACAACTGTGAAGTTTATAAAATTCATTGTAAATTCTATTAATCCATGTTGGTAAGCCATGCATAGTACTGTGACCTAATCTGAAAGAGCACATAACTTAGGTTCAAGAACAGGATTTCCAAAAATCGGCCGTTGGGAAGCATCTCCTGGACACAAATTTCGATCTTCTGATATCAAACTTACTGGAATAATTGTATCGTATACCACAAAGAAATGGGATTCATTTTGACCTCATGGACCGTCTTTAGTATGTAAAACTTGCAAACTACTCTACAATACCTCAAAATAATAACTCTCAGTGCAAGACCGTAGCCACAATATAATTTTGGGGAAGGTTAAAAAATTTCGATATAATCACAGCGTATGAGGCCGTAGCCAAGTCCCATTAAAAATTTAGTTTCCAGGGTTTCTAGATACAAGCATGTCTCAGTGCAACGTGATCTGTTCTAACCATAAACCATAAAGAACCCAAGCACAATTATAACTCAAAGTGCCACTGAGGTATAGAAAATCCATATTGTATCGTATATAACCTGCTTAAAGTGACCGCCTTTGGGGCTGGACTGCAATGGTCACCATAGACTGGTGGTCAATTTACCAATGTAATCACTTTACTGTGTTTCACTATATTTATTAAAAATATAAACCCTAATGTAAAACTTCACTCATACTTATTTACATAAATACTTCTTTAAATTAGCTTGCGCTGAAATTGTGCATATGGAGCTTTTAATTAATAGTTTGCATTTACATAATTCGCTTACAGGAATCTACAAACATCGGAAGTCCAGATCAAGCATTTCCGAAACCGTTTCAGAAGTTCCTTTAGGTAAGAGTGGTGTTTCTAGTCCAGGGTCAGCCGACCAAAATTCACAAGTCAGCAATCAAATTGAAGAAAATCCTTCCATTTCTAACAACACAGTGAAAGTGAGTACCGTTGATGAGGGCGATAAGAAAGATGAAGCAGAAACTGATGATCAAATAATTTCAGAACTGTTTCCGAAAATGAAAGTTCGGAAATCAAGTAGGGTAGACTCTGTGGACGAAGGAGATAATGTTAAGGATGAATTTCAACCCTCACTACAATCAGAAATAGAGCAAGCCAAAAAGATATCAATGGATGATGATCTTGATCTCTTTGAGGAAATTGAGAAAATCAAAAAGGAAGAAAAGAAAGAAACCAAAAGAATTGATTCTAATAGGTAAGCCATTGGTGTATAATTCAACTTTATTATTTGCCCCCATTTTATGCTGTTTGCTTGTTATTTATAATAAACTGGTGTCCAAAATTAAGATTATATTCAATGTTATTTCAATGGGAGAGGTACATATTTTGCTCTTGAACTCTCAATGTGCTTTATTTATAAAAAATCATTTTACAGAAAATTAAAGAGCTATAAACACTTAACATAATTATTAAAAAATCAAATTTTTTAGGCGTGCTATGAAGGAGAATCCATGATTGAAATTGATGCGAACATTGAAAGTTGGAAATGAACATTTGTAAAAAAAAAAAAAAAATGATTTGGAATGACAATTTTTCCCATATAAACATGCAAAATTATTAGAAAATGATTGCTGATGCTTAAATGTAAACAAATTTTTTATCCTAAATCTCTTTTTGTTTAGAATTTTTATTTTACACCTCCAATTTTTGTATCATTTTTGATCGTTTGTTTTTGTATTGTCTTGATCTCTTCCATAGAATACCTGAAAAAATCAATTTTTTTGTAATTATGTTAATTAAGTGTTCATAGCTCATTAATTTTCTGTAAAATGACTTTCATAAATAAAGCACGTCGAAAGTTACTGAGCAAAGTATGTACCTATCCTGTTTAAATAACATTAAGTGTAACTTCAATTTTTTACAGCAGTATATGTATATAGTGAAATCTATAACGATATCTGCCCCTTCCCCCCCATTCTGACAGATATAGAATATGTAACATTTAACCTTTTCTATAACGATATATTTTCTCGGTCCCTTGAATATCGTTATAGATGGATTTCACTATATCAAAATCCGCACAATTTACTACTACGCACCCTTCTACCAATCCATACTACAGAATCTACTTCTTTATGCAAATTCTCCATGAGTGCCATTTTAATTGATGGACTAACTGGGTTGAGGTGTAGGATCCCAACCCCAAACATAAGATACAAATTAACAAAGTTTATTTTAGGTTTGCTTTTATCAACAGACTATCGTTTGTTGAAGCAGCATATTTTTCTTATTGCGAAAATTTAAAAATCAGTGTCAAGAAACACCCAAAAAAGGTCGAAGGTCCCCCCCCCCCCCCTCCTTCCAAAGTTACAGTAAGATGGGATTGGTCTCCATATTGGTCCATGGCACAGCATGGTTTTATTATTCCTTGTACCATGAATTGGGAATAGAGTTCTATGCATTTGCATGATTTTGTTTAAAGAGAGGCTTTTAACGTCTAAGTTGGAAGAAGCAAGCAATGCCACAAACTGGGCTCAAACTAGCAGCCTTCAGCTTTTCATTCCAATAGTCTGTTTGGTGCGGTGTGGTCTTAGCTATTCTTACCATTATTATGAAATCTAGTCGACTTTCCTTGGGAATTTCAATGTTTGGATTCCTCGTGAAAATGTAGGTCCACTAGCTGCCTAGAAATTTCTATTTTTCCTTTATTCCCATTCAAAACTTGATTTCTTTTAATACTTGCACTTTATCATTGGCTTCAGAAACAGTTGCTGCTTTTCCTTGAAGTGAGAAACTTAGTTCATTAAAGGTTTTAAAATTTTCCGATAAATACATCAGTTTCATGAGCTAATACTCATCACAGAACCTGTCATCAAAATCCAGTTGGTCATCCATCAGGAAAGTTCTGGCTTTCCAACAAAGTCAAAAATTTTTCATGAGAAAGCCACTTAACCTGCGCGAAGAAGCAATGATGTATATATATGAATGTTCCACGCAGAAGTTAGGTGGCTTTCTCACGAAAAAACTTTGACTTTGTTGGAAAGCCGGAACCTTCCTCATTAATGACCAATTGGCTCTGGAGGACAGGTTCTGTGTAAAAATAAGAATAGGGGAGAAAATATTCAGTAAATAAATTATTTATTTATTAATAAGAATAGATAATTGGTTTTAGCAAATCATGACCTAAGAGGACAAGGCTATTCAAAAATTTGAATGCTCGAACTTTTGAATAGCCTTGTATTCTTAGGTCATAATTTGCTGAAATGAATTATTTATTTTTACTAATAAATAAGTTTTAAATGAATATCTAATTTATTTACTGAATAACTTCTCCCCTATGCTTACCTATTCTTACTTAAATGCACTTTATGGCCCCATAAATTTAATTTAAATTTTGAGATCTTGTTACATTTATTTTATTTTTCTTTCAAATGCCTTCACACGCCACAGTTTGAGTGCCACTGATTTAGTCGATTTCCTTCCACACTTGTAGGCTTAGGGCTATCGATACATTTGATAAATGCATTGTCCTGTTTGGAAAGCTTTTTTCTTTCTATTAATATTAATTACATCTTGTTTTTCCCCCACATCTTTCTTTGAATTTAGATAACCAAGAATTTTCAATTCGAGATTTAGTTGCTAGATATATGTGTTTTTCTTTTAGCAAGACTCCACAACTTGAGTGGTGGATTCTCTTGCTTCATGGAGCTTTGTATGTATTCTCTCTTCTTCGGAAATATGTTCATTAACTGGTTTGCAGTTAGCTACTACTCGCCTAAAGGACTTTGAACTAGAACAGGAGACCTACCTCTTTCTTTTTGATTAAATGTCTGCAAATAATTTTTTTTAAATGCATGCCTAAACTTTGTGTGCATTAAAAGAACAACAGATGCTGCAAAAAATTTTTAAAAATCAAAAAACTATTTGGTCCTTCTGGCATTACCTTCGTTTCCTGGAATATACACCCGGGGGTGGACTCGGTCGCCCCCCCCCTCCCCGGGTCTGTGCACCTTCATGGGCGATAGGACTCATGTCTACAAATGGGCAAGGACTCCTGCCTTCCGAAAATCCATGGTATGCACCCTCTAAGAGGACCCAATCAGCCCCTATATACGCAATTGCTTTAAATCAAAAAAAAATCCGGCACAGCATGACCATTATAGTCCTTGATCCATTAAACCACAAATATGCCAGTAAACCAAAAAAACTTGAGTATGCGGCAATAAATCATACTGTTCTAATCCCCTCTCAAGCTCTATAATATTGTTATGGTAATAAATTTGACTCTCATACAAAAAAAAACCTGAGAAAATGCAAAATTATAGCAAATGCTATTTGTCTTCTGATTCATAGCACGATATTTGCTTCTCTGAGTATCAGGTTTCACTTTCTCAGAAGACTGTGGGTCCCTGCCACAGCATAGTCTTGGCTGTGTTCATGCCATAAAAGCACAAACTGTCAAACTGTAATAATTCTCCCACAGATCTTCCATTTTAATGTACGAAACATTGATTTAGTTAATATAATTATTAAATAATCCAATTTGGACTAATTTTGTGTGCTTTTTCCTAGGTTACCTCATCAAGTCCTCTTCGACGGTTTTGATGATCCCTCATCGCTGCTGTTCTCACCTTCCACTGTACAAAGTAGTCGGGACAAGCCGCTTTTTGACTCTTCAGAAGTGGTATCAAATACCACTAACAACAAGACCTTATCAACAGCACTAAAAAAAGATGCTCCCGATGAAGTTGCAACCGATTTATTTAAATTTGTACCGGAGGAACGTTCTTCAAAAGCAACTCTTCCCAAACAGGAAGCAGCTCGCGACCCATTTATAGTAAATCGTCTATTTCAGGATGGGACTGAGTTGGATATGGTGAAGCGAATCCCTGGTAATTTTTTTTTTCTCTAATGCACATGTGCTATTCTATTGATTGTATTTTAATTACACTTCACGTTCATGTAGTGCGGCAATTTACAAGCAATATGTCATTTGTTCTATGGCTTCTCATGAGATTTTACGACTTTTATTTCAGCTAAGATGCTTGTATGATGTTAATAATAACCTTAGCAATCTATTTTTTTTCAAAATAGTGTTCATGTTTTTTTATGCCAGGAGTCAGCACACATACCCCGTATGGCATGTCTAAATTTTAATGGCACATTTGGAGTGATTGAAAAGCAAAAATAAAATTCGAATATGATCATTTAAATTCACCAAACAAGTGTTTTATTTCTTTTTATAATAAAATGCATGTTTCCAACAATTCTTAAAGCCTGGTATTACTGGATATTGGTGAACGTATACAAAAGGATAGATCTGCACACACATACACAGTCGTACTGACAACCTCCTGAACTGCCACTAGTCGTTTGATTTTAATTTCACCATTTCCTTTTTCCTTCTCATCTCAGTTTTTTCCATTTACTCACATCTGTTTGTCGCTCCACTGCATCAAGCAGCCCCAAAGCAGAATATGCTAAAAAGTGTGACGCACCTTGCAGAACAAACAGCTTCACTGCAGAATAACTGCGGGATGAATCAATTTTCCTTTGGTCTTACAATAAATAAATTAAAGGAAAAGGCAGGTCGACAAATGTTTTCTGCATTTCGATTTAAAAAATGTACGTTATATACAATTTAAAAATTTATAAAATACATATAGATCCATCTGCTGAAGAACATTTTTGATCAGCAGAAGGCTTGTTGCAAAGCACTCTGCTTTGGGGCTAGGCAGTATGGTAATGTTTGGGGGTTAATTTTGTGAGTAATTAATATTTTCAAATAATTCGTTGTAAAAAAAAAAGGCTGATTATATATATATATAGTTTTTCTAACACCTTTTGAAGTAGTGAATACAGAGTCATGTGGTAAATGGATCATGCTATTTGTATTGTATTAAATTATAAATCATTCATCATGTACGTTCATTGCAAGAAAAGTGATGTTTTAATATATTAGAAAAATAACAAAAGATCTACTGAATTTGTATTTGTAGGTAGATTGTAAAATAAACATTCTCAATCCTGCCACTTGCCCATCATCCGTCATTGCACTGTGTATACAAAATCTCGGTGCACTGTGGGGGTTACAACACTCCCCCCCTGCATATGCCAGTATGTCCGATACCCTAGGCCAGTGGTTCTTAAACTGTGCTCCGCGGGTAATATTTTGGGGCTCCGAGAAGAACATTGGCATCAAAATAATCAGGAATTGGAAAAATAGTATCTTCTTAACTAAATTTATTAATCTAGTTTTTAGTTCCAAAACGGGGTGTTTTATTTATATGCAATATGGATAATCATAATTTCATAAAAATTTCTTAAAATAAGGGTAAAAATTTTAAAAACTGTGACCTTTCTACCACAAACTAATCCTTCACAAAAAAAGGTAGGAATTTTGTTAGCGTATTTCCTCCTACCACCGTTTAAAGGTCGCTCCAGTATTATTTAAATTTAAGCATATATTTTGAGCTATTTTATACCCTTCTCTACATAAGTAAAAAAATGCAAATATCTGACTTATCTCCATGCTTACGGAAAGTTTTCATTCTAAGTACTTACGTAAGCATAGTTAAGATCCCACCGATGTTGCTCCAAAAATAATAAATAAGCAACGTTTAAATCCCCATCCCTCCTAAGATGCTTACGTAATAGTTTAATGCCCCCTTTATACATAATGAATTGCTAAATTTTTAAGGTTTACGTGATAGAATTTGGGGCTCCGTCATATAGTTTTGGATTTAAAAGGGCTCCGTGACCAAAAAAGTTTAAGAAATGCTTCCCTAGGCCTTAGAAAATTTGGGCATGTGACAACATGTAAATTTTCTACATCTATCACATACTCTTCAGTGGTGAAAGAAGTTCTCGTGGTAGATAGACCTAGATACCTACATATTTGTGTATCGAGAAAGAAAAGATGTATAAGGAAATATCGTCAACAACTAGGCTCATGGGACAATGGATGACGATTTTGTTTAATGTATTACAATAGGACTCTGATTAATCGAAGTAAAAAGGGTAGGCCTGATTTTGCATAGCAAAAATTTACCCAGTAATTCAAATATCGGTATAAAGTGCAAAGAATCCACATTTACCGGTAAAGCATTCTTAATCACATACTGCTAACTACTATATAATTAATAATAAAGGTTAAAATGTACATATTAAGATATTAATTTTTGCTGCTATAAAAATAGTTTGATATATCTTTGTTTGAACTGGTTTTTTTTTTCCAAGATGTTTTTTAGCCAGAATGTCCCTCCATAATTTAAGTAAAGGCATGACCATCAGCGAAGACTCCCCGCTTTCTGCAACAAAACGTAAAGCAATCTACAACACCAAACTCGAATTTTACTGAAATCAGGCTGCTTAAAAGTAAATGCCTTTTACTTTTCTAAACTGTAAAAAAATAGCTTCTTACCCTTAAATTTTAAAGAAAAAGGGAGAAAAAATGAATGCGTATGTGAAAGAAAGTTTGCATACAACTGCCCAAGACAATTTTCTTTCTTCCCTTCAAAGATGGTGGGGACCAAATGTGACCTTTGACCCGAATCCCGTGAAATTTTCAGGATTAGAGATAGTTTTAATGCCCTCCCAAACAGATCTGTATCACATGGCCAGTTCGGTTAATGCTTCATCAATAACTCATATTTTGTAACTGACCTATACCTTTGCAGTCTTAAATGTTAGGAATTGATTTTCGCAACCTTCCTCTGCTTAACTTAGAATTAACAGAGTAGTGTTTGGCTTAGTACTGAAATGTTGAAAAGTAGCAGCAGTCAGTCGTTTCACAGTTTGAATAAAATTTAGAATTCATAGCTGTATCACAACATTCTGTGAAGATCCCAGGTAGGGTTTGATTATGACCACCTAATAGAGGCATACAGTTATACAATGCGTATGGGTTTCTCTCGTAAGATGGAGTACATTAGAAAACAAATATGGACATTTTTGCTGAATATATTAAAAGAGTGGGAAAAAATATGCAGCAGGCTGTTTTGATTAAGCAAAGTTTGGTTTACCAGGGTTCTATTGTATTATTTAATTTATTATTATATTCAAATACATATAAAACGTATGTTAGTGTATCCATTAGCAATATTATTATAGATTTACTTCATTAGAGGGCTGTGTGAACGAGTTGGTTTGCATTTTAGATAGTTACACAACAGATCTGTTTTTTAGGTGAAGTATCACTATTTGAAGAGCAAGATTTTGGCACTTCTATTAGCAAAGATGATGAAGCACTGTTTTTTGTACCAAAAGTTGATAAAGCCACTATCGTGAACACTCTCTTATCTCCTGCCAGTGATGATGTATCTGATGATGGGTGAGCTTTTATATTCATGTAACATAAGATATATATGAAAATAGTAATTGACTTCATTTGCATGTACTTCATGGTAGTTGACACTATTGCTAGCTGTGTAGAATGTGAGAAAGCATTCAAAAGTTTGTGGTGTCTCATCTCAGAACTTCCGCTAACTACTGGAAGAGCAATAACATCTGACTTTGTGATATGTGTGCCAAAAAGTTTGAGTTTGAGTTGAAAATATAAGGTGTGAAAACTCATTTTTCGTGATTTACCTGTGGATATTTGTATACATAGAAAGTTCATAAGGTGGGGGGGGGGAGCTACAGTGCTATAAATCCATATGTTCATATGTATACAAAATTGCATCACAATGGAGGTTAATTATCCCCCATCAATACCCCCTGTGTATGCCAGTGCCTCTGGACCTCCACTTTTAGCAAACATAAATTCAGAAATGACAGTTCTGTGCATGAAAAATGCTGTTTATAAAGTACTTTCTTATAAACAATATTGTATTGTCTAATGAGAAATGAATTTGGAACAACAAGTTAACCTTGCCAAACATCCTCCAAAGATTATTGTGTTATTGAATTGCTTTAACGTTCAAGAATAGCTGAAATCATGCTGCACAGTTTTTTAAGGGATTTGAGCCTCTGTGTTATATAAGGAATCAGACTTCTGGATGCAGATTCATTGTGAAAAATAATGCCAAATTTCTGACACTGTAGGTTTTAGACCTCGATTTTCTGCATCATAAATAAGGAGATTACTTCTACACAGTGGCATAGCTAGATATTTTGCCGCCTGAGGCGAGTGACTCTCTTTGCCGCTCCCCCAATGGTGTAACAAAATAAACAAATTTTGTTTTTAAAGGCTAATTGCCACCCCCAAATTGTGGCATCCGGGGCAACTGCCCCCACTTAGCTATGCTACTGCTTCTACACCACCTTACAGGTTACCTAAGTGCCAAGACTCTGCTAAACTTAAAATCTGGCCCTGTGGCTGTGCAGTAGTAATGTGTGGTCATCCTGGATTTGACACCCAACTGTGCCGAAAACAGAACTCTTACCACCAACCTGCTCACTGTAGTCCGACAGTTGGTTCCCTAGTCCTTAAGAGATGTGGATTACTCGGAAAACTGTAAGTCCTGGAAGGGACGGCTTAAGGGCCAGGCGATCTGGGCGGCCATCCAGGATCTGTTTGGATGAGGGGGCCAAACTGAAGCCAAGTTAGAATTTTTTTAATTGACCCAACGGTAGAAAATCTCTCTAAAAAGGGAAAATTTTAGAGACATTTTAGAGAAATTCTTTCAGAGACTTTTGGTCACTTTTATAGGGTATATGGCTCACTGTGCATCTGTGAAAATCTCCTGTTTTCTCTGGAGGGGGCACCAAAAAGCAATCTGTGTCAGGCTGCCCGGATTCAAAATCAACCTCGAGCCTCCCCTAAGTCCTGGCACAGCATGACCCTTCCGCTGTAAAACCCAGACAAACATCAACTTTAATTTTAGCCTTGTGGGAAGGGAAGATGCTAGTGTTTCCGTTTATTTGTTTTACAGCACAAGGACAGTAGGGGTAATGCTGCTGCAGGACCTTCAGTGAACAGTTAGTCCTGTGCCGGATTAGGGATCTGAATGGCCCTAGGCTCGACAGAGAAATTGAGGCCCCAAAGAATGTGGCCTCCATGGTAATCTGTCAATAAATCATGAGTTTTATTTAAAGTTCTCACGTCAAGTTCCCCTCCACCCCAATAAATGTAGTATGGTTCTGTAAATTGATGCGACATACCGAAAGAAAGGAAAAACTATTTTTCTTTATTTCGCTATGTCCAGGGTTCAATTTCAGATTTTGGAATGCCATTTTTTTTTCACCTAATAGATACATGCTGATTCTACGAAATGAAAACTACACACAGAAAGAAAGGGGCAAAAACAGTTGTGTATTGAGGATCTTATGGGCCCCTAATTGAAGGAGAAAATGGGTCCCTAAAGAATATGGCATGCGTGAAATTCTGTCAAGAAATAATGAATAAAATATAAAAATTGTTTCTTAAACAAATAATGAGATTTTACTTGAAGTCCATTGTCTATAATGTTATGGTTTATGAATTATGAAACTTGGACCTTTGTGAATAAACAAACTTAAAATAAATATTATATTTAAATATCAAGGTTATACCAAGTAGGGCCCCAAAACTGGGGAACTTAGGCCTGCACGTAAATCTGGTGCTAAGTTAGTCGGTAAGCGGTTTTGTTTTTCCCACTGTCCTGTGTCAAATCCAAGGTAACCACATACTAGCTAAACGTATTGTCACTGCAGGGCCCAACATTTCTTTAACAGGCACATTGTCAGTTAGTTTACTGCATTAGCTACAAGTCAATGTTTGGGAAGCGAAACAGGCTTCATGATAACTTTACAACGTTATGTCATTTAATAATTTCCGATTGCACTGAAATACTCCTCATCCTGAAAAGTGTTCGTTGTTTCCAGAACTATCATATAATTCTCCATGCCACCTGGAGAACCTTTAAAATCTTCCATTGTCAGGGAATTGGAACCCTTATGTACGAATAACTAACATTTAAGACATTTGTGGCAGGAGGACCATAGCCATCTTTGCACCATGGGACACAATCAAACTAATATTGTATCAAGGGTTGGCTTGATGTTAGTTGGTATTTCTTGCAGTCGAAAGATATATACAAACCATGGGTGCCCATATAAGTGGGCAGGGGGACTCGAGCCCCTCCCCCCCAGCCATTCAAAAATTTTATTTGCCCGATTCTGCTATGCATTTACTTTCAAAAGATTTACAGTCACATTTTAAAATAAGGTACTTTTTAGATCATCTACTAATTGTCAAGCAGTATCAATTATTTTTGTAGCATTTTAGTATCTTATACATTCACTAAAATGTTTGACATCCTTAAGGAAGAGGAAATAATTTTTCTCACTCCCCCCCACCCCAGAAGTACTCATATGGGCACCCATGACACAGACAAACTGAATCTTTTAAGGCTGCCTTATTGTGGCATAGCTATAATGTGTTTCTGTTCTGTGCAGGGAATCTAAGTTTGACCTGCTGATACTCAGAGGCGGATTAAGCTTGTTGGTGGTCCCTGGCAGTAAAAATTTCAAGACCCAAGTCCCAAAACAAAAAATTGTGTAAGGAACTGAGGATTTTTTCGGGAAGATTTCAGTAGTAAATTTTTAGTGAGTTCCTTAAACCGGCAATATGTAACTAATAATAAACTCAACGTTTCAAGAAAAATCAGATATTTATTCAAAAAATTTAATAGTAATAAATTACCTCAGTGCTTAAAAAATGTTTTGTATATAAATTTGTGTCTTGATTTTTCTTTGGAAGATTCATCAATTATTTTTGCAGTATCTATTTCATCCAATTTTTTTTTTGTTCTAGGTATAATATGGCCATGTTGTTCAATCTGTCTTCTCCTATCGTACTCCTTAAATGGTTTTTAACGTATTTTAAAACTGACAAAGATCTTTCACCTGTTGCATTTGATATTGGCATTGTTAAAAATATTTTCGAAATAATATCTACATTAGGAAAAGTTCCACTCTCTCTTTATACACTTCGAACTATTATTCAATAGCACTTCTGGCTATTTATTTATCAACACTTCTGATTATTTATTTATCAGTTTCTTACGTTCTTATTATTTCTCCTTTCATAACAACATATATTAATATTCTTTGCAAATGTTCTTGCGAACTTCCTTTATCATTTATAACTTTTTAATATCACTTGAGATATTATATCGGGCTTCCAAACATAAATTTTTTACCATCATTCATCTATATAATTATTATTTTTCATAAATTCTACAAAAATAGAATAAGTAGTATTTACAATTCGATTGGACTCTTTACGTCCTTGTATATATATCCAAGCGATAACTACTTACTAATACACACTTCAATAATAATTATTAATAATAATAATAATTCACCAATAATCGCATTGATCATTCACCCCATAATAGACAAATACTCTCTTTCCCCCTTTTTTTTTATTTCTAAGTTTTATTTATTCAACAATAAGGATTATTTCCTTAAAATGATGATATTAATAATAGTTCGACGGGAGTTTTAGAAAAATTAATACAGTCGGAGCAGGACATAAACATCCTCTCCTCCTCGAAGATTTATACGGAAGCTCTAATTTTCACTTCAAAATATTATTTAAACAAGGATCCAAAAACATCCAATTACCTTTCAACATTTCATGCTCAAGTGTATGGCATGTACACACACATGGGGTAAGTATTAAGGTGCGTGCCTAGAGGTAAAATAAAAGTAGTCCTTCTCCTCAGCTTTTTATAAAAAAATTACATTGCTGAGAACAGGGTTTCCGCCATTGAAATTTTATTTCCTTTAATTATAATTTTCCCTGTTTAATTATACATGGCATGGACACACATAAGGGGCAGTGGCTCCCCCCAGCCATTCAAAAATCTGATTTGCCCGATTCTGCTATTTATTTATGTTCAAACACACATTTATGTTCCTACATAGTGAAACTACAGTTATGACTAGAGCCCGGATTATATGCACTAAGAAACCAGCAAAATATGCACTGAGCCTCAAAATATCCACTTAAAATGAATAAATATGTACTTAACAAATTTTGAATGCTTGAAAATCTTACATCCCATATTTTAAAACAAGTAGAGTTATTATTAACCACTGCGTAGAAAAATTCGATATACATTAAATCATACGTTTTATACATCGCAAATTCTATGACTGTATATGATAATGCACCTCTCAAGGGCGGACATAGACTTTCATTGGGGGACTGTCAAGGACAGAATTTGCTATGGTCTTGGAATAACATATCATGAAAATTGGAAATTTTTGCAGTGAAAAAATATGTTTGGGGGGGGGGTCATGATCCCTGTGACCGCCCTTGGTACCTCTCGTTGACCACTCTTGGCGTCTCTAAACAGTTAAGCTTTATCTTCTATCATGTAATAGCATTTTTATGGCCAAAAGGGTCCTTTTCCTTAGAGCTACAAAAGATACTGAGCAAAACATACATTTTTGCTGGTTTTTATTACGAATAGTTTATCGATGATAGAACGATGTCTATCACTGAAGGAAAATGGTGTGGAAATTTAGAATAAGTGTTTGTTTTAATTTGACCTTCAATCAATTTCCAGTCAAACACAGTAAAACTCAGCTTTGGTTTTCCTAACATGGATGGTGGCTATAATTCAGCTACGACAACATTTTGGCGTCCTAGGACATAATTAAACGTGTACATTTACGAATTCCATTGCCTTTCCACTCAGATAAGAAGTAAGAGGAAAGTTTAACTTTAGTATTGTGGTGAAATTTTTCAGATGAGAGAATAATAAAATTCTTAAAATTACTAAAACCCTTAAAATATGCATTTATTCTGGAAATTCATGGTTTTTGTGCATTTATATTCAAAAACACTAAAAACAGCTAAAATATGTAATTTCGTATGCACATCTGCAATTGCATATTATGCAGGCTCTAGTTATGACAGTAACATTTAATCATTTTGCACTCATTTTGGCAGTGGCGCATCCAGAATGTTCCCAAGGAGGGGGGGGGTCCAGTGGTGCAAGGAATTTTTGGTGGAAATAAAGGGCCAGTCTCCATATCAATTACGGTTGTCTTTTTGTGTACTTTTATCATTATTAAATTACTACTAATTTGACAGTGCAATATACTTAAATGATTAAAAATGGTGGATTTTTTTGTACAATTTTACAATGGCCAGCTTTTGTTTTCCACAAAAGATCACTGTTTTAGTAATAGGTTAAAAACTAACCCTATTGTGCAAAACTTGCTCCTCTTTGCTTGCCCTCTGTCCACTACTTGATCTACGGAAGCCTTTTTCCCTTTTTATGACCTTTGAAAACTCATCGGCTTTGTGAACTGAATCCTTATGATAGAGAAAAGTTCTAATGTTATCTGAACTTCTCCAAGGTCTTCTTCCAATTATTAAATTCTTTTGAAACAAGTTCATCTGTGGCTTGCGTCGATGTTAAACCGACTTCATGGGGTGAAAAGAGAACACACAAAATTTGCTATAGGCACTGTCTTCTCCCTTTGGGTAAGTTATGCTTACTCAGTTCAGATGGGCAGAACTTCCGACTGTGGTGAGATTTTCCTTGATTTTATACAGCACTAATGCGAAAATTGCAATTTGCATATGATTCCCAAAGACTTTTAAACATTGTTATCCTATTTTCATCGGTGAGGTTAGGCTTCTTGACATAATTAGAAATATCTGCAGTCAGAATTTCCAATTTAACTGTTTTGGACTACCTTTATCTTCTGGTAAGCGTTTGAAGACAGCCCCAACTCACTGCTGTTGCTTTCCTCAACAGCAGTCTCATCAATGTCACAAGAGTTCAGGGAAATGTCGATGGGATTGTTACTACTTTCAAAAAAAAAAAGAATTTCAGTGTCTGTTGGCATAATAATTTTTCGCTTTGTTAGCCCAAGGGGGGCCCGGGACCCCTATGTGGGTGCGCCAGTTCATGTTTGAACTAATATGATTTTTAATTAACGTTACTAAAGGAACATTCTGTACTTATATATAAAATACGTGAATAATATTAAGTATCGCATCTTTCGCTTTTTGTGTTGTAGCAGTTTTTAACTAGGAATCTCTCAAGCTCGGGGTCCCTTGGGGATTGGAGCCCCCTGGCGGCCGCCAGGTCCGCCAGCCGCTTAATTCACCACTGCTCATACTAAGCACATGCTGTTTTTTGTACCTATCTTTATTACAGGATTTAAATCTTCCTAGTTGACAGTTTCTAACTCTATGTCCTGTATGGCATAATTTTAGTTGTTCGTGTGCTATAAACACAAACGTTTTATGACTATGCAAAAAGTGACTTGTTTAATAATTCTTAGATTCAATTTTAGAGTTACGGAAACTCTCGAAGAGCTTATAACATTACCAGAGCCGTCTGTTGAGCTACCAAAGCCTGAATCAACACCTGCAGTTGAAGAAGTGTGGAAATTGCCTCCTAAACCTGTCCCAAAGCCTCGAAACAAACACACCATTTCGTCTGAAGCAAAGGAAAAACCTCATGTATGTTGATATATGTTTTTAACAATTTTGCTAAATAATTTATTTTAACTCTTTATGCTTAGTGTCTAGTATACGTGAAACAATTTTGGCTTTCTAAAATTTAAGGATAAAGTAAATCCCCTTTATTAACAGACACAGGACAGAAAATCTTGTCCTTAAAAAGTGTGTGGGGGGGTGTAACCATAAGAAAAAGAGATATTATTGTGAAGGTGTTCTTGCTGAGAAGTTTTTATCTGGTCATATCTGAAGAATGTCAGTTAAGATGTGTTTTACTTTATTAAGTTTCTTGGCTAACAAAACTTGCTGAGCCAATCTTCAACTTCAGAATCAACTGCCTTGTTATCTGTTATCGTACTCCGAGTACCGACAGACTGGTAGAAGACCAAACCGCTCTCTATACTGTAACATAGAGGTGAATATAGACCTTATTTGACACTGTATTTTTGTGCCGTGCAACATCTTGGAATACACTGGCAATGAGGTAATGTGTGTACCATGCATGAAGTTCAAGTTTGAACCCTGTTAGTGCCGAGTACTTGTAGTTTTTTTCCCCTGCCAATCTATTTTGAGGAGTTCAGTTTCTTAAATAGCAGAAGTTCTGATCTCTTGGAAAACCAACGGGTAGAGTGCAACATGACCTTAGGTGACCTTGTGCCATAGAAATAAGATCATACAAGGATGAACCTTCAAAATATGTGTATTCTGCTAATCTGAAATGCAGTTATACAGTAAAATCTGCTATGTGAATGCAGTTCCGTGGAATCGGACAAACTGTTATTTTTTAAATGTGTGTACAACTTAGACATGTCTACCTTTCTCAGTGGTGCACCCAGAGTATTCCCATGGGAGGGCCCTAATGGGGTGAAGATTTTTGGTGAAAAAAATGGCCAGGGGCCAGATCAATTATGGTCGTTTTTTGTGTTCATTTGTCATTATTAAATAACTAATAATTCTACAGTGCAAGATACTCAAATAGTTAGAAGTGGTAGTAAGTTTCGTTTGTACAATTTTACAATGTCTAGCTCTTATCTTCCACACAAGATCACTGTTTTAATAATAGTTTGAAAACGAAACCTATTGTACGAAACTTGCTTTTGCTTCCCCTCTATCCACTACTTACTTGATTTAAAGAAGCCTTTTTTTTTTTTTTTTTGGGACCTTTAAAATACTCATCGGCTTTGTAAACTGAATCCTTATGATAGAGAAAAGTTCCGTGTCAGCTGAACTTCTCCAAGGCCTTCTTCTAATTATTAAATTCTTTTGAAACAAGTTGACCTGGGGCTTGTGTCAATCTTAACAGACTTCATGAAAGAGAAACACAGAAAGAGAACACACACAGAATTTGCTATAAGCACTGTCTTCTGCCTTTGGGTAAGTTAGATATGCTGACGTAGCTCAGATTAGCCAAACTTGCGACTGATGAGATTTTCCTAGACTTTATACAGCACTTGTGACGGTCGTGGGAAAATTGCAATTTGCATATGGTTCGCAAAGACTTTTTAGCACTGTTATCCTATCTTCATCAGTGAGGTTAGATTTCTTGACATAATTAAAAATATCCGCAGTCAGAATTTCCACTTCAAATGTTTTGGTCTACTTTTACCTTCTGGAAAGCTTTTGAAGACAGCCCCTAGCCACTGCTGTTGCTTCCCTTAACAGTGGACTCATGAATGTCACCAGAGTTCACGGAAATGTTGAGATCATCACTACTTTCAATGAATTAATTAGTTTGAAAGAAAGAATTTCTTAAGAAGGGTTGGCCTTCCCTATCGAACCAATTGTAAAAAATTGTTCCAGCTCGCAATAAACTGCGTTTGTGTAAATTTCGATTTAAATGACTTACATGGGTTGTTAAAAACGATTTTCTCATCCTAACCATTAAAATATGGAAATTATGCTGCAATAACTCGCAGAGAGAAAGCACGAAATGGATAGTGTAAGTTTCTTAGAGATAGTAAATAACAATGTTGCAGAAATTATTGTATAATAACAAATAACACCAGAATGAAATCCATGTTTGATATACAAATACCTTTATTCTTTCATGTTCACATATTATCCAAATATGTACAGTCTTATATAGAGCATTTATCTTTTACCCTGTGCCATGGAAGGGGAAGATGTAAAAATGAAAATTAAGCCGTCCGTCCCGGAAAAATGTGGCCAATCTTTCTATTCCAAATCCTCATTTTTTAATAATTGTATTTTCAATCTTTTCCCAAATTCCCTTTTTGTTTTGTTTTCTCTTATTATCTCTGGCATTCAACGATATATTCATACATTAAAATAGTTAAACGAAGTTTAGCAATTTTAATGTATCAACTCATTTCAAATAAGTCCCCTATTAAATATTTTCCTGAACTGTACTTTTTGTACTGCATTTCATACTTAAAGTTCGAAAAACGCTTGTACTTTTGATGAAACTTCCTCCAAAGCTTAATAAATTATCTGAATATGTAGCAACAAGAGCTAAAATTGGAATGAATTATACGATGTTAAGTCCCACTTAATTTATTGCATCACTGTGTAGACAATAATGACAAAACATAATATAAATTAAATCGGGATTTTAAAGAAAGAATTTATACAAATTTTGCAACAAATGCAAAACAGAAAGTTGTAAACTGAATTTGGCCAATTACCATGAACGTAGTTGAGGAAGAAGAAAGGACATAACGTATACATTATGTTGATTGTTACTATTGTGTTTGTAAAGAAGTAACTGAATTTTATTTGTAGGTGGAAGAGTTATTACTCTAACCTAGGCCTAGCTTGTTATAGTAATTATCAAGCAATTGAAATAAATGAAAAAAATCTGTAGTTTATTTAAGTCTTTGAATTTTTCCTTTCAATAAAATTGGGGGGGGAGGGGGGAAGACCACCCCTGGCTTTGAGATTATAAGCCACACCTAAAACAAAGTAGCTAAGACTGGTATTTACTTGCATAGACATACGCACAAAGTTCATAAGAGGAAGTTATACGCTCAATGAGAGGGTTACAGAACTACAACTCATATATTCCTATGTTAAATATACAGAATTTCATAGCAGGGGGATTGTAACCCCATCAACAACCTGCATACACCAATACTTACCATCAACGTCCCCACCCTCCCAATATTGTTTTCAATTTTTCACCCATATCACAGTATTATCTTAACAGCAGCATAAAACATAAACGATTTTTTCACCACATATCTTGTGCGAAGGTGTTAAGCTTGTATCAGAGTTATCTTTCTTTTTGTGACAACTAGATGGCAGCACTGATAAATCTTGTAGCATTTTATCAATTTCCGTTTTTTCAGTGGGGGTTACAGAGCTACAACTCACATATTCCTATGCTAAATATACAAAATTTCATTGCAATGGGGGAGTTACAACCCCCATCAACACCCCAATGCGTATACCAATGGGGTAACTTTTAATTTTTTTAATGTTTTGGTATGTATTGGCGTATTACTATTTGAATGTTTGTCTGTTACAGGTTTTGCCAAGAAAGGTATTCCCTGCCAAGCCTACCCTGCCTCCTAAACCTATGCTGCCACCAAAGCCTTCGGATACTGCTCGAAAACAACCTGAAGACATCACAGTTCACCTAACAGGAAATAAAGAGAATGACATTGTAGAAAATTTATCCAAATTAGACATTTTGCAGTACATAGAACAAGAAGAAAAAATAGCACACACAGGCTTGTTCGATTAAATTAAAATTATGTTTAAAATTCGTGAGAACAAATGGTCACAAATAAAATTTAATATTGTGATCGCAAATCAATTTTTAATTATTTCTTTAATTTGTAAATTTGTATTTTTTAAGTTACAGCTACTGAGATGCATGTTTGAACGTGTGCGTTTATTTCTATTACTTTTTTGTTGTTGTTGTTTTCGTTAAGAACATGTATGTTTTTTTATCAGTTTCTTTTTTTTTTTAATGATGAAAATCGATTACATTTGTGAAATATATTTAGATTAAATTTGCTTGGAATTCAAAACTGCCGTCCATAAGTTGCTAGAAAAATGGGATGTTTTCATATAGTGCAACTGTTGTTGTTTACCAAATGATTTTGCAGCTACAATAGCTCTAAAAGTTAATTGTGTGTATAGTGTAGCTGAAAGATCGCATATAAATGTGAGAAAAGAAAAATTCTGTGCAGATCGAGGGTGTACAAATCAGGGACTTCTGGGTCCCTGTTTTCAGACCTTTTCGCTACCACATGAATTAAACAAGTTTGGTTCTGGTAAATACAAGTGTTTACTGGTTTTTCCTAAAGATCCAAAATCTTGGGTTTGGTTAAGTCACCAAAAGAGATTCGGATTTCTCGAAAAACTGTAATTCTTCCAGTGGACAGAAGCAAATTTGAGTGCATCAGTGGAGTTGTAGAGAGGTTTTGGATTTAATTCTCTAGGCTCAAATAATTTTGCCATGTTGAGGTACATCATGGTATCCCAACATGGCAAAATTGTAGTAGTAGTGGAAATATCATTTTGGACCATCTCCCCCTTTTGTTTTTAAATAAACATTATCCACTCACTTTAGTAAAATTTCTAGCCCCCCCCCCCCTTAAACTTGTTTCCCCTGGAAGACCTACCTTCATAGTTGATCTGATCTAACCCCCCCGGTAGAGAATTTTTCAAATGAGAATGGGAATTTCATAAAAACCATTTATCCCCACATACTTCATGTTTTCAATTCTAACGACACCTGCAGCTAATGTGTTGTTGGTCAAAGCTGTATTTGAAATTGAAAATGCTAGGAAATACTATTACTCTTGTTACCATTTGGAAATATCTATTTTATAAATTACTTACATAATTGAAGAAGAGCATTAGAATATTAAAAAGGAACCGCTAATATTTTTTTTTATTGTTGATTAATTTAGAATTAGTAATGCATTCTTTTTTATTTAATTCTTGTTAATTCTCATTCATTACCATTGCCATATACAATAATTTATAATATGCTATAAAAAATTTTAAAGCTGCTTTATTGTATAATTCTCAGATTCTACCCATGAATCATCATCATGGAAAAAAATTGTCAACTGACAATAAAAACAAATGAAATTTTATTAATAAATTGCTGGGAAGGGTAATTAAAACAAATGATAAGTTGATAATCAACAATAACATGAAAGTAACTTCCAATAATGAAATTGCAAATTGTTTTAACAATTTTTTGTGGAAATTGAAGAGAATACAGTAGATAGAAAGGTCAATATGAACAATGAGTATAATGAATATATGTGTCATAACATTGGTAAATCAATTTATGTAAGTCAAATAAGTCACTCAGAGTTATTAAATGAATTAAGCAAGATTAATAATAAAAAAGGTGCAGGGTGTGATGACATACACCCTAGGATAATCAAGGAATGTGCTAATGTATTGGTTAAACCACTGTTGGTGATATTTAATGAAATAATTGATACAGAAGTAATTCCTGAAGAAATGAAAACAGCTAAGATAGTTCCTATATATATAAGAAAGGTAAGAAAGATAACAAAGAAAACTATAGACCAATAGCAATAACCTCCGTCTTCGCGAAATCATTTGAAAAATTACTTTACTAAAGAATAATTGATTTTATAGACAATGAGTATATAATAGATAATTCCTAATTTGGGTTTAGAAAGGGCAAATCAACTGCAGGGGCGCTATTGAGAACAATAAAAAGAATATAGGAGGCAATAGAAAACAAGGAACAGGGTATTGGCATTTTTTTATCTGAATAAAGCATTTGATGTAATAAATAGAGAAATATTAATTAAAAAAATTAAAATTTGCGAATTAAGGGAGAAGATCAAAAATTTATTGAGCAGTTATTTAAAGGCTGGAAAACAAGTTGTATATATTAAGAGAAAGAAATCTAAGTTATTGGTTAATAATTACGGAGTACCTCAGGGCTCCAATTTGGGGCCATTATTGTATTCCTTATATGTTAACGATATATTCAACGTGTCTGATGTAGGAAACATCACATTATTTGCTGATGATACAAGTGTCATTATTACTGATAAGGATTTAAATAAGGTAATGGAAACAGGTATTAATGAAATAAAAAAATATGAAAAATGGTTTGCTATTAATCAACTGAAGTTAAATGTAGACAAATCAAAATTAATAATTTTTTCAGGTAAAAATAAAAAAATAGATGACGATATGATTAATAAATCTATAACAGTTAATAATAAGAAAATAGAAATAGTGGATAAAATTTATTTCTTAGAAGTTCAACTTACAAATAAATTAAATTGGAATGGTCATATAAACAAAATAACAAAAAAGATATGTAAAGGTATAGGAATTCTAAGACGGATAAGTAAAAATCTATCCCCAAAAATAAATAATGAACTCTATAATTCTCTGATTAATTGCCATCTAGTATATTGTAACTGCGTTTGGGGTAATTTGGGTATTGTTAACAATGATATTATAAAAAATTTGCAAAATAAATCAATCAAACTGATTAATAGAGACAATAGAATAGACTTAAAGAATTTTTTAATAAATTCTAATATATTGCAAATTGAACAGATTCATAAATACTGTATACTAATTAAAATGTTTGAAAGGATGAGAGAAATAAACATACAGATCTTATAAAAATTCAATTAAACGAAAAAGAAGTAGATATCGAAACTATAACGAATTAATATTACCCAAAATAAGAACAGAATTGGGAAGATGCAACATAAATTACATAGGACCTAAATATTAGAATGGAATACCAGATAAACTAAAGCGGTTAAATAATATAGTAAAATTTAAAAAAAAAGCTTAAAAGATACTGGATAGTCAGTAATGTCCAACAATTTATCGATAATTAAAAAAACCAATCAATTAAATACAAATTATAAAAACAATTCACATAAGAAGTGCATTACATATGCGTGATCTTTAGTAACGAGTGAGGTGTGTTGAAATATGTGGAAATAGCCTGATGGCCGAATTTATTGTTTGGGTGAATTGTTATATTGAATCAGTCTGAGGTCCTCAAGCCTATTATATTCTTCATAGATATTTACTTAGGACCTTTCTTTGTGTGGTCATGTATTGTCACAACGACTGTTCCAAGAAGAATAAATAAAGTATTATTATAATATATTGGTCTAACATATGTAGAAAATTTGAGAGGAAAGATAACACTTCAACACCTAATGTCTCATAATACAGCACGTTGCATGTATGCATATCTATATATTATATATATATAGACATAAAAGCGTAGAAGTAATACTAAGATTAAAGAATCTGTTACCCGTATGCATAAAAATTCATTTTTGTTATTCATTGATATATAGTTATATTTTATATGGAAATAGTGTCTGGGGAAATATGAATATTAAAAATCAAAAAAGTATGTAAACAATATTAAATAGATTTTGGAACAATGTAACGCAAAAAAAAAACAAAAAACAAGAAATAAAAATTGAAAATAATATAATGGATTTAGATCAAATACATAGATTTAAAATTTTGATAATGATATTTAATAGAATAAAAAAAGGGAAGTATATTGAGGACATAAATATAGAAAATAAACCAAATATGAACAATAGTTGATCAAGGAAAACTTTAAAAATTAAAAAAATAAAAACAAACATGGGTTCCGGTAATATAAATTATGGTATTAAGACGTGGAATTCATTACCAAACGAAATAAAAAATATTACGTCAGAAACTGAATTTAGAAAACAAATTAAGAAGACTAATTATAGGTAGAGAGAGAGAGAGGGGGGGGGAATTAATGGAGGAAGAGTTGCAAAAACCTTTGGTTTTTGCAACTCTTTTTTCAACTCTTCCTCCATGTGTAGGATTGACAAACCTGTAGCATGAAAAATAAAGTACAATTATTGTATTATTATTATAAAGTACAATTATTGTGTTATTATTATAAAGTACAATTATTGTGTTATTATTATAAAGTACAATTATTGTATTATTATAAAGTACAATTATAGTATTATTATTATAAAGTACAATTATAGTATTATTATAA
>QLNU02003225.1:93705076-93717156 GCA_006491805.2 Dysdera silvatica | reverse complement strand
AGAAATATAGTGCCGATGCGTTACATTGATTCTTAGGGGTGAAAATGGTCGCTAAAGTACTGCTTCGCCAAAACCCCGCGCAATAAAAATCGGCCGACTGCATGCAAAAAGAAAAACCATCTTTTCTGGCCGCAATCATAATAATCAAAGCTAGGTCGAACATTAATGTCCTGGTAATGGTGGGCATTTTCTGTGTCCACAGCGGGCCTTTTTACGGGCATTTTTCTTTCTCCCGAAGTGGCAACAGTGGTTAAAAAGTAGGCAGGCCATCCGATTGGTTGAACTCAAGTACCTGTCGTCAATGTTTTCAGAGATAATGTTTCTTTGATAACCATTAAAATTTATCTATCTGTACTAAAATTTGTATTGCTGTTTATTACTCGGATATTTCCTCCACCCACACGTCGATCACTTGATTATGAATAGATAGGTGATTACCATAGGATAAAATCTATTGCTTGATATCAGCTGCAGTGGCGTATGGAGGAGAAGGTAATGGGGTCATAACCTCTATTATGCTTTGATTGACGAAAACTACAATATTGCATATATAATACGTATATGCAATATAAAATTTATGTATATACAAGCCTTTTACACTGTAACCTCTACCCCTTATACAAGTATTCAGTGTATGCTGCTGAGACAGACAGACAGTGAGCATTAATATAAATATCGGTGACGAAATGACATCAAATTACAAGACAAAATAACCCATCTTCTAACTTCGAATTCAAAGTACGGAAATCACTAACAGGCTAATTTTCAAATTCATTAATTCAAAAATTTTCGTGACAGACTCCATATACCTGTATTTTAAATTCAAAGTAGATTTTTTTATTTGGCACGTAAGGGTCTAAAGAAAAATGAATTGATGGCACTGAATGTGAAGCAGCAGCGGCTTTTTTTTTTTTTAGGTATCAGAATTTAATTTTTTGTAATTGATTTCTCCACAATCTTTCTTCATTTGTTACCGAGTTCCCATATGATAAAGGTAAGTGAGAGAAATGAACCGTGCAAGGCTGTACCAAACATTCAGCAATCAAAATATTGAAACAGAAGCTCAAAAGTCGCGAGTTCGACTCTGTCCTGAATGCATGGTTAACTTTTTTTTTCTCAACTATACGAGTAAAAAAATAAAATAAAATAAAAAACTAGTTTGAATCTAAAACATGCAGGATGCCAAAATTTAATCTCCCATGGAGTAGTATCAGTAGCGTAGCAAATAAAATATTATGGGGGGTCTTAAGCAGCTTTATGGTGCGGCTTTTAGAGCAAATAACGTCTTTTGATAGCCATTGGGGACAAGGGGGAATTCAGAGTTCTATCATGGAGGGGGGATACGGCCCCCCCCGGAAAATTTTTAATTTTGGACTATTGGATAGCTTAGGTAAATATTGTTGTTCTTAAATTATATTACCAGTCTTCCTTTAAACTTACCAAAATATGCAATTTACGACAAGGGATAAAGTTGGGATTATCTTTAATTAAACTGTGTGGTTTAGGGTAAGTTATAGAGTATGACAGAAAGGGTAAGCTAATAAATGAGACATATACAACAACCAAAACGATGCTTTACAATATAATTAATAAAACAAGTTTAAATCTAAACTACAACAACATTTTAATTATTTTACTTCTTTTATAGCAAGAAACTTCTTAAAAACTTTAAGTTCTGGTGAAAAGTCATCAAGCAAGAAGTCCGTTAATACGTGAGCGGTAAAAACAATGCGATACATTGGTTTTATTTTTTAATATCTGTGTTAATTTTGGACGCCAGTGTTAAACTTTCGTTTATTGCAAGTGTACAAACAGCACATAAAATATTCTTCTTCGTCTTTACTTCTTTCTTATTTTTTAACCCTGAACGATGAGGGGGGGGGGGGCGATCGCCCCCTCCGCCCCTCGCCGGATCCACCCTTGAATGGTGAGGGAGAAGCCTTTTCTTATGCTCCTGAATATCATAAAATGAAATTAAGATAGCGATTCAGGGTCAAACCGCCAAAAGTGTGTAAAACTGAGCGGCAGAAACTTCTGCCGCTCTGATCATGCATTTGCTTGTGTTAACATCGGAGACAATTCCGGTGTCAAAATCGGAGGGACTAATTTAAAAGATTT
Organism: Dysdera silvatica; assembly: GCA_006491805.2. Lineage (NCBI taxonomy): Eukaryota > Metazoa > Arthropoda > Arachnida > Araneae > Dysderidae > Dysdera > Dysdera silvatica. The sequence goes on along the minus strand of QLNU02003225.1, from coordinate 93,715,038 downwards.
TTTTCATGGACAACACGAGAGTGTATTATTATGAATACTAGTAGTAGGGTTAATGTTACCTTGTGTTGATATTCATTATCAATTTTTAACGTTTGAATTTCCCTTGTCTTGATTCTTTTCCTTAAAGTACATATACATGTAACAATTTATTGAAAAAATATTTATTTAAACTTAGAATGTCAATGCATATTTTAAATAATGGTTATAACCAAATGATGTATTAAGCATTTTCAAAATGCCTTGCCTTCAGGCCTTCCCCAAGTCTGGAGAAATGGGGAATTCCAGTTGTGCAAATCCTGGGGTCTGAAAGGGGTGCTGACATGGTCGAGCGGAGGTCGAAGTCGTAGATAGTTGCCATGGCATTTGGTGTTACTGCAGTACGAAGTGGGAAGAACGGCTACAAAAATCGCCCCTAATCCAACGGTGTCGACAATACTTGATTATAGCAGATTGGAAAAGACTTGGACTGCATTCTTATATTCTTTACAATTAAATTTATATAACTCCCGGTAATTTTATTCAACGTAGTTTACAATTTCAAAGATATTCAGTTGTGTTAACAATGACGAATAACAAAAGAATAATGAGGAATAAAATGTGAATAAGCCTTCGCATTCACCACGTCGCCATTTCGATGGAAGGACGAAATACCGAGGGTTAAGGGGGGTTCAGCGGGTTCAAACCCCCCCACCCATTAGTTAACATAATGGCCAAAGTTAAGAAAGTCAAGTGCATAAAACGAAAATCGAATTACTGTAAACATGATAAAAATAAATTGAAAAAAATTAGAAAATTTGAATTTCCCGCATGATCAACAGAATAATTTGGAATGGGACAGAACGCCGCGTCTGAATCTGCTGTGGGTGTTTTGGAGGCTTACAACGAATGCAGTGAGTTTTTCTTCCCTAATATTAAGAAATTGATTGGAATTTTGGCTGTGATCCCAGTAACAACTGCAAAACCCGTACGGGCTTTTTCATCTTTAAAACAAATTGAAATATACCTAAGGAACAGAACCGGCCAACAGAGACTGACGGACCTTACTCTGGTGGCAGGTCATAGAGACACCATCATGTCTTCAACGGAGATAATTGATACATTCGTTTCTCGCCGGAAAAGGCTCAATTTGATTTTATAGTTTTTTTTTAATATTTTTTTTTTATTTTTATTTTCGAACCCCATCCTATCACTACACAGTTATGTCTAAATTATGTATATATATATATATTAGAAAAGCATTTTAATTTTGTTTACCTATACTAGGGTGAGGGGGAATAAGACACGTAAACAAATCAGTTGCAACTCTAAACCCACCCCATAAGAAATCTGTATCTACGTGCTTGCTATGTTTGTTGTGCTATTAAAGTCTCGAACCCCGACCCTTAGACTCCCGGGGCCCCCACCATTTTCACCCCCTTGTCTCCTTCCCCATTTCAGTTGTTGAGAATATTGAAAATTTTATTTTTCTTTTCTTTTGCACAGAAGTGCAAGTAAAGAGGAAGACCGCTATGGCTGTTTTATGAGACTTGCTCGTTAAATCCGGGGTTCAAAAAACGCTTGTTTGCTAAAGCCGGTTCAATCGCACTTAATCATAAGGCAAACAAAATCCATATTTTCCTCACCATATCCGAAACTGATTACAAATGAGTTCCTCTACATTTTTATATCTTCACCACCCTCCAAAATCCTCTCTGGATCCATCTTTGATCATGGACGCACATATAAGCACTTCTAATGCTTATATGTGCTTATATGTGCTTATGTAAGCACTTCTAATGGAAGAGGAGCTGAGAAAAATTATTACCTCCTTTTTAAGGCTGTCAAACATTTTAGTGAATGTACAAGATAATGAATTTTAATTAGATAAGAATTTTAAACTGTGCTTGTAAAACTTTTGAAAGTAAATGCGTAGCAGAATCGGGCACATCAAATTTTTGAATGGCTAGTAAATTTGAGCCCCCTCTGCCCCCATATGGACGTCCACGCCTCTGATACATACAAATAAACACTGTGTGCAGTTGAAAACAACAAGGAAACAAACCATTGATGAAAAATTTGGGTTTAATTACGTTGTTCTACTTCAACAAGAAAAAAGTATAAATTTAAATATAAATTTGACCCTATGATTGCGAAATGACTATTATTTCTTACGCTTGTGCAAAGCTTCCCATTAGTGGGCTCAAAAAAAAGGCGGGTACCAACTAACTGCTCACTGTAGTTCGGGGTTGGTCCCTTACGTCATAAAGGGTTCGGATTCCTCAGGAAAATGCAATGTCCCGGCGCAGCATGACACTTGCGCCGCAAAACTCACAAATAATCACAAGTTAAAAAGACAGCGTTTGGGGGGTCAACTGCTCTCCTTGGCAGGTGAAGGGAAAATTGCCTACGAAAAAAAAATTGCTCTCCCCGCTCAGTAGCGCAGCAATTCAAAACTCATGGGGAAGGCTCAAGCGCCTTTAGAGAAGATTTTGTGATACGGCCTATGAGAAAATGGTGTGCTTTGTTATCCAGGGGGGGTCTTATCCTCCCTTCTCCTGCCCCCACTGCCTCCTTTTTAACAAAGGGAGCACAAGTTCCTCTCGAAAGCTCTGTTTGCTTTTTTGTTTTACGGCTCAAAGACTGCAATGGTCATGCTGTGCCGGGACCTACTGCTCTCCAAGGAATCCGAACCCCAAGGCCCAGGGACCCAAACCCCGACCAGTGAGCAGTACAGACTCTTTGTTGAGATCTCTGGAGTGTCTTGCACTGCTGGGAGTCGAACCCGGATTAGCGGCGCACTTGGAGAAGGCGTTACCACACTGCGCCACCGCAGGGCTGCTCCAGAAAGAAGTCTTAAAATATGAATTCACAAAATCTATAATCATTAAAATAAGATTATTTTATTCGATATAATATAGACGGTACATATGCCAAAATTTTCTATATATATGTATATTAAATATTGGCAAGCCAGTGATATGGAACCAACTGCGGGCACAGGGGTCATGACCCCCAAAATATATTTTTTCACTGTAAAAAATTCCAACTTTCATGATAAATGAAGGGTGTTATTCCAAGACCATGGCAAATTCTGTCCTTGACTCCCCCCAAAATGAAAGCCTGTGTCCGCACCTGTTTGGAACCCCATTCATTACATGGTAAAAATGTTTCTAGAAGTTTCTACATCGACATTTTTTATAGAACCTTGGACCTCGATATATCGGGGTCAAGGAGGGACACAGGGTGTAGGTCACGAGGGTAATGGTACCCCAAAATATATTTTTTCACTGTAAAAATTTCCAACTTTCATATTAAATGAAAGGCGAAAGACTATGGCAAATTCTGTCTTTGACCCCACCCCCAAATGGAAGTCTGCGTCCACAACTGATCAGATCCTATTGTACATGATCAAATCTGCACTGAACATCCGAAATATTGTACATTTCGCTATACTGAAGGGATTTAAAATTTTCAGGGAACAAGTATTTTTGATATCATCGAGTGAAATAACGAATAGCAAAATCCACCTTTAGACAAAGGAAAAAGGAACCTATTTATTTATTTACTTATTTTATTATTTTTTCCCCACGTGTTTTCTCTTTTTCACATTTGAGCCTCCAGAAGAGAACTTGGCTTAATCAAGTTTTACCGTGGCAAGGAGTTTATTATGGGGGGGGGATTTCAAGGTATGAAAAAAATCCAGGTTTGCAATAGTTGGCTCCTTTGACATCGTTTGGCGATATTAAAAATTTGGTATAGAAATAGAGAAACCACGCTACAATCGAAACTACATATACCAGTAACCAGGGGAGGACGGGGGCGCCGGCCCATCGGCCTTCGGGCCAGTACGCCCTCATTGGCGATAGTACTCGCGCCTCTAAAGGGTCAACACTTGCGCCCTCCGAAATTCCAAGGTATGTGCCCTTTGAGAGGACCCAGTCCACCCCTGACTTTGAGAGAAGTTCAAAAGGCGCCAACTTCATGAATACTTGCATAAAGACAATTTGAGAAAACCGCCAAATACATCAAATCAAGAATTTGACAAAAGCGCCAAAATCTTTGTCATACTTACATTATATTTGGTAAAATTAGGTGGGAAAATAAGTTAGCCTATACAAGCGGCAAAATCACAAATTTTCCCCTAATCTCAGGGCCTTGTTAAAAGCCCGATATTAACGGATATTCCTGGCTGCAAATTCAAGATGGACTGTGCCATTATATAGTAATTATATAGTAACTTATTTCTACTCGAATACATACATGGGCGCCCATGCGAGTACTTCTAGGTGGGGGCGAAGGTCTAATAAAAAGTATTATCTCCTCCTCAAATCTGCCGAGAAGTTTAGTGAATGTACAAGATAGCAAAACGCTACAAAAATAATTGATATTGCTTGACAATTAGTAATGAGCTAAAAAGTACCTTATTTTAAAATGTGACTATAAAACTTTTGAAAGTAAATGCATAGCAGGTTCGGGCGAATCAAATTTTTAAACGGCTAGGGGATGCTCGAGACGCTATCTACTCCCATATGCTCGAATATGTATATGCATTACGTTGTTATGCTTTTAATTTTAACTATACAATTTTTATATATTTGAGGCTTCGATTTTTTAACCAGTGCATAGGTTTAAAACTTACATTGCGAAAAACTTGGTTACTATTCCAAAATCAGAGATGGACGGTCTGTAAAACACTTTATAATGTTTAGGGGCAGTGAAAATAAAATAATAATAAATAAATAAATAAATAAATAAATAAGATTTTTTTAACTGTCAACTTAATTAACAGAGTATAAGTAGTATGAGCTTAAAATTTCGTTAAAATTAGTAAAATAATTTTAAAATAAATGATTCAAGGATAGGAAATCCACTCAATTCTAAATTGGTTTTTTTTCCACATCACTTCAAAATTTTCATGGGAGGCTGTTTTAAATAGTTTGGTATATATTTTATGGAAAGTTTCCAGATGGAGAACAACAAAATTTGCCTGAGGTCTTAAGCTAATATCATAAACTAATTCGAATTTAATACACATTTGTTAATTGTTTGATTATTAATTTATTGGTTTTATTTAGTTCATAATTTAGAATTCTCCTACACTTTTTTTTATTATTTTCTAATTGCTAATACCTCAATTATTATAATCTTTTTAATGACGAGAATCACGAACTTAACTTCTCAAACTTTCTCATATTTAATTAAAATATTGAGAAAGTATTTATAAAAACCATCGTTTAATTTTAAGAAAATGTAGCGATCTAATGGAGTCCATTGTGAATATTTTTGTAAGACACCTTGCCAATCTCGACGGAAACATCTTTAAAAAAAATATCTGCTGGCATTTTTTTCCGCGTTGGCAACCCCTTTGAGGTTAGCTTTTCCTCTACCCCATCGCTTCAAAATTTTCCCCTCTTGTTTTTTATAAGGCATTTTTTCTTCTTTTTATATCCAGACGGCAAAATGAAAATCTATAAAGGCTATAAAGTTTTCAATATAAAAATCAATATATTCTGGCGTCGCCTGTTGACTACGCAAGGGGGCGCTGCTTGTCCCCTCGCACTCGCCCTTCCCAGAATCCCTCGTAACTGGCTCTTTTATCATTTTATGTTTTATTGTGTTTTATTATTATATTTTTCGTGCATGCGGCTTTTTCTCTCTTTTTTTTTTCCCGAGATACACGCAGAGAACCTACGAAGCGAGAGTAGAGACTACCCCAAAAAATTGAATGTGTCGTATAAAATAATACACCACGGAGGTAAAAAAAAATATATCTATATATATCAAGCTGAGGGGTGGAGAGACCAGGGGCGAATAGTTGCACTTGCTTGGGAGGGTGAAAGGAATTATGGGTAAAAGATGGCTGATGGAACGAGCAGTGCCCCAAATGGGAAAAAATTTTTATGGGCGCCAGGAAAGAAATTACTTGTCTTAAAAAAGGGGGAAAACTGTTATGATTTTTTTCTTTGATAGAAAGCATTTTTATATAGGTAGGGAAAAAATAGTTAGGAGTTGTTTTTGGTGTAATAAAGTTCAACTTCTGGTGCTTGGCGTCATACTTATACTTGATAAATCGTGTACCAGACCCTTTCTTTTTCCATAATCTGAGCATTATCTGTACCAGTATATTCACAGCAGCTGTATTAAATTATCTTTTTGAACTCCAGACACGCAGAATACCTTTGATTGTATTAATTTTGTATTATTTTAATTTAAACTGTACTTAAACATTTGGCTGGCGTTTCTTTGAAACAGTAAATAGATTTAATATAATCATTTCTAGTTTGAACGAAAGCCTACAATATATATTGCAGTTTTAATAATTTTAAGACGTTTAAGAGCAAGGATATTTTGGATGGAGTTTATGGTTTAAACAATTATCTAGCTAATTAAAAATACAATGGAACCCAGATATAACGAGTTTCCGGATTCAGTGAAGGAAATGTGGATTTTGTTTGGCAAAATGTTAAAGTGAAATACATTTATTCGCTTTGCACGAGTAAGCCCATGGTTGTCCAACCAGGCATTTATACACCCCCCCTCGACACCTCTTCAGATTTTTTGATACACCCCCTTAATGAAATCTAAACACACACAAAATCTAATCCACACCGCCCCCCCCCTAAAAACTTCGAACACCCCCTCCCCAGTTTATGAATCCTGGATAAGTCCCTGTGTCCAACTTTTTTGGCCAGAGGGCCACTTAAAAAATTTTCAGAAATTTCGCGGGCCAGCAGCTTCAGGGAGTTTCGTAAAGAAAAAAAAGCTTCTCTTCAAGCTTCAAAGCTCTCAAAGCTTCAGAGTTTCTTCCGGTCATTTATTTGTTCACGTAAGATATGGGAAGGGGTTATCAATTTCTGAAGAAAAAAAAGAAGAAAAAAAAAATTGGGTATGTTTTTTTTATTTCAAACAATTGTCGGCGGGCCGAATTAGCCCTGTTAGCGGGCTGTAGTGTGGCCCGCGGGCCGTATGTTGGACAACCCTGAGCAAGACTTTCACGTTTTTCCAGATCGAACGAGGTAAAAAGCTGACCAATCAGCTTGAGGTGGAGAGTACACAAAAGTCTCTTATCGCCTATAACAATTTGGTGGGAATTATTTTGAGCCGTTGGGAACAGACAGAACGACGCCAGCATATACAGAATAACGTTTTACTGTGAATAAACCATCGGTCTTGCCTAAACAGGAAATGTCGTCATCCAACTTCAACTTGGAGAACCGTACGGACGGACGATAATACCCACAGCCCGTTAATAATAATTCGCTATTCGTTAATGTTTAAGCGGATTAAAAGCTAAATATTGTTGTACACATATTATATGCGCCTATATTATCAAAGCATATATTCAGTAGAATCTGATAAAGCGACCACCTTGGTAAATTGATCACTCGAATCACGTGACCAATTTTTATAAGAGAGAACTCGTAGAGACTTAGTCATACCTATACTAAAGTATGTCGTGTGTAGTAACCACCTGTCTATGATGAACACTGCATTCCGTACCAAAGGTGGTCACTTTAGGCAGGTTTTATTGCATTATGTATATATATATACAGCGGAACCTGGTAAAGTGACCATCTGAATAAAGTGACCACTTTCCATAAGAGGAAACTGATAGGAACCTAGTCATACCTGTACCAAAGTATGTCGTGTATGGTGACTATTTCAGTACAGTTCCAAAGGTGGTCACTTTAGACAGATTTTACTGTGTATAGAGAGAGAGATATTATAAATGCATATATGTGCTAACGCTGCATGTATGTACACTCGGTAAAATTGGAATTGCAATTCGTAGACTTCATGGTTAGATACATATTTGAAAATTTTCCTACAAAATCGTCTCGGAAATTGTTGCAAAGAATCAAAATATTATGGCAGTTGCATGGAGGGAAAAGTGTATAAAACTCAAAACCAGTGGCGTCGGAAAGTGGGGAGCTCAAATCTCTCTCATTAGATATATCAAGGCAGATTTTAACACCGAATTGCATGGTTTTTTTTAAATTACTTGAACTCCACCCATAATTTTTGAGTTGTCATACCCCTGGCAAAAACATCACAATACGCGACTGGGGCATCCCATATCTTTCTGTCGGTCACAGTGGCGTAAGAAAGTGGGGAGGTGAGCCCTCCTTCCTTCCCTCCCTCCCTCCCTCACAATCACGTCAACATCCAATCACACTATTTTCACCAAGGGCACACCATAGAATCTTGAGCTCACCCCCATGGCCACTTGAGCCCTCCCATGAGTTTTAGACTGCTAGGCTTTTGGTCGGAGAACTAATTTTTAAGTTTAATAAATTTGGCGCGAGTCAGTAGCGTAGCAATTCAAAATTCATGGGGAAGGGGCTCAAGTGGCTGTGGGGGCGGCGGGCGAAGAAAGTCTTTAAAGCAAGCAGATCATGTGATGTCGCCTTGTATGTATGTATGTATGTATGTATGTATGTATGTGTGTGTGTGTGTGTGCAGAGAGAAATTGGGAAAGGTAGCCTCTGAAGGCGGCGCTGTAATCCCTGGTGATGTGGCCTTAGAGAAAATAATGTGTTTTGATATCCAATGGGAGAACTTGAGTCCCCTAAGCCCTTCCTGACCGCAGGCCACTAGCCCCAGCGATTATTAATTCGTTCATAATGAACCCATGTTAGTAATAAACGTTCGAATTCACTTCATTAATAAATGCAACAAAGTAACGAACTTCAGTAACGTAGTAAGGGCACTGCGACCCTGGGCACTAAGTTAAGGGGTGCGGCGACAAAATGATCTAACGACCCCGAAGTGCAGACAAGGCCAACTCCAATTTGATCATCTAAGCCACGGGTCGCCGAAGTGGTCGACACCGACTCCCAGGCGTCGATTTGGGGGTCGATAAAAATTATAGTTATTATAGTTTTCATGAATTAACATCCATAGTAATAATAAGGACGTCAAAAGCAAAAACGCATCCCATTGACGTTAAAACTTAACGTCAAAGGGATACATTTTTTTTTTATTACTATATATTATATAGCTATACAAGGGTGTCTCAGCACCAGGGTTACAAACCTTAAGGGGTCATAGTATTCATCAAGGTGAACGATATTTGTCATAGAACCTAAGGTCGCAAACCACCCACAGCGCCAGTTCTAAAACCGTCCAGCATTCACAAATATTTACACACGGTGCGTGAAGAGCGCCAGATACTACTCAGGTCAGCTGATCAAGTGTATAGTTGATTAGGATAAAGCATATTGCGCTTCTCATACACAGGTTATAAATATTTGTGCATGCTGGACGATTTTAGAACTGGCGCTGTGGGTGGTTTGCGACTTTAGATTCTATGACAATTATCGTTCACCTTGATGAGTACTATGACCCCTTGAAGTTTGTAACCCTGGTGCTGAGACAATCTGTATATTATATATACAATTATTTAAAGTACGTATATGTGATTATTGATTACAATATAACAATATAAATTCATACATATGACATTTATAATAAATAATGTTAGATGGTGGGAATTACGCGTTTGCTTTCAGCTATCTTAAGGGAAGTGGTTTAATGAATTTCCAGTGACTGCAGAACCGATTGTTTATGCAATTATAAGAGCTGTTTTCGTCATGAGGCGTCTTTATGTGTATTCTTAATGGGATGGAAGATATTCTCCTCAAATATCATACGATAAGCAAACCAATGTTTTCTTTTCTTCACAAAGCTGGTCGGCCATTTTCACTTGTCCAGCTTTATGAGAAAGCAAAAGCCTTGCTCGCTAAAAGCCATTAATATGTTGCGCTTTAGCATTATACTAAATAAATGTCACACAGTTTTTATACAACGTAGTATGCCTAAACACCTACTGTTCTGTTTAACATTAGGCAGCCATCTTGCGAAATATTTATAAGTCACGTGGACCAAGACGTTTCAATGCAATCACAGTCATTTACACTTAATGTTCCCTTTGCTATAGGCAGCTGAATATTTGGTTCAAGAAAATAAGATTATATAAGTAT
>QLNU02003225.1:93694582-93704976 GCA_006491805.2 Dysdera silvatica | reverse complement strand
CCCGTTCTAAGGGAATTTTAGAACTGCACAAGTGGCGTAGGGATACCAATTTTTTTTTTAAATGTTTCGGCCGGATGGAAAGATTTTTCAGTCTGTCAAGCACTTGCAGGTTATAGATATACAATTGGTCATTAAAAATATCATATCCTTGTAGTCAACTTTAAGGAGGCACGCGATCTTTAAATCTTTAAAAAAAAAAGTCCTTTTTTCATTTATCTAATTTAAAATCTGATTTTTTAGGAATATTTTAAGACCGATCGCATAAACGTTCATCAATTATTGTGTGAGTTCTCGCATAAAAAGTATACCAATGTAGCTAAAAGAAATTACGAAAAAGGTATATATAAAAGGATATTTAAAGGGTTACAAAGGTCCGAGAAGGGATTATAAAGTTTCATTTCTTTCTATACAAACACTTTGTAATTTCGCAAAGATTATTATCTTGAGAAGTAGTACAAAACTCGTACTATTCAAGGATAAGTATGTGTTGGTTATGCAGAAGCCGTTGAACATCGTAATGTGTTTTAATGAATATATCTTTCTTCATCTTAAATATTATATTGTAATTATTGTCTGTATGTATCCTATTTCCAACTGCACAAATCCAAATTTAGAACTGTACAGATTGTGTAGAACTGCACGTTAGAATAGGCTCTGGTCATAGTGGCAAAGGCGAAAATACGTTGTTCAGTAAATTGACCCATTCCATCTTTCAACAGCTGGGAGATCCATATTTTTATTTACTTTTTACTTTGTTTTCCCTCCCCAGCACCCCTGGAATCTAGCTTTTATTTCAGTCAACTTCTTTTTAAAGAGAAACGAAAGTGGGCCCTGGGGCTTTTACACATCTGAGTATTTTGGAAGCAATCGTAAAACTATAAATGGTGTATGCATTTAGGGGGCATTAAATAATTATCTAGAGAAAAAATATTTTTCTATAATAACCTATAATTTGCTTCATTTTAACATTTCAGGTGTCTTACCAGATAATCTGATAATGAAATTTAAATTACACTTAAATCCTTTGAAAAACGCGCCCGTCATTTGATTTAAAATTTTCGGAGCACCCAACAATTTTTCAAGTCAGCGCCTATGGACATAAGAGGACAACTTGTTTCAAAAGAATTTAATAATTGGAAGAAAATGCCATTGAAGAAGTTCAGCCAACATAGAACTTTTCTCTATCATAAGGATTCAGTTCACAAAGCCGATGAGTTTTTAAAGATCACGAAAGGATTGATTGATTGATTGTTTGGCTTTTTTATGGCGCAAGAGCATCTGGGCTATACTGCGCCAAGAGATCACGAAAGGAAAAAGGGCTTCTGTAGTGGACAGACTGCAAGCAAAAACAAGTTTTCCACAACATGGTTATTTTTTAACCTATTATTAAAACGATGGGTTTTTGTGGAAGACAAGGGCTGGCCATTGTAAAATTGTATAAACAAAATCTACTACTATTTCTAATTATTTAAGTATCTTGCATTGTAGAATTATTAGTAATTTAATAATGATAAAAGTACACAAAAAGACAACCGTAATTGATATGGAGACTGGCCCTTTATTTCCACCAAAAATTCCTTGCACCACTGGGTCCCCTCGAGAATATATTATGTGCGCCACTGAAAGAATAAGTTTTAATGACCAAAAGCTAAAATTCTAATGACTACCAAGTGAAACCTTTTTTAGTCGGAATCCAAAATTTTGATAAGGAGAGAAATTTCTTACCTGTGGAAACAGAAATTCTAATGATTGGAATTGGCTATTTTATTTTTGACTGGAAACCACACATACATATTTTTGATAATTAATTGGCAGTAAACTTTCCGTTAATTGGCGGCCAATATTTTAATGGCAGATAGCCAATCTTCTAATAATTGGAAGTTGAATTTCCAGTAACTGGAATCTGCAATTCTAATGATTAAACAAAAACCGGTTCCTTGTAAGAAATAAATACTAATTAAAAAAAATTCTAAAATTGGCTTCAATGATTACACAAAGTTTGATGTGGCTTTTGTGCATGACAAACAAGGTTAAAGGCTAAATTAGATTTCCTGTTCAAAAGTTTGCAAATTCTCCTGTTATTCCAAGCATTGCTATTTTTAGCCCGTTGGGGACCGTTATTTTGTGTGCGGGGGGGAGGGGATGGTGCTTTTGAACAAGGGGGTTCCCCATGTTCCTTTATTTTCAGGACGTGAACGTCCTTTACAGCTGTTGTCCAAGAGGTCAGTCGACCAAAAATTTCGGTCACCCAGTTAGCATTCGATTTTTCGCGTGTACCCCTTTTCACCCCCGTCGAACATCTGATTGTACCCCACCCCCAGGTCAACCATAGATAATTATAGCGGTTAGCAGATGTTGTATAATGTCTAAATTCATATTGTAGGAAGGGTATTCCGTTTGCCTGGTAAAAGGCTTTCAAATCCAGATGATGTATGTTCATTATTCAACTAATTGGACATAATTATCCCATTGTTGTGTTCTTTAAATTTCAGACTACACGAGAAACAGGATCTCATCGGTCCATGCTGCATACTTCCCAGAAATTAGATAGAGAGTAATCACAACAAATTATCTCCGTCAAAAGCATTAATACGTTGGTAGCTATTTCGGCAGCCACGTGTTGCCATTTTTAGAGTTGGCTGAATCATAATTCCACAAAATTATTATCGTTTTGAAGTTCCTGTCAATTAATTTACATAAAAACGTTGACGTTGGTAAAATGGTTGTAGAGTTAAGCACTCAAGTTTTCAAACGCACCATGTTATTCTTCGTTAGGAGCGGTGTAAAATACATGATATTTCTGATGAAGAATGGTTAGACGCATTCAAAGGCTTGAGTGTCTTGCTGTTCTGTTACTGCACCAATCTTAATTTTTACAGGTAAATAAATATCTTGCCCTTGTCTTGAATTTTATATCCCTTCCTGCTTATGGTGCGATTATGATCAGGCTTTACGTATTTGTGTCGTGATGCGTACATTCACGCATAATAGAATTCATATTTTTTAAATTAAAATATCACATAGGGGTCATTCAAGTATTACGTAAGCACATTTCTAGCCATTTTATGCTCCCCCTTTCTCATTGTAAGAAAAAATAAGCAAATGCCTAACCCCCCCCCCACGATGCTTACGTAAGATTTCGGTTCTCTAATTGGTTGGTACAAGTTTTTGAAATGAGAATGCAATATGTGAGATGCAAATTACAGTACTTATTTTTGTTTCTATTGTATTATTGAGTACTTATTTGTAAGTTCGTTATAATATTAAACGCTTATTTATAAATAGAGAGTAATCACAATAAATTATCGCATTTAAAAAATATTACCACGCTGTTAATTGCTATTTTTTTGGCATAAGGAAGTATTTTGTTACATTTTTATTGTTAATATTTCTTACATTGTAAGCAACTAGTGTAATATATAAGAAATGGATTTAATAAAATACATTTATTAAAAATAATATATTTATGATAATTTAAAAATATTAGGGGGCCACGGGGAGCCTCGAGGGGGCTCTCAAGCGAAAAAAGGTCGAGGTAATTAATTTTATCTCCTATTTTTAATTTAACTTCATTATCTGTTCTTTATTTGTACCTACAGCGTTTAGACCAGTAAAAGACTTACGCTTTATGAAGGATTTAATGCTAAACCCGTGTAAATCTTTTTATCGTTGTGTTATGTCAAAATATTTTTAAGGGCCGCTAAAATCTGCTTTGCCCAGGGCCGCTAACACCGTAAGCACGGCCCTGGTTCGGACCCCCCTCCCCGTTGGCAGCAAAAATAAGCAAATATCAACCCTTCTCCTCTAAAGATTCTTACGTAATACTTGAACGGCCCCATATGTAATAAAAATCAATAAAATTTGTTAAAAAATAAATTAAATTGCAAAATTCTATGAAGAAGGCAGCTATGTTTGCAGCCGTTGATATTTTTTAAGTTAATGGGTTGAAGTAATTACTGAATTTAACCCGTGTTTGGTTGTCAATTTTTAAATTTAACAATTTCTTGGCTTCAAAGTATTCATCGTTGGCATTCAATTCGCCATCATTATATGGACGCTTATAAGGGGGCGCAGAGAGGAGCTTGAGCCCCCCCCCTCCCCCCATCCGTTGTCTAAAAATTTGATTTGCCCGATTCTATGTATTAACTTTCAAAACGGCTACATTTTAAATATACATTTTTATAATATTTTAAATATACATTTTTATAATATTTTAAATACACATTTTTATAATATTTTAAATATACATTTTTATAATATTTTAAATATACATTTTATAATATTTTAAATATACATTTTATAATAATTTTAAATATACATTTATAATATTTTAAATATACATTTTATAATATTTTAAATATACATTTTATAATATTTTAAATACACACATTTTATAATATTTTAAATATACATTTTATAATATTTTAAATATGCATTTTAAATATACATTTTTAAATATACATTTTAAATATACATTTTAAATATACATTTTTAAATATACATTTTAAATATACATTTTAAATATACATTTTAAATATACATTTTAAATATACATTTTTAAATATACATTTTTAAATATACATTTTAAATATACATGTTTTACATTACATTTTAAAATAAAGCACTCTTGAGCTCATTACTAATTGTCAAACAACGTTAATTATTTTTGAAATATTTTAGTATTTTGTACATTTTACAATAATGTTGATAGCCTTGAAGGAAGTAATGTAATTTGCCCCACAAAGTGCCTATATGAGCGCCACTGCGTCATTAGACTTGCAATGGCGCCTACCAAATCCTACCTGAAGTTAAATAATCGTATCTGGGCTCTTTGGGTTTTTCTTCGCAAATTAATTTGTTCAATAATGAGGTACAAATCAAATTCTTTTATACACACACTAAATGGGTTAATTTGAATTTGCGTTTTTCCCAAAGAAAAACTGTGATACTCATTGGATAACCCCTCCTCCCTACCTTTCCTTCTCATGCAGTACTCTTCCGAAGTATATTAGTTCTATAATCTATAATATGTATTCATTCTAATATAGTCTTTATTACTCTCTTAAAACTATAACTCTCTTAAAAGTATATTTTAACTCTAAAAAATGAGGTAAAAAGTTAAGCTTATTCATTCGACACACCCTAGAGATCTGAATCGAATTCGTAATTTTAGTCCACCTGTGTTATTATTTCAACTTAACACAGAACCTTATCCCAAAGATAATTAAAATAATAATAATTAATAATTAATTAAATTTAAATTAAATATTAAGATGCACCCTTTTCCCAAATGAGGCCCAATTATCGTATTTATATAGCATTAATTTTAATATATTCTAATCGTCGGCTCACGGAAATGCTGTTTAAATCAGTTAAAGAACTATTTAACGTTTTTATATTCCAAATATTTAAGAAAATGACAAACTTCGACAGAATTGTAAAATCATTTTGGAAGAGAATCCCGTAACAAGCTTTGGCTTTATATTCTCTTCCAATTCTAACCCAAATCTCAAACATGAAGTCCAAAAGATTTCTTATATGTTTTCTCAAATCGAAAATGTATACAAAATTGGGTTGGATAAAACATTATTATTATTATTATAGTACAAAACACACCAATGTTGCCGTTTCATAGAACGTGCCTTTTATTGCAGATGTAATAGTACGGCGTACTGAGTGCTTTGAAAGACGGGGGGAATTTTGGGAAATTTTTCACTTCACAGGCCCGTACCTAAAAATTTTAGTATTTGAGGCAAAAACGTGAAATGGCGCCCCTCGCCATTAAAAAATATTATTTGTTAACACCTACTATTAATTAAATTATTAATTGTGTGCATTTTTTAATTCTAACACATGTGTGCGTCTGCCTAGACCTGTGGTTCCCAACTCAATTTAAGCCGTGGATCACTTTTCCACTTCAATTGTACCCGCTGACCACTTTGAAAAATTCTCACAGTAACAGGGGCGGATTCATGGGATGGGGCTATCGCCCCCTTGAATGAAAATTTAAAATTGAAAAGATAAAAGTCCCACGAGTTATGATTTTCAAAAATCGTCATTAATCGCCCCACCCCACCCACCCACTTGAATGACCTCTAAATCCATTCCTGCACGAGTTGACTGCAAGACCTCAATAAAAAAAGGAAGCCGGGACTTTTTTTTTGGGAGCGGGGGGGGGGGATGTAGATGACAGAAGTAAATAAAGCAGTGTTGCCAACAGTGGATCCAAACAAAGCAGCGTTGCCAGCAATGAAGCAAACAAAGCAGTGTTGCCAACAGTGAAGCCAAACAAAGCAGTGTTGGCAACAGTGAAGCCAAACAAAGCAGTGCTGTCAAAGTGAAATCCCTAGTGGCATCAATGGTAAGTCCCTACTTTTCACCAGAACGTCCCTACGTTTAAGAGCGTAACCAGCTTTTCTCCATGAGTGTGTGGGGGGGCAAAATACTGAAAATATACCATGAGTTTCATTTCATATTAAATTTTAATATTTAATAATAATTTTTATAAGTATTTTTTTTTAAATAATGACCCATCTGGTGGACCACCAGTTGGGAACCACCGGCCTAGACCCACAATGTACTCCCATGTTGTTTTATTTCGGGCCTTTCTTTTTTTTATGCCTTTCACCTAAGGCAACTGCCTCGTATGCCACACCCTGGATGCGGCCCTGACACATCAGTCTAAACAAGGGTTGTCCAACATACGACCTGCTGGCCACAATCCGGTCTGCCAACAGTGCCAATCCGGCTCGCCGAATGCTTTTGTTTTGAATGGGGAAAAAAAATTAGATTTTTTTTTTAAAAATTGAGAAATTCCGCACACATGGGTGTTTTCTTTCCACATCACAAGTAAACAAATAATCGAAAGAAACTGTAAAGAAAGAGTTTTTTTTAGGGAACTTGCTGTAACCGCTTGCCAGCGAGATCCGTGAAAAATTTTGTTAATGGCCCGCTGAACAAAAGATTGGACAACCATAGTCTAACCGTACGCGAGTTTTTATTTTGGACAACGACATCTCCTTTCGAGTACGATTTTCGGAAGGCAGCGATCGCCAACTCGCCAAATAGCTTTCGCCAATCCATCATGCTTCTAATAGGCCCCGTATAGGTTAATGTGATCCTTCAAAATCATTCATTTTTCTTGACATCCGATCTTCCGCTGACAAGAGTCGGACAAAAAACCGGAGTGGAACTATAGACCGACCGCCCTTGTGTGTACAATATATCGGATCCCATAAAAAAGAAAGAGCTCCTTAAAACATCTATGGACGATGAATTGGGATTGGGAGAGGTGAAGCAATCTCCGCTCATCCGCAGCAAAATTTCCCTCTCCAAAAAATCTCCCTGGACAGGGAGAGACAACCTAGGGAGGAGAGAAGGTGGAGGACACAGAAAAAACCGCATACAATTTATCTCAATCGAGAGTTTGACATATTGAAGTAAATTGTGACAGATATACAGATCATTCGTCGTTTTACTCTAAAATATTTGCTATGCCGCGGGAGTTTGGTGAAGTATTTTTACGGCTGCTGTTCTTTTGCCGCTGTATTGGTACAATACCTTACCTCAGGGGTCTTCAAACTTTTTCAGTCCGAGGGCCAATTTTGCTTATTCTTGTAGGCCCGCGGGCCGCACTACAGTATCAGCAATATTAGGACTGAACAAAAGCGACTCGATGGGTGCGCCCCCACTGAAACAACCTTTATTGATAATTTTTGCTTAGTTCTATATTAGTTTTGCGTGCCCACCCAAAAATATTTTCTGGATCCTCCTCTGGGACTGAATATATATATATTACAATGTAAAATATGTATGGAAGCAAAAAACATTTACAATACTTTTAGTTGTTAATATATAAAGCGAAATCAAACCTTTTAGTGAGATTTATAGCACTGCTTATTTTTAATAATCCTGTCAATATCCGGTCTTATTTTTGATATTGCAACCCTAAGAGTGTTTCCAAGGTGGACGTCAGTTATTCTGGTCCTAACTTTTCATTTTATCAACTTCATTTTTGGAAACAGTTGTTTACAGACGCATTAGAATATGCAGGAGGTGGGTGATAGAGGTTCTGATTCCCACTGCAACGAAATTTTGTGTACATACATATGGAGTTGTAATTCTATAACCACCCCCCATTGTAAGTCTGTAAATCCCCCCCACCCACTTTTAAACTTCCTACGTCAGCCTATGTGCAGATATAAGCGCTCCAGGACAGTAACATTTTTAAAGCAACCAGTCAGATGATTAGGAAGATGTTATCAGCATATTTAGAATAGAATTTGATGAGTCCTAAGATGAATTTTTTTAAAATCACTGTTGCACTGCAAATCAATAAAACTAAACCTGATTCCCATATACGCTAGAAAACTAAAGTAAAACATGACTTAGGGAAAAATAGAGTGTTACTTTAGTTCTCTAGTGTTTTAAGATATTTTTTATGAAATATGAAAATGACAACGGAATAAAATATATAGATTTCAGACTCCAAGGGAGCAGGGACGTCATTTTTGTGTGAAATAATTTGTATTTTTTCATGAGCTGGCGGACCATGGGTTGAAAACCCCTGCCTTAACCCAATTCGCAATATTTTAGATCTATTTGTCAATACAGATTTCAAGTTGATAGCATGCAAACACAGTCCGTCAAGTTTACTCCATCTAAATGTTTTACACACTCTAGGAGGTTACGGAGACCTTTGTAACATTTTTAATAATCTAGCCACAAACTCCATACGTAAATTATTAATTAGCAGAATTATTTTTTTTTTTTTTTTGGATCCGTGTCTGCGCTCATTTTTGATGGTGTAATCTTCCATGTTTGCAATAGTAGGTGATATATATGTATAAACACTTATGTGTTAAGTATGCGTTTTTGTGTTTCTTGCTATTCTAAGTGGCAACACACAAGGAAGCCTACAAAGTGAAAACATAGTCTTTCTACTGTGGATACCCACATGCTGTTCAGTGTTTAGCTATTTATAACTTTCACTTGATCACCTATTTTAATTGTAGGAACAATAAAATTTAAATAAATAAATGAACAGATAGGTAGATAGTTGTATTAATGATGGCAAGGACGTAGCCAGGATCTAATTTCGGTCGGGATGTTCAAAAAAATTTACAAAATAGAGTTAAAGATGTTTCACCTTTATCGTAAGGAAGAAATACAGTATCACACAAAAATGAGTGAGAAACTAAAAATTTTGCCTTTAGACGTCATTGTAAATTTTTGCTTTTAATTTTGCCATCAAAATTAATTTTTTTATAATGATCCCGTTTTAAAAAAAAACGGTGTCTGCATTTTTTTTAAAATAGTCTCAAATTAGTGATCTACAAAACAAGATCTTTTAGTCAGAAGTTTGGTAGTTATTCAAGGTTTGAATTTTTCTCCCCTTTTTAAAATTTTGACAAGTGAATACATATGCGTATTTTTGCTTCCTATTACAAATTTAGTTTCATGGGGGGACCGGTCCCTAAGTCCCCCCCCCAACTTTGGATATGGACATGGATGAAGGATGAATAGGCAGGCTGTCATGATTACTTCGTGAAAAATATTTTCCTCAATATAAATTTACTACACAGTTGAAACCTCGTTAAGACGAACATGCTTAAGACGAATTACTTTTAATACGAACCGTTTTCCGATGTCTCGCCAGATTGCATCGCAAACTATCCTCTCCGGATAAGACGAATTACTGTTAATACAAACAGATTTTCTGTTTCCTCTTGGTATTCGTCTTAACGTGATTCGACTGTATCATAAGAGGAAGGAACTCCAGGATTTTAGTTTCGAATTGCTTTTCTACTTAAAAAACGATAATTCAGAAATTGCTGGAAACGTTTTGAAAAGCAAAATCTCGACGTCGCTTCCTTTCTTCTCTCGGAAATTAGTTCAGTTTCAATTTCATTTCCTCTTTTAATTCGTATCTCTGGTTGCCAAGCAATTAGATATTTTTCGAGGTATCTTTTTTTTTTTCGGGATACCTCTGTTCGTGGACTCTTCCTCGGTTCCGTGGAAAAAGAGACCGTTGGTAATCAAGGCCCCAAGAGGCCTTAGGATGCGATAATTTAATCAGGAGGGAAGAGGGAAGAGAACGCTTTTTGGGTCTTAACCCTTTTCCAGAAACAGCCTCCCCCAACGGCCTTGCTTTCTATCTCACCCTTAGAAGTCCTTGTCAAGGGAAAATCGAATTCGGGGAGGGTTCACAAATAATTTTTTGCGATGTACAATGTTTTTCTCGGTTGAAATTGTTAGCAAATGACCATTTAATTTTATTACTAATTCATAACTATCATTTTAAAAATGCATTTGTCTCTGGCCCCCGATTTCATATTTAAATACAAGAAAACTTTCGGAAGCTTATAATAGGTGCATTTTTTTTATTTATTTTT
>QLNU02003225.1:93618979-93681916 GCA_006491805.2 Dysdera silvatica | reverse complement strand
GAAAAATACTCATTCGTAAAAAATCCTCTTGCGTCCGAGAAAAACATGTCGCGCTCGCTCACAGCTTATTTGGGTTTCGTACACACCTACGTGACGTCACACTCTCACGTGATATGGCAATCTAGGGGAGTTTTCAAGGGAATAGAGTGAGTTTTGGGTAACGAACGTGCTATTGTCACCCAAAATGGATTAGTCTGATTCCAGTGCTAAAATGAAAAACGAAATTGTACCACCATTTCCATCTTTTCCCTTTTAAGTGCATAATTTCCTTCCATTCCAATGCAAAAGTCTTGTTTGCTAAAAGCGATTGAATGTATTGCACATTATCATTATTCAAAACAGAAATCCATATTTTCCTCGCTAAATCTAGAACTTCGTTACATGCGGGCTCGTTATAGATGGGTTCTACTATATAATTATTATACTAAATAATTTTGACACCCACGTGTGATCTCAACTGGCTTTTTTGCTATGCTAAAGAGACATCACCCCCGACCTAGATTCGAACTAGGGTCTCTCCGTTGAGCCCGGCGTATAACCATTCCGGCCACACTTTAGCTGTGTCCCAGTCGCCAAAAGCGTGGTAACTTCCTTGTCTGGAAATCGTTCTCGTATGACGTCATCATTGATTGACGTTTTACCAGTCACGAATTTTTCTAAATGTCTTCAAAAAACTCGTCCATGTTGTATCATGAAATTTACTAAAGTCGGAATATGACCTTTGGAATTTACTTCTTTTGGGTAAATACGTCTTACTTTCCTTTCGTCGACGTGAACGACGGCTGTATGTACAGAGATCAGCATATACGTAGCAGAAATAACTAGTTGCGATCATGTGATTTCCTAATAATCCCTTGTTTTAACCCATAGGCCTACGCAGAAATTTCATAAGGGCTTAGTTGGAAGGGGAGAGTATGGAGCCACAACTCTGTATGTATATATATACAAAATTTCATCGATTAATGGGGGATTACAACCCCCGTCAACAACCCCCATGCGTACGCCAGTATTTTAAATTTTCGGATTTTTTGTATTTCAAGAATTTCATGAACTCTGGGATTTCTCTCCAACTTTACAAATACTCCATTGACGCTAGCACGTTTTCTACAGTAAAACAACTCATTAGCGGAAAGTAATTGGATAGAAAAAAATGTCCGTGAAAGAGAGGTGATCGTGAAAAAGGGGTAGTATTCTAAGTAATTTCTGGCCGGGAAATTTTTATCTGACTGTAAAAATTCAGTCACTGTCTGAGGGATATTCGTTAAGTGGGACTGTACTGTAATTTCTTTTAATGGTCAGATCGATTTTTATATCGATTGCACAATCGATGAATCGTTTGGATTTTACAATCGATATATATATTTTAGTTTCAGTAAATGATATAACACTTAGTTTATATAATCAATTCATTATTCGGTGCAGAATCGATATGGATTTTCGTTTATGTAATTGATATTATGTTTGGTTTCTTAATGAATATCTCTTTTGATTTCGTAATGTGTGTGTAGATAATATGTGTCTTCTAGTTTCGCAATTGATACGTATCCGTGGGCTGGGAGGGAACCAGAGCCCCCCTCCCCCCATGCAGCCTTTCAAAAATTTGATTTGTCCGATTCTATCATACATTTACTTTAAAAAAAAGCTTAGTTACATTTTAAAATAAGGTACTTTTTAGTTCACCTTTTAGGGTCACCTTACAAGAAGTATCAATTATTTTTCTAGAATTTTAGTGTCTTGTACAACCACTAAAATGTCCGATAGCCTTGACAAGGGGGTAATTTTTCTCAGCCCCTTCCCCCAGAAGTAAGTACTCATATGGGTTCCCATGTATATATCGTGTAGTTTCGCAAAATTTATATGTATTGTTTGATTTGCTTGATATGGCCTATGTATTATGTAGTTGATATGTAATCAGTCTAACAGTGTACATACGTTTAGAAATATGAACATGCGTCCCCAATGTCATATTGAATTTTTGGAGATGAAAAACTTGTTAATTAAGAATGAACTTAAGTAAATTATTTTATTATATAAATTATTAAACTTATAAAAATCAAAGCACGATGAATTTAGTGAAAAAATTTCAGTGAGAATGTAGAAAATTAAAATTCGTTAAACATAAAATTATGAAATCATTTTTTTTTATGTGATAGCTTGAGTATAACCCATTGGTTTATAATTTTACTCTTTATATCGAAAGTAGTATGAACGATTTTTTATTATAAAATAATTAATTTTTGATAATTTTCTGAATGGTATGCATAACTGAATGTATTAATGCAATACTGCATAAGGCGTTAGTCGTGTCTCCTTGATCGTGTTTCCTTTCTGTCTGATGTTGAAATGGACATGGATCATACTTAGCGACCCTTCATCCGAGGGGCCTTTATCTCGACCAATCAGAGATCCCATTATTCCCTGACGTCACATGGCCAAACGGCGAATATTTGGCGATCGTTTAAGGCGCCGTATTTTCATTCGCATTTTTATTTCAAAAATTCCCCAAACCGGAAGCGGTGTTTGAAAATTTGAGAGAAAAAAATACGGAAGCGGAAGAGAATGGTACCAAAAGGGGTAAGCCATTTTTTTTTATTCAGAGTTATGAATGGCCCGTTCCATTTTTTTTTCAACGTGTGTCCCGATTGGTGTTACGGTTGATGACGTCATTCTATCCACGGTAATTAGCTTCGTGATTGGTCGATGATTACACGCGGATTTAACAGTTATGAGACTTTAAACGTCAATTCATATCAGATTGTTCGAATTAATGATCGGTTTCAACATTTTTACAGCTGCTTTGCTCGTGTTCGAGCTGTCAGTCAAAAGTGATTTCGTTATTTTCTATTTAATATGCAAGAAATTCGCTTCACGTAAATATTACAGAAAGTGATGTATGAATCACCATTTTTTTTTTACTTTGAAAATGTGAATTTCCATTTTAAATAAAGTTTTAAAACATCTCGGCTAATTTTATAAGAAAAAAGTGTTTTTAAAATTTATGGATAACCATCTCGATGGACCTCAATGATTGATTATTTAATAGTACGTAGCTTTAAATTAAAAAGTACATGTAATTATAATTTTAATAATCATTTCAGTTTAGTAATGAATTTCTTACACTGATTTTCGAAAATGTAATATAAAATGTAACCATACAGAATATTTTTATATTTGGAGATACGTATTAAAGGCACGTTTTGTATTACACAATGGAATGCTTTACCATCACGAAATAAAAGTTTATATAATTTTTTTCATTTGTAAAATGTTTGTCTTCGCTTCTTAACTGTTTAGAGAAATACAGTCCTAAAAAAATTATTTGGAAAATCTAAGAAAACATTCATGGTCTCACATTGCCGTCAGTACCTATGAATTCCGATCAACTCTTAACTATCTTCCTTTACATATATCAGTTTTAACAAATTAAGTGATATTCAAATATAATTAACGATATACATAGTGTTTTTTTAAGACAGCAGATAACAATGGACTAATTTCTTGTACAGGTGTGTTGTTAAAATGTTTTGTTAGGTTCTTTAACAGACGCTATTTTGTTCGAAGACATCAATTTTATATGGCAACTAATTCTAAATATATTCCTTTACATATATCAGTTTTAATAAATTAACTGATATTTAAATATAATTAACGATATATATATATTGTTTTTAAGATGGTTAATAGATAACAATGAACTAATTTTTTGTGTAGGTGTGTTTTTAAAATTTTTTGTTAGGTTCTTTAACAGACGCTATTTTGTTGAAAGACATTAATTTTATACTGCAACTAATTCTAACTATAGTCCTTTACATATGTCAGTTTTAACAAATTAACTTGTATTTAAATACAATGAACGATACATATAGTGTTTTTTAAGACTGTTAATAGATAACAATGGACTAATTTTTGATGCAGGTGTGTTGTTAAAATTTTTTGTTAGGTTCTTTAACGGACGCTATTTTGTTCGAAGACAAATTTTATATCACAACTAATTATAACTATATTCCTTTACATATATGAGTTTTAACAAATTAACTGATATTTAAATACAATTAACGATACCTACAATGTTTTTTAAGACGGTTAGTAGATAACAATGAACTTTTTGTGTAGGTGTGTCGTTAAAATTTTTTGTTAGGTACTTTAACACACGCTATGTTGTTCGAAGACATCAATTTTATAGCGCAGCTAATTCTAACTTATTTCTTTGCATATATATGTTTTAACAAATTAACCGATATTTAAATACAATTACCGATGCATATAGTGTTTTTTAATACGGTTAGTAGATAACAATGGACTCATTTTTGATGCAGGTGTATTGTTAACATTTTTTGTTAGATTCTTTAAAAGACGTTATTTTGTTTGAAGACATCAATTTTATATCGCGCATTTAATTTTGTTTGTCATGTTCGGAAACGGGTATAGGGAAAATGGAGCCTAATGCTCTATTTAAGGAAAAAAGAAATAGAACAAAAGACAGGACGCAACATTTAAAAACACTAAAATTACATGAATCGAAATTCAATTATTGGTTTCAAAATTTCATTTCAGGCCTACACGAAAACATTTTGTTTTCCATTCTGACGTTTTCGCATTTTACAGTCAAATACGATTTTTCCCCCTGCTCTTTTCTCCAAACTGCATATGCAAATAAAAAACTCGTTTTTAAAATTCCGAAGAATAATAAAGAAAAAAATGGAAAAATGCGGATTCCGGGGGCTTCCAGCTTTATCATCAATTTTAAATTTGCGTTTTTACCATCCGACCTGTTTTTGTTTCCATTTTTTTACTTTATTTTTTCCTTGAAAATCCGATTGAAGTTGCACGCAACGAAGTATGTTTTCTTTCCGGGATCTTTTTCCCGGAACTAACTTCGGGCTCTTGGCGACAAAACTTGTCGCCAAGGTTTCGGTTTTAACTTGTCTGTTACGTTCCTTTTTTACATTGGAAAAAATAATGACCTTTTTTAAAGACTGGCGTTCGTTCTTTGCTAAGTACGTAAAGATCATCGAAAGCATGGTATTTAAGACGTCATTGTATGCAAAATATAATTAATTCCCCAAATATTCTTATATTCATATTTTTCAATAAATTATTATATGATTTTAGGCCAAATTAATGCATTCGCAGGCCCTGGACTCGAGCATTTTTTGTAGTCCTCTTTTAAACTGTCTTTTAAATTTCCAAATTTTTGCAATAATAAAAATATAATGTATAATAAATAAACTTTGCGAAATTGAGGCCCTTCTCTTGCCCTGTTGGCCCACACGTTAAGGCGGCACTAGTTGTATCCCATATACCTGTTGTCTAAGCAAAGGGGTTCTTCCATATGAAAGGTGGAAGTTATTAATTAATTAAATTAACGAGATGTATCAATTGAACTGCTTACTATTTCTTAGTTAAAGCTAAATTATTATTATTATTATTTAAACTTGCGAGTAGTATCTGGGATTCTCCCATAAAATCAACTGTCCTTTCAGAAATTCCCATAACTTTATCCCATTATATCCTTATGCTATAATTAACGAAGCATCCTACGAACAAAATTGTTGGATTTGGAAACATTCGTTATAAATAAATGCGCGGTGGAATCTGGTAAAGTGACCGACCACCTTCGTAAAATGACCAATGACCACTTTTTGAAAGACACAACTGTTAGGGACTTAATGATTAAGTCCTAATCGTGACTACACCAAAGTCTGTCGCGTATAGTGACTACCTGTCTAGGGTAACCATTGCAATCCAGTCCCAAAGGTGGTCGGTTTAGGCAGGTTCTATTCTATTAAGATGATACATAGAATTGCAATACTTTATGGTGCATACTGCAAAAGTACTACTACTTTATACGCTGTGGCTTCATTTGAGGGTTTGCGAAAAAATTAGATTTCATATTACCGTCTATATGAGTGTTTCTGAAAGTGTGGTCCGCGACGACTGATCAACTGGTCCGCCGGATTATTACCTAATTTCAGAAAAAAAAAAAAAAATGAAATGGCTCGCGTAGTTAGAATTTAGGTTCGGGCGAGATGTCATTAATTTCTCACAAATATTGCTTGAGTCTTAATTTTCATTATTATTAAATATTACTTGTTATAAAGATTACCTTTCGTGTTGTCATGAAATGTTCGATTCCTCATAATACACCCATGCTGTCTATATTGCTTATTATTATTTGATTAAATTAATGATGTCATTTTCATTGTACATTTCAGAAAATAAGATCTAACTCTTACTCTCTTTATCAAATAGCGTTACTCTAAAAATTATTTTGTTTTAGGTGGGTTTGGAAACCAACCTATATTCTGAAAACATGGTAGGAGATTTTAGGGATTTTCTGCCAAAATCTAGTGCCTTTTTTAAAGAAGTAAAAAAAAAATTTAAAAAGAAGCTTAAAATTTACCACAAAAAGAATTAAAATTACCTAAAAATTATATTTCAAGGGAGGAGTAAATCTTTCCTCCCGGAGCTCCTATATACGTATATAAGCCTGCCAATAAATCACATAAATTGAGGATTACTTTAGATGTGTCTTTCTTCGGGATAGGCGGGGGAGGGATCGCCATAATAGTGGTTAAATATTAGTAATCATAGTTGCCAATTTCAATTTCAAGCAATGTATTTTTTAATAGTGGGGGGAAGAAATTCCCCCGATGGTTCCCGATAAATAAAGCAATGCTTAAAGAGGTCCGTGAGTGACCAAAGTTTGAGAAACATTGGTCTCTATAATAATATAATTGAAAATTGTAGTTAACCTGTTTGTGTGTCCTGGAATATGAGTAAGTAAGCTATATTTTAGTATTTTCGTTTTGCATCAGCACACCGCGGGTTTTGAAAAGCTTTTAGTCATGTAACATAAAATGTAATGTAACATATAATGTAATACACATGTAATGTAACATAAAATAAATAATAACATATTAAAATAAAGTGGAACCTGTTAAAATGACTACCTTTGTAAATTCATCACATGAATGAAGTGTCCACTTTTTATAGAAGAAAATTTGTAGGGGCTTAGTTATGCCTGTACCAGAGTCTGTCATGTATAGTGACGACTTGTTTATGGCGACCATCGCCGCCCGGTCCTAGAGGTGGTCACCTTATGCGGGTTCTACTGTAAATAATAGCATAATAACAATTTTAATGCCTTGACATAGCGGAAAATAAGCATGATTACCGGTATATATGAATACAAATAACTTCCATAGAATTTTTTTATATCAACTGTGAATAATCAACTGATTATAAATACAACAGAACCTGCCTAATGTGATCACCTTTGGAACTGGACCGCAATGGTCATATTAGACAAATGGTCCCTATGCACGTCACACCGTGCTATAGTCGTGATTAAGTTCCTATCAGTTCTGCGCCTTATAAAAAAGTGGTCGTTTTACCAAGGTGGTCACCCTACCAGGTTCCACTGTACAGATAATACAATTTTCCATTCTTTCCATGTCCCAATTTATTCTGCTTCACTTGTCTAATGTCTTCAATAGCTTTCGCCCGAACGTAACGTTCAGATATGAGTTAAATTTTTATTTAACAAAATATGTCGCATATATAAGAAGACTAACTTTGAAATATACATTTATTGTTGGCAATTTGCGAAATTGAAGTCCAACAATATCAGTTCTCTTGCTTCTTTGCTTTCATACGTGTAGAACATAAGATTTGTCTGGAAAATTTTGTCTATCTTGTATGTCTGGATATCTCTCCTATGTATATACAGTGGAACCTGGTAAACCGACCACCTTTGTAAATTGACCACTGTTTATAAGAGAAACTGGTAGGGACTTAGTCTTGCCTATACCAAAGTCTGTCGTGTATTGTGGCCACCTGTCTATGATGACCATTGCAGTCCAGTCCCAAAGGTGGCCCATTTTAGGCAGGTTGTACTGTATTTCGTATAAGCATACCTTCGGATCTAAACATATACGTAACTTGAGGGTTAAATATAATGTAAATTGTGGAGGGGGGGGGGGTAAAGAAATTGTGTTGAAAAATGCGATTTTGCCTTTGTTCTAAAAAAATTGGAGGGAGGCAAATGCCCCCTCTGTCTTCTCCTGATTACGCCTATAGAACTAAGCATATATATAATGTCATCTAAGGTATCTTTTTCGATGGATTACGTGTTCTCTGCAGTGGCGTAGTCGCTACTGAAATTGACGATATTATGGTCATATTTGTATTCGAATAATCTTATTTGTATTGTAGTTCAAAGGTCATGAGGTAACGTTCGGAGTTAATATATTTTAATTAAGAGGTCGTAGTTAAAGGAAGTGTTGTAATTTAGTGATCGGAATAAGTCATCGATCACATTTTAAAGGAATGTACTGGAATTAATCGAAGTTAGCTTCAATCCCGGGCGCGAATTTTGGGGGGCGATGAATAAAAATTTAACATTTAAAAGATACAAGGTAAAGGTCCAATGAGGTAGTGTTTCCAAAAATCAAGTCATTAATCGCCCCCATTGAATGACCTCTAAATGCGCCCCCCCCTGGTAGATCCCCACCTTCTTTCCAATAAAACCAATAATGATCATAATGTAGAACCTGCCTAACGTGACCACCTTTGGGACTTGACCTCAATGGTCATCAGAGACGGGTAATCACTATAACGACACACTTTGGTATAGATATGGCTAAATTTCTACCAGTTCTGTCTCATACGAAAATTGGTTACTTTAGCAAGTTCTACTGTATATTGAACCTCGTAACGAGCGCATGAAGTTGACAATTCAAGTAATATTAAATGTTCTTTATTATCACCGGTTAAAAAATACTCCATTCAATAAAGTAATTACAAAGATACAGCTGGTTGATGTGTGTAATATCTGAGCAACTATTACGGCTAACCATTGTATAAATTTAATATTAACAACCGTATAAAATTACCATTAACAACCGCATAAAATTACGATTAATAACCGTATAAAATTACGATTAACAACAGTGTAAAAATACGATTAACAACAGTGTAAAAATACGATGAACAACCGTAGAAAATTACCATTAACAACCGTAGAAAATTACCATTAACAACCGTATAAAAATACGATTAAAAACCGTATAAAATTGCGATTAATTGCCGTATAAATTTTTTTTAGAAAATAAAAAGAACGAATGGTATATTTTAAGAAGCTAACAAACTATTTATGACTGAGAACATAGATATACGTTGTAGATTATCTATGATATATATAGTCATTACCATTATTGTATCATTGTAATTATTAACCTCTAACTTAATTAAATAAATTCATCAAGAATTAAATAAGTTCACTTCGGATAGCAGTACTTTTATTTTGCAACGGGAAAAGTGAACTTTTGAAAGTGGCAACATTTGTGTTATGGATTTCCCTATCATGTAATAAGATACATTTACACGAACTATTTTAAAGCCAAATGGACAATCGCTTCTTTAGATCCTTCCACATTTATTACATATTTCAGAATTTTCACATGCCGTGTTTAATTAAGCCAAGAGAGGAAACAACGGCCAAACCCGACAACCCTGGAAGTAAATCAATAAAAAAACGGGGGCGGGAGGATTACGAAATGAAAAAAAGAAATACAAAAAATACAAATTCCATCGCTACCAGGGAAAAAAAACGCGAAGGGGGAATGGAAATTCCAAAATAAAATATCTATCTATTCTGCCGCGCATTTTGAATCAATATTTAAATGAACTCGAAATGCCATTTTCATTTTTTTTCTTCCATATTTGTTACTAGTAGGCTTAGCTCTATTCCCCAGTTTTTTCCTGAATTTATCTTTTTTTTTTTCTTCTTTGCTTGGGAAAAATTGATTTTTTCCTCTTCGGCGTGTTTTTTATTTGCATAAAAGATGAATGTGGAACATTTTTCATTTTTTCTCCCGGTCGGAAAATGGAAGCCGATTTTTTTAATATAGTCGAAAAGGTTTTTTAATGTCTTTAAAATATAATGGCTCAAGAGCGAGCGGAATAGAATCTCAGCTGGTATATATATATATATATATATATATATATATTTGGATGGTACAAACTCGGTGTGTTCGTTCACAATCTCAAATATTTGGTGTTGGAAATTCTATAAATCAAAAATAACCTTTAGAATCCCGAGGAAAGAAATCGTGTTTATTAAAATATTATGTTATATAAATATTACAAAACGATTATTTTTAATTTAATTTTTACTCCACGTTCTTGCTTTGCTAATCAAGAATAAAAACAAATTTTAATATTTGCTCTATCATCAGTGATGGCCTCATAAATTTTTAGGGGTAGGGTGTTAGTATCATCCATGATCATGGACGCCCATATGGGGGTGGGGGGGCTCGAGCCCCTCCTAGCCGTTTCAAAATACGATTTGCCCGAACCTGCTATGCATTTACTTTCAAAAGTTTTACAGTCACATTTTAAAATAAGGCACTGTTTGTCTCATTGCTAAGAAGTCACTTGTCAAGCAGTATTAATTATTTTTTGTAGCATTTTGGTGTCTTGTGTATATTCACTAAAATTCTCGACAGCTTTGAGAAAGAGGTAATAATTTTTCTTAGCTCCCCCCCTCTTATGTTAGAAGTAGTCCTTAATTTTTCTCAGCACCGTCCCCCACCCCCCCTAGAAATACTCGTATGGACGCCCATGTTCGTGATGTTTCATAAATTCACAAACATTTAATTAATACATAAAAATTAAACAAATTGATGTATTAGAGTTGAAGTGGCACGAAAATAAAGACTAAAGAGGGATTTCCACAAAAAAAAAAAAAAATTCTAAGCTTCGAAACGGACATCACTTTAGATCGCATCTGCAGTGAAATAGTTCCTCGTGAGCTCATTTGGTCAAGAATGATTAATCGGCCATTACTGAAACCAGGACTGGATTACCGCATAGACCAGTGGTTCCCAACTGGTGGTCCGTGGAAGAATCCCAAATGGTCCGCGAGACGGGTCATTATTTAAAAAGAAATAATAATTAATAAAAACGCTTATAAAAATTGTTATTATTAAACATTAAAATTAAATATAAAAATGAAATTGATGGTATATTTGTAGTATTTTACAATCTGACGGAACTTCATACAACGGTTCGTATTAAAAGTAATTCGTCTTAAGCGTGTTCGTCTTAACGAGGTTCGAATATATATTATCATTAGATTTATTTTATGTTTATTATTTATTTATTTTTTTTAGCAAAGAACGATTTTACAAATACATTTTCTACCAAAATAGACCAAGCTCACCTTTTTAGTAAGGTCTTGCAGCACACTCGGGAGAATTTTTCAAAGTGGTCCGCGGACGCGACTAAAGTGGAAAAGTGGTCCGCGGCCACGACTGAAGTGGAAAAGTGGTCCGCGGCTTAAATTGAGTTGGGAACCACTGGCATAGACGAACAAGACAAATGTCTAGGGCCCGCTTTTTTTAGGGGCGCGGTACGGTGAGGACTCAACGATACATCAAAATCGTTGCCAATCCGACCTTTTCAGTAATTTGAACGCGGAACGACATTTCGTGAATTTTACAGTTTTTATATGCACGTTGCACGTAAATATGTTACCTGTGCCGACTTCATTTTTCAATGTTTGAACTTTAAAGTCCATAACGGATTCAGCGAGCATTTTCGTTGGTCCCAATATCCTCGTTGTATACAGGTTTTACTGTAATGACACATGCTTCATTTATACTACAAAGGGCCCGTAAAAAAAATTGTTTAGGGCCCCACGACACCTTCATCCGACACTGACTGTATGTAACAAGGTCCCCTTTGTCTACGAACTTTACATCTGAGGACTTTTGGTTGCGGTACCGATTGTATCTGAGCAGTTTGTCTACCTTAGTGCAGTTTAAAGACGCCGAGAACTCACCAGGACCCCCCCCCCACCCAGGTGAACTCCACTCTTTTGAATATGGTGTTCTTACTCTAGCATAATTCCTTGTGATTGGTTGGATTTTAATGACGCAAGGCCAACTAGGGTTGTGATGCGCCAAACGATGTGAATTCCTTGTGGTTGAGGGAACACTGAATATTTACTGATGTGGTGTGTTAAGCAGTTCTTGCATATAAAGTAACAGTTTGCAATACCATTCTACCGTCATTGCAGGGAAGTGGCAAGTCAAAAAACATGGGCGGGTGTGGATCAAGTTGCTTCGTGACAGATCACGTGACAGGGGTTAAATGGAACAATGTCTTGCTGTCCAGTGGGGAGGGCTTGAATCCCTTGATGCCCCACGTCTCCACGCCACTGCTCTTGTCTTCCTTCCATCGGTGAGAAATTTTAACTCCGTTTCCCCGAGAAAAAGTCCCTTTTTCTGCGCTTCATTCTCTTGCAAAGCGTAATGTAGTATAACGAATTGTTAAGACTTTCATGAAGTATTGAAATGTTTACGATTTATAAGGCACCCTGTATATTATTGCTGATGCATTCAATGTTATAATTAAAGTTCGTAGAGGGCGCTTTTCTTTTCCTGCCTTCGTTCCCGCTCGCCTCATTTGATGCAATGCACAAACGCGTAATGAAGGTAACGTACACTTATAATTCGTGCCACGGTAGAATTACGTTGGATATGGAATATGGCGTTCAATCTTATAAAGAGAACGAGTTTTCTAATCCTATTTCCAGGGTTGCCAAACCCCTCTGAACGATTGTCCGGATAGATTAACCTCTCCGCCCCTCGCTCTGTCTTCGAAAATACAAACGCTTTAATTTCAACCTATTGTACACCCTATGTATACATTGTTATTATCGTACACCTGCTTAGCATGAGAGTATTTTTATCCCAAAGCTAGTTTCTACCAAATAATGTATGTCTTGTACATCAACATAGAGTTCTTTAAATTATTGGGGGGACCAAGCACATACTATGTACATTTGTACATTATAGTCTAATCTGTAAGGGATTTTAATTACACCAATTCCCTTCCTTCTTTATATATAGTCATACACACTTTAAATGAAATAGAAGATGAAGCATCAGCTTTGCGATTATATAGTTAAACTCTTTTATAATGAACTCAAAAAGGGCTGAATGGAAGTGTTGCTGTAAATATTTAATTAATGCAAGTTTTTAGTGTAAAGAAATGCATTTTTTAATAGTTTTTATATTTGTAAATTCACAGTAATTAAGTCATAAATGGCTTTGGGGTTTGTAATAGTGGAGATTTTACGTTCTTGAAACTTGTTTTGATTACGCAAATTTTAATGCGTTAGGTGTTGTATACTGTCATTAGTGTGGCCCTGCGGTGGCGTAGTGTGGCCCTGCGGTGGCGCAGTGTGGTAACGCGTTCTCCTATTGCGCGGCTAATCCGGGTTCGACTCCCAGCAGTGCAAAAAGAACGCTTACTCAGAGATCTCATAAAAGATCGCACTGCTCACTGTAGTCCGGGGTTTGGTTCCCCAGGCCTTAAGAGGTTCGGATTCCTCGGAAAACAGTAGGTCCCGGCGCAGCATGACCACTGTAGTCTTTGAGCCGTAAAACCAAAAAACAAACAAACAAACTGTCATTAGTGACTGGAAATCGATTAAGATTTGGTCTGGAAAACCTGGAAAAGTCAGGGAAGTTTGAAACAGAATTTTAATAGACACCCTATTTATATAACATCAAGAATTATTGTCATTGTTTATAATTTTTATTATATAAATCGAACACTACGCAGATTAAATTAAACAATAATATTAATGAACGTTTATTGGCGTAGTGATACCAGCGCCGATGTTATGGCGTGATTAGATGGTGAAACGTTCGAAAGAAAATAAATATTTCTGCGTTCGGTGGGACCTGAACCCACGACCTTCCACTTGCCGGGCGGAGGCTCTACCCACTGAGCTACGAAGGACAATATATAATCTCTTTACGAACGTATATATATTGTTGCCAGTTATTTCGCAGAATGGTGTAGTACATAGACTACTATTTAAACCAAATTGCAAAGAGACTGGTATTAAATTGATCGAAATGCACGTTGCAGCATATGTATTTATTTTATATAAATCGAACACTACGCAGATTAAATCAAACAACAATGTCAATCAATCAATCTACTACTACACCATTCTGCGAAATAACTGGCAACAATATATATACGTTCGTAAAGAGATTATATATTGTCCTTCGTAGCTCAGTGGGTAGAGCCTCCGCCCGGCAAGTGGAAGGTCGTGGGTTCAGGTCCCACCGAAGGCAGAAATATTTATTTTCTTTCGAACGTTTCACCATCTAATCACGCCATACCATCGGCGTTGGTATCACTACGCCAATAAACGTTGATTGATTGACATTGTTGTTTGATTTAATCTGCGTAGTGTTCGATTTATATAAAATAAATACATATGCTGCAACGGGCATAATGATATCATAAGGATATAACATAAGGATATCAAAAATCTCAGAATTAGTAAAAAAAGGAAGTAAGGTAGGTAGATGTCTTCAAAACTTTTACGTTAGCTTCGGTTAAGATATTTCAGTTAGTAAACAAAAAACCAAAGGTCTGAAGATAAATGAGGATGCTTTCTTTATCTGTGTTTTGCTAGTGATATCATTGTTTTCAATAAACCCTTAAAAACTCTAATAAGACAGTAGTTCCCAACTTTTTTTAATCCGCGACCCACTTTTATAGTAGCCAAGTAATCCGCGACCCACTTTTATAGTAGCCAAGTAATCCGCGACCCCCTTCTGTCCGCCACCGCCCGGTTTACATAATAAAAGCATTTTTAACAGAGTAAAGAAAACACATTAAATATAAAATTATATTATGGGTCTATTAGTTGCATATATTACATTAATTATGTAAATTATATTAATTATATAAATTAATGTATATTATAGATATGAAGTTAACAACCGTTAGTAGAACATTGCAATGTAGCCATGTTGAAATATAAAAGCGTTGGAAACAGTATGACATTCCTTATAAAAATAATTGCAACTAAAAATAGTTGCGGCGACCCCCAGGTTGGGAACCACTGCTCTAGGACATAGCACTGGAGCTAGAAACTAGTAGTTGAACTTAAAATAAACCCACGAAAAACAAAATAATGTTCAACAATAACGGAGTTAATTCAAAAGCGGAGGCTGAAAGCATTAAAATGGAAAAGCTTTCAAATTTTGTGTTTTCCTTGACAAACTTGTATCTCATTGGAAGTCAACATCATGAAGGAACGCCATAGACATACTTATTAGTTGGTGTGCTTTTGGAAGAGCAGGATTTATTGTTAAGGAAAGGAATTGCCTTGCAGGAAAAGACATCATGGTAAAAGTGAACTCCAAATGGTAATGGGCTTGGTATGTTGCAAGAAGAACCGATCAATGACGGACAACTGAAATTCTCAGCTTGATTCCAAGTGATCACCAGAGTTCAAAGAACTACCATCGGACAGGATGGATCAAATATGAAAACAGGCTGGGGCAGCATATAAATGGACTGTTTTGACTAGACACGTATGGAAGGCATGCTTGAGAACCGTCATCCATCAGTGCATAGACAGTGGATGTGTTATATGATAATGATATAATCATTTCATTGAAAATCTAACACCAAGGATATTATACTTTATATGTAGCTATACTTCACACTCCACTTAACTCAATGTGTTATTTATTGTCTGTCTGCAACGAGAACTTCTCCCTCCACCTACACCTATCTGTTGTCTTGTAAAAGAACCTTAATCCATTTTCAATATATGATGCGCCAGCATGAATGCATGTTTTGCACAAGCACCTCTTTTTGGAGATCAGTTGAAGCTCAGTTTCCCAGCAATAGCTCACGATGCAGAGTAGTCAGAATGAAGGGGCAGCTAGGGTAAGGTAAGGGGCATATGAGGCGCAAGGCACCAGGAGATAGTTTTATATCTATATATCGATGGGGCAACTGGGGCTACGCCGCTGCTGGTCTACGGGCCTAGTGCAGACGGCAGCGGCGTGAAGAGTTTTCGTAGGAGACGGATAGTAGTACTTGGAATACTCTACGTGTATGGCGAAGAAAGGATCATTCATTTTATTAATGTGAAGCAATATTAATTTTACTCTTTATTTTTACTGCTTTACTTTTACCCTTTCCTTTTACTTCTTACTTTCTATTTTTACCATTTACGTTTTACATTTACTCTATATTTTTACTGCTTTACTCTTTATTTTTACTGCTTTACTCTTTATTTACTTTTACTCTTTTCTTTTACTTCTTACCTCTGTTTGTACCATTTACGTTTTACTTACTCTTTACTTTTTTACTTTTACTCTTTATTTTTACAGCTTTATCCTTAACTTTTACCCCTTTCTTTTACTTACTGTCTATTTTTACCATTTACGTTTTACTTTTACTCTTTATTCTTTACTTTTTTACTTTTACTCTTTATTTTTACAGCTTTACTCTTTACTTTTACCCTTTTCTTTAACTTACTTTCTATTTTTACCATTTGCGTTTTACTTTTACCCTTTATTTTACTCTTTACTTTACTTTTTTTTTGTGCCTTTACTGGTACCTAGCAGCAATAATTACACGTTCATTCCAAGAGATTGATTTGGCGCAGTATAGCCCAGATGCTCTTGCGCCATAAAACACCTAAACAAACAAACAAACAAGAGATTGAAAACGAGTGCTTGTGAAACGAAAATTTAAAAATAAAACAAAGTAAAAGGTTAAAAGATCCAAGACTGTTAAAAGACTAGAAACACTAAAAATGGTTTCGGCCTGGAGAATAACTTACAGAAAAAATGCGGACAACAGCTGCAAGATTTTTATGTTTAAAAGCACTCAAAAAAGGCCAAAACAGGAAATGGCCCACTGCACGCGCCTGGCAACAGGACCCTTACTTTGACCATTGAAATTTAAGGATGGAAAAGGAAAGGGCTGTGATGTTTTTTTCCTACTTTCCTAATTTCCAACTTAGAATAAGCATGAGTGGGCAATGTTGGTTAAACAACAGGTGTTGAAGCGGTCCCCTGTGATAGGCACAGTCGATAGGTAGGTTAATTGGTCATACCCTTTCCGGAACATTATCGAAATGGAAATGGACAAGAGGAAGGACTAAATATTGCGTTTCAACATATTTTTTTTCATTGATCTATTGCCGAAAATGAATCGTAGCAAAACAAAAGTGAAAAGTTGAATTATATTAAAGGTGAATTAACAGTGAGAATTTTCTTCTTTTTCTCGCCAATCTGGCGAAAGTTGGCTTTCATGGCGATGGCTCCGAACTTCGGCCTGATCATCTTGAATTGGAATACGATGGCGATGCCATGAACGCGATGGGAAATATCACAAAATTCGGTGACGATTTTTAGGAGCTCGAACTCAGTAAAAACGTTTTCAACAAAAATAATTGCTTTCACATGAAATTAACACAGTTGAAAGTGTTAATTAATCGTTGACAGAGCTGGTTCGATAGTCGTGAGCTATCATCGTCAGAACGGCTGTTCATGTTCTGACGATGGTTGCTCATGACTAGCGAAACTGCTATCGACAGCGTTATCAAACAATTTTAACTGAGATGATTTGTTGTTTTTTATTACACATACCTCATACTATATTGATATCGAAAAAGTCACAAGGTATATATATATATGTTTTAATTAAGATACTAATTGTTTTGGAAAAGTAGTCCGATATCTTTGTATAGATATTCGATGCCACCCATTTGTACCAGTGTCTCTCTCTTAGGCTGGACTACACTAAGAAAACAAGTATGAAGCTTTATGCCGAAAACATTAAAAAAAAAGTCTTCTAAAAATATAATAACAGTAAAATATGTGTAGCTGGATATTTCGGTTAAGCGAAGTCGGTCGGAAAAACGGGGTTTTACTGCATGCACTGGCGTACTCAACTGGGTGTTCATGGGCGCCCATATGTGTACTTCTATGGGGCTGAGAAACATTAAGAGTACTTCTAGGGGGGGGGGCTGAGAAAAATTATTACCCCCCTTCTCAAAGCTGTCGATTTTAGTGAATATACAAGATACCAAAAGGCTACAAAAATAATTGATACTGCTTGACAATTAGTAGTAAGTTAAAAAGTACCTTTTTTTTAAAATGTGACTAAATTTTTTTAAAGTAAATACGTAGCAAAATCTGGGAAATCAAATTTTGGAACGGCTAGGGGGAGGGCTCGTGCCCCTCCCTGCCCCCATACGGGCGCCCATGGTAACCCCTCATTTGAAATTAAAATTCGTATATTTAACAGGATTATATAAGTTGTAGCTCTGTAATCTCCCCCCATTGAGCGTATAACCCCCCCTTATGAACTTCCTGCGTACGCCAATGACTGTACGTATACAATGTGTGTTTTCGATCTAATCACTGTTAATGGTAATCTAAGAATATCGCGCCACCTGACGAATGATTAAACATCTACCTTTTGACCTAATCCTATTGATAATAATAAGAGCGCATACATATCTTTCGACACGATATTTAGATGTATATTTAACGAGTCTTTAGAAGTGTCGTGAAAAATTCACCAGGTGGCGCTGCATGTGCGTGTGGCTTTTTTTTTTTTTTTATCCATCAATCAATCTTAGGTGAAAAGGCTTTATATGTCTATAATAAATGCTCTAAATTTTAATATTTATTAAGGATTTAAAATGTGAAGGACAAAGAATTAAGTCATTAAAGTGTGTAACCATTTTAATGTGTTCTATTACATATTGAAATGTTTTTTCTAATAAATTGCTTTCCTATCGGACGCGTTACATCCTTTTGGCCTTATGAAATCATCGGTTGACATTGTATCGCCATGATTATCGCATTCTGCGTGAATGCTAAAGAACTGACTAAGAATGCTGATATTTTTCTGCAATGTTTGCTTTTGGTAAGGGAAGGAATACTATCTTTAAATACAGTTTGTACATATATATATCTGCTTTTACCCCGATAACGCTAAAATAGACGTAAACAACAAAGTTCCAGGTATGGTTGGTAAGGGGAATTTTCTGCCTTGGGGTCAACTGTAACCCCACGGTAGCTTTGCCCCGCCCTAATTACTATCAGAAAACACGATAGGTAACCCCATGACCACCCAAACATTATGACTCAATACCCCAGGACTTTGACAACCCTTCATTTACAACATTTTTGAAGACTTCGCCTGAATATTACCTTGTTTCCTGTGCTTGAAACAACTTTGCTAGTTTCCCTTTTAAAACTTGTTTTCGTAATAATGAATATTCTAATGAAAATCTGTTTTCTAAGTGAAAAGATTTGTAAAACAGAGTTTAAGACCTATGTTATGGAATCACAGAAATGCTTAGGTCGCCGATCTATCCCCAGAACAAATAATAATATCTCTCGATCTTGTCCTAACTTGGTGAGTTATTGTTGTTTTGAGATAAATTAATTGGTTAAAGGGGGACAAAAAATAACGACAACGGCTACAATCATTCATTCAAAAGAAGGAAAAAAGTTGACACATCCAAAAATCGAAATAAATAACACAATCCAATTTTCCTCACTCTTCCCAATCGTTGGGATTACCGAACCATTTACGCATGCGTAAGTCGACTCATACACATGGACGTTGTCTGACGTCATCATTTAAATATAGGGAAGCACCAATCAGAAAGCGTGTAAGAATCGAAACAATCGTTGCCACTTTCAGGAAAGAAAAAGCGTGATTTATAACGCCATGATTTATTTCGTGCTTTTTCGCTTCCTTTCTTACCCACCCCTCTGCGTGTATATCTGTCAGTACGATTGCATTTCCACTCTCCGCATCCTGACCCCTCCCGAGATGAAAGTAGCGATTCCGATTAAATGCAGTTTGGGTCAAATGTCGAAATAACACCATTCAATTTCAATTTTTAAAGCAGGTCCTATCTTCCTCAAATCAACAGTTGTCTAATAAATAAAGCGACGAGATACGACAGTATACATGGATTTTGCAGCAGCTATAAAAATTTTCTTACAAAAAAAAAAACAAAAAAAAAAACAATCAACATTAACGACCATGCCACCCACCCCTTCACAGTTTCTGACCCCTCGTGCCCCGCCCCGCGTCATGCACCCATTCATTTATTCCCTAATCTGTCCCTGATTTATTCAGTTTTTATAGAAGGACTTCCAAATGAAATATGCCCTTACGTTTGCTCTATTATCAGCCGGGAACAGTGCCCAAAATTACATCACCCTCTCCCAGTTAGGGATTTTTCCTCGTATACAATTTAAAACGGTGAGACAAAATGCATGGAAATAGATAGGTACAGTAGAACCTGCCTAAAGTGACCACTTTTGGGACTGGATTGCAATGGTCACCATAGACAGGTGGTCACCAAGGGTCGAAACTTGCAGTTGTCCACTTGTCCCGGAAATTAAAGTCTTAGAAGGGCAAGTTAAACAAAAAAAAGCAGTTGCCCCTGGGGCAATTAAAATTTTCCTTTTTTTTAATCTCGATATTTATAATATTGAAAATATCGCTAAAATGCAATATATAATCAGATTTTCAACACATGTTTTGTACTGCTGCTACCAGTTTGACAAAGAAGTTTTTAATGCTTACCAGTATCATAAACTTTCCAATGGCGCAGTATAGCCCAGATGCTCTTGCGCCATAAAAAAGCCAAACAAACAAACAAACAAACTTTCCAACAAACGCTTCAGAGAAATTGTTTCAAGAAGTGCTCTAAATATGAACAGCCTTAAAACAGCATACGGTCCATTAAAAACAAGATTTGTGAAACCCAGGCATGCTGATGAAACGAGGTGGATTACTTACTCCCTTGAAGCTGCAACTGCAGTTCATCAGTTATATCCAGCTCTGATTAAACACCTTGAACAGGTTTCTGTAAGTGGATTCAGTGCCGAAGGGCAAGTCGAAACAGCTTTTCACAGTAATTACATTAGAGAACTTTATTTTATACTTGCATTTTCTGATGGACATTTTGCCTATTCTCAGTCAGTTACCATTAGATTTTCAACTACAAAATTTGCCCCTCCTTGAAGTATATTATACATTACACAATTCCTTATGTACACGGAAAAACTAGAATCAAGCCCAGGAATCAACTTTAGTAGTATTCCGTCTTCAAAACTATTTCATAATGTAAAAATAAAACTCCGAGCTTACGAAGATTTTGCTGCTTCATTGGTAACTATAATATCTCTTCTTCAATCACTGAAAAATAGATTTGAAGATGTTTCAATCATAAATTCTATGAACTTTTTCAATTTCAAAATTTGGCTCGGAAAGTTTGAAAAAACATGTGGGGACAGAGAAATTACTAAATGCATTACAATATTTGATGATGTTATGTCAGAAAACATCTGTTGTGTGGAAAGCATCATATGCAAATGGATTGATTTTAAACATTTTTTGTACATAAAACGCAAGAATGTGTGATTGGAGTTCTATGAATGAACTCAATACTATAAGGACTTTTTCATTATTAATAGACTTGCTTCTCAGTCTTCCAACTCAGAGTGTGGATTGTGAACAAGGTTTTTCTGTCATGAAAAGGGTAAAAGGTAATTGGCAAAGCAAACTGCATGTTTTCGTTACAACAGACTTAATACAAATAACACTATCATCTGCACGTAGCGAAGATTTTGAATCAAATGAAGTCATTAACGTGTGGTTAAGTGCAAAACAGAGAAAACCATACCAGAAACTATATAAAAGTCGAAAACAGTCACTTCTTTTGCCAGAAGATTCGCTTGTCTCATAGAGTGATAATTGTACAGACCATAGCTGTACAACAGATGATGATTAAAAGAATTGCATCATGGGCAAATCCTCTATTCCTATTTTCACTCCTTAATACGCAAGCGAATATGTCAATTTTACGAATAAATATTTATTATGTCACTGTAATAACCGTCACCGAAATTTCGCATTTTGTACTATAAATAATTTAAGGCAACAAACTTAACTTGGGGGCAACCAAAATATTTCCAGTGGTTGCTCCATGGGCAACGACAAAAATCCACAAATTTCAACCCTTGGTGGCCGCCACCATACACAACAGACTTTGGTATAGGTGACGAAGTTTCTACCAGTTCTATCTTATAAAAAGTTGTCACTTTATTCATGTGGTCAATTTACCAAGGTGGTCACTTTGTCAGGTTGCACTGCACTATTATTGTCAACGACAAATGCACTAAATTTTGACGATAATTGTCGCATTCTCCAAATAATTTTTTTACACATTAACAACTCGTCTTGGTGCTTCAGGGGATTTCAAATAATGTCCCAACTCCAACAAAATTTTGACAAAAACGGAACTAAACATCGTATATGTACTGGAAACACTAGTTAAAGATTAATCCCAAACAAACACACCAGTTAAATATTAAAATTGAATGATCCCAGAGATATTTTAAAACATTTTATTTATGCAAGTTGAACACTACGCATATTAAGAAACAATTTTTATCAATGGTTTTTTAGGCGTAGTAATAGTAACGCCGATGTTATGGCGTGGTTAGATTGTGAAACGTTCACAAAGAAAAGGAATGTTTTCTGCGTTCGGTGGGGCACCCCTGGTAAGTTTCGTGCCCCACCGAACACAGAAAACATTTCTTTTCTTTACGAACGTTTCACCATCTAACCATGCCATAACATCGG
Source organism: Dysdera silvatica (assembly GCA_006491805.2). NCBI lineage: Eukaryota > Metazoa > Arthropoda > Arachnida > Araneae > Dysderidae > Dysdera > Dysdera silvatica. The sequence continues at coordinate 93,659,389 of QLNU02003225.1, read as the reverse complement.
TGTTAATATTACTACGCCTAAAAAAGTTGATAAAAATTGTTGCTTTATTTTCAAACATATCCCGGAAATTTGTTAAACATTTCATTGCAATAAATAGCCAAGAATTATTAAAGATGGTTCTGGAATTACTTAAAGTAGCTAAGCGTCGTAACTGCCGTAGTCTTATTAAAAAAATCGCAAAAAAAATTTGAAATGCCTAATTGATATATTATGTATAATTTTTTAACATGTTTGCCGTCCTGGCTAGCGTAAATGAAGTGGGTGAAGTTTGATATTGATATTAGTAGAGTTTGGAATTGAATAATTGTTTAAGCACTTCGGAGGAAAGCTTATATTATTTTAGGCAAATTTATAAATATTTGACACAAGCAAAAGTGAGTTGAAAGGGACCATGAGTAACGAGATCAGACTTACTTTAGTGATTGCCAACCTGGGGGTCGCGGCAGCTATTTTTGGTTGTAATTATTTTTATAAGGAATTTCGCACCAAACGTTTCTAACGTTTTATATCTCAACAAATCAATATGGCTATAAACATTGCAATATTTTACCGATGATTGCTAACTTTATATTTATAATACACATTAATATATGTAATAAAATATATATAGGCTTAATTAAAAAATATATATAATTAATGTAATTTATAGAATTAATATAATTTTATATTTAATGTGTTTTCTTTACTCTGTTAAAAATGCTTTTATTATACAAATGTGTCGGCGGTGTGAAGAGGGGGGGTCGCAGATCTTTTGGTTACTATGAAAGTGGGGGTCGCGGATAACTTGGCTGCTGTAAAAGTGGGTCGCGGGTTGAAGGTTTGGAACCACTGTCTTACTTCTTTCTCCTTATTCTAAAAAAAATTTAAGATTCATCTTTAGATTATTTGAAAATTTGTTAACTTTTATTACTAAATTTCTAACCAATAGTGTTTCCAGTTTTCTGCAAATCTTTTAATGCACTCCATTTGCATGGCTTTAAATAATTAATACCCAAAATTTATGCGACAAAGGTTAAAAATATTTCTATTTTAATGTGAAATTATATTCATTCAAATTATAATACTGTTCACATACGCGCATGCACCAAAACGCTTGTGGATTTTTTTTTTTTGTTTATTAATTTTTCCTTTCAAGAATGTTAGTGCACAACAATTCTAAGACCAACTTTGCATTCCTTATCGCATGCTATCAAAGAGTGCTGGAGGTCCTCGTATTGTACAGTTTCCAGTTCAACAATAAAAAGTGTACCGTTATTTGCTTGGGATGTTTTGCTTCCCCGCATTTGTACGTATCAACATTAGACAAGATCTAGATCACTGCTATTGAAAGCGACAGATGTGTTACATTGCAGCTGAAAATTGACAAGCTATTAATTTAAAAATTGTGTTCTAAATAAATTATAGTGAACAACGATGAAATGTATGTTACAAAAAGAATAGCACAGGGATAAACGCAATGTTAAAGTACACTCGAACCTCGTTAAGACGAACACCAAGGGGAACAGAAAATATGTTTTCATTAACAGCAATTCGTTTTCTCAATAAAGGATAGTATTCTACATAATCTGATGGGACTTCAGAAAACGGTTGGTATTAAAAGTAATTCGTCCTAAGCGTGCTCGTCTTAACGAGGTTCGACTGTAAAATAAACCTAGAATTGGTCTTATATGTTTTAAATTGGAAATTTTGTTATACAGTTCGCGTTTAGCTATTAAGAAACAAGAAAAGGTTTTTTAACTGGTTTGGTTTAATTTTTGAGTAAACATGTAAAGGTGTTCAGCAGTGTGCGTGATTTCAGCTTAACGTGCGTCTTTATGGTAACAATACGTTAAGCCAGCAGTGTGTGTGATTTTAGTTTACGTGTGTCTTTATGGTAACAGAACGTTAAGCCAGTGGTTCCTTGGACCTTGGGGTCGCAAATAGATTTCTAGGGGTTGCCGCAACTATTTTTAGTTTCAGTTATTTTTTATGAAGAATTTCATACTAAATATTTCCAATGCTCTTGTGTTTTAACATGGCTGCACATATTGCAATACTCTACTAATGGCTGTTAACTTTATATCTATAATATACATTAGTATATGTAACTGATATAGTATATAATTAATATAATATACATAATTAATGTAATATATATAATTAATATAATTTTATATTTAATGTGTTTTCTTTATTCTGTTAAAAATGCTTTTATTATACAAATGTAGCGGCGCCGGGCAGAGGGGGGGGGGTCGTGGATTACTTGGCTATCATAAAAGTGGGTCGTGTTCGAAAAAGATGCGAAACCATTGCGTTAAGCAATGTGTAATTTTAATATGTTAAGCAATGTGTGATTTTAATATGTTAAGCAATGTGTAATTTCAATATGTTAAGCAATGTGTAATTTTAATATGTTAAACAATGTATGACCTTGATACGTCAGCTTGTAGTAGCCCATTTTGTACATAAATCGTAAACAAATTTTACTTACGAAATGAAATATGTTATTATCAAATGTTATAATCAAATTTATAGTAAAAATTTTATTAACTTTGTTTTCAAGATTATTGATAGAGAAGAGTAAAGGCTGCGTATACGCGGGGCAGTAGTAATGATGTGCGATTACGAAATGTTTTTACAATCGAAAGAATCGCAATCGACTCAAATTTACAATCGAGTCAACGATTCATTCGTCCTTGAACTTAACAATCGAGATGTTCAATTTTAGTTACGAGTCAGCTGCCCAACCACACTGTGCATGTGCTTGAACACGGCTGAATCATCACTGCACGCTTCCGTGATGCACAGGGCGTCGTTGTCAATTTCACTAGTAGATATAGCTGCATTTTCTAACATCCGGGCAAAGGAGTTATAGTATTCATTTATAGAATCGTTGTATAGTTTTTAGATCCTATAGAACTCCCTAGTTTGGAAATTTTTTTTTTTTTTTTACCGAGCTTATAATAACAAATCAACGAATAAAGAGTTGCTTCCACCACTCATCATAACGTGATGTACCCAATCAGGTTTAAAACCATCGAGAGGTTTCGAGATGTTTAAATAATCGGGACAATCGATTTAAAAATCTCGCAATCCCTCATCAATAGGCAATCTATTGTGTGTGTTTGCGTCACGGGCCAATTCTGAGCAGGATATCTTGTTAATCAATCGGTTTCTTCATTTGGTTTAACTATGTTGTCCGGGAACCTTTCTTAGGTACCCTATTATCCTTTTTTTTATGGTTCATTTGGGAATTTCGATTATTCGCCGTTGTCCAGTTTTCATTAGCATATACCTAATTCAAAAACATGGTGTATAAAAAAAATATTAAATATATAAATAAATTGAAAGTTGGCGAAATGTATAACGGCTTTTTATTTTAATCTTCTTAGTAAATATAAAGCCAATTAAAAAATTGTTGATCCACAATACATTCTATTCTATCTATTGTGTATATGTAACATTACCAATAATAATTTCAAGTGCTAATTATTTTTTTTTTAATTTCATAAAAATGGTGTTTCCATTTAATATTTTGTTAACACAGATAGCGCGTAGAATTTGAACACAACGTTTGCTGATAGAAAGTTACGGTTACCTTAAATTATTCGCATATATCGTGTATTGATAATGCACCTAAACTTATTAATCATGATAAAAAATAATGCGCATGTCATTATTTTTATGCATTTTTGAAATACTCTCATTCAGTTTTAGAAAGTATGAGTATTTAAATAAATAATGAGTGGGGAAGAAAAATACAATGCACAATCTCTGCAAGAGCAGTGGTTCTCAACCTTTTTTTCCTACGGACCCGCCCCCGGGGGGGTCTTTACTTACTATATATTTAGTCAACGAACCTTCTATAAATATTATTTAGGAAAATCCTAAAGGATCTGTTTATCGCCGTTTGTACATAAATGTAAAACTAAGCAACAAAGCAGTATAAAGGTGTGCCACAATACTTACAAAAAATGATGCAGAAGCAAGAGTTTTTTTAATAAAATGATTAGTATTAATTGCATGAATGACTTTGTTTTTGTACTGTCACAAAGTCCTCAAAGTGTGATTTTGTGCAAGGGTTCCCCCAGGTCGCGACTCCAATTATGGTCGCGGAGGGTTGACACAGGGTCGCGAGAGGGTTATGGATGGCCCGATGATTATTATTAAAAAAAATTTTTTGCAGTTTTTATTATTACATTCAATATTAGTAATGTAATGTATATTTCTTTTAATGTGATTGTAATATTAAAAATATTTCGGCCATTATTGCCATTAGTTTTTCATAGTAGTTATTAGAAAGTTTCGTGTGAAAAATTTGATTATATTGCAATCTCACATCAAAGCAACAGCGAACAAGCATCGATATAAAACAGTTGAAATTTTAATCGATATAGTATCAATCAAGTAAGAGAATGGCAGAAAACGGCCTTGGATAGAGGAGAATGGGCGACGGTCGTTACGGAGGCCCGGGTCCTCCAGGAACTGTAGCGCTGAAAAACGAAGAAAAAGAAATAAAGGATAGTATGGAATAAATTGTTGGGCTATCGATGTTCCAATCCCAGAATAGGGTCGCGGGTTATATAGAAATCGCTATTTAGGGTCGCGGGTTACATAAAAATCGCTATTTAGGGACGCGAGTTACATAGAAATTATTTAGGGTCGCGTATTACATAGAAATCGCTATTTAGGATCGCCGCGGTAAAAAGTTGAGTATCGCTGTGCTCGAGGAATACGCTTCAGAGAGCGAACGAGAAATGACTGGTATGGTTGAAAGTTCTTCCTGGAATTGTTATTTCCAGTCATTTAAGACTTTACTTTCAAAATGCCTAATTGGATGCAATTGGGGACGCAGTGGGTTTTAAATGTTATCGCATATATGTAAAAATATGTGGTATTGGAGGGAGAATAAATTATAAGAAACGGGCGAACGATTTTTTTAAATAAAAGTTTCCAAAAATGCGACTGAGGAAGAAAGTAGTGGTATTCGAAAGGTTCCAAAACTTCCGACGTTGCCTGAGGTTTTCTTTCATTGTTATACTATCACTTTTCATTTTACGTTCAATTTTTTACTTTTCGATTTGCCCCCTTTTTATTTATTTTCATTTTTCATCTTTCGTATTTTTCCTTCTTTTTTTAATTGTTCTCCTTACCTACCCCTTCTAAAGTTTTTTTTTCGTGATTTTTCTACACCGAACAACCGGAAACTTATAATAGTTGATCACAGTAAACTGTAATTAATGATTTTATCAATTTTTTTCAACACTAAATTCTACACGGGAAGATTATGCCTGTCAAACCTAAATTAAGACGATAATTTTGTTTATTTAATTCCTAAAATTAATTCTGAGAACAAGTTTACACTGTCTGAACGAAACATCGAACTATCTCCTTTTCATTCATTTTCGCCAACAAAGAGACCCAGGATTTTACCAAGTTCAAAGAAACTAGTCTGAACAAGATTGAAACACGATGGTGTCTTATTCTCATTTACATATAAAATAATGTTATTATTTTTAAGAATAATGGATTCTTTTAGATTCACCTCGCGTCCCATTGGGTGCCCCGAAGTATCTTCCGATATTTCTGACACTTCGCCTCGCATTTGTACCTCATAACCACTCAAGAGCAAAAAGCAATTGTCGTCGGCACATGGTCTGGCCCTGAGGACAAATAAGTAAAGATTCCTCCGACGAAGACACTTCTAAGTCAATCATGCGGGAAAAGTTTCGCCAATAACTTGCCCGTTACCCCGTCCACTCCAAGCCAAGTAAGAAACAAAGGCGGAATATCAGCCTGGGCCGAACAATGACATACGCGAACTTCCTTCCAAGTAATAAGTAGGATTGGAGATATTCTTCTTAGTTGAAGAGAAGAGACTTAATCAACTCGGACGCCTTCTGGAAGCTTTCATTAGCCGCTCCTGTGCTTCTGGGATATTGGAAAAACTCCATACATGAGGTCACCAAAGGGTTGCTGCAGCAGCATAAGCACCATTCCAAAGACCGTTTCGACATTTCTGCCATAAATTCGACTCGACTTTGGATGCTGAAAACCTGTGATTCCAGAAAATGGTTCATTGTTTACACTGAAACATTAGGATTGCGTTACAGCACAGGAAGGTCTTCAGATTTTAAAATTGCATTTGTGATATCGATTCATATCATACATCTTTTGAAAGTATGTTTATGCGATATATATTACTTATACCTATGACACAAATTATAAAATTTTCCTTTTATTGGAACACGTATTAACAGTTCAAAAAGTTTGAAATGAGTTTGCAAATCAGATACTATGCAAGCAAATTTCTTAGGTCTTGGGTCATTTTAATTTCCCGATAATTTCTAACAAAAAATAAAATTTATTTTAACAACCTGTTTCGGAGCTCCACTTCCATTGAATGTTTTTTAAATAAAACCATGCGTATTGCGTCTATAAGAAATTATTTGTTTTCTTAAATTGTAAAGTATTAGTTTGATTGATTGTTTGGCTTTTTTATGGCGCAAGAGCATCTGGGCTATACTGCGCCGTAAAGTATTAGTACTTCTATAACACGTAATATCACACTTCTATACACGTAGTAAAGTATTAGTACTTCTATAACACGTAAATGAGTTTCACAAGTTGCATCCTTAACGTCATTATTTCCCGAAATAACACCTTCCAAATTTGATCTGTTATTGAATATATTGATTTAAGGATATCGTATGTGTATCGATCACCGATTTAATGTTATTGGTGTCGAATTCTTTTTTAAAAGATTTTTATTTAAAAGGAAAACTTTGATCTTTTTAAAGAAAACGTTAAAAATAAGGAAGTCGCATTTTTTAGCTTTTGATTTGAGGTAAGCTGCTAAAAGTATCTGGACTCGTAGACACGGACGCTCTGAGGAGGGTGCAAGGGGGCACTTGCACCCCCTTGGTTTATGAAAAAAGAGGGAAAAGAGGACTGAATCCACAAGAAACTATAGTCCAACAACATTATTCAATTGGAATTTTTCCTGGGTGCACCCCTTTGCATACAATCTGAGGGCGCCCATGCTTGTAGGTAATATTTTAATTTTTCTGTGTAATTATTTTTGCTCAGTAGGTACTTTAGATATTTTCCATGTTTTCAATTGCGCGTATTACATTTCAATATTCCTATTTTATTAAATTAGTATAACCCTTAATTGTTCTTAAATTTTTCGAATTTTTTACCTTTGTTCGAGGAAGTCTTATTTAAGAATATCACGAAACAAAATTATATAAAAACGTATTAAGAGCTAAAGACATTTCAAAGAAAAAAAATGGAAATTGACTCCTTAACTGAAGTCTTTTAACGTCTTTTAGTTTCAGCTACGTTTCAGATACATTGTTCTACACGTTGGCGGACCCAGCGAGGGGGGGGGGGGAGGCGATCGTCCCCCCGTTAGAGCTAAATAGGAAAAAAAAATGGAGACGAAGAATGTTATGTATTGTTTGTTACGACTGTAATAAATAAAAGTCTTACACAGGCGTCCAAAGTCTCTAAGTCTTGGAGAAATGCGATCAAGACGTTTTTCCACGAATCTATAAGCTACTTGCCTTTCAAACTACGTTTTCAGTAAGTGCTGCTCGAGCAAAACGTAGTTTTTTTTATCGTTGAAGCGTCTGAAAACTTGCCTTCGAACGCGAATGACAGAAGAAAAACTTTTAATACACACCCACAGAAATATTCATATTGATGTAAATAAAGTGATTGACAAATTTTCAAAGAAACCAAGATGGCTTGACTTTGCACTTAGCTTACTAAACTACACAATAATTTTCAACACCCACGTATAAATATAAATAAGTACTATAAATTACTAAACTTAATTTTTTTTAAAAGTTGCTTGCTATAAAAAAAAGTAAAACAATTGCAATATTTTTGTAGTTTAAGTTTGAACTTGTTCCATTAATTACATTGTAAATTGTCGTTTTTGTTATTGTATATATCTTTTATAAATAAAATATAATAAATAAAAAAATTAAATTAATTATTCACGTAAATTAAATATTTTGGTGAGTATAAAGGAAGGCTAGTAATATAACAACATTTACCTAAACTATTTAACAGCCCAAAACTAAAAATTTTCCCAGTGAGGGCCCCGAAACCGCCCTCACCGTAACGACGTCCTGCATCCTCCCCTTGGTTCTACAGCTCAGTGTAATAGCAGCAACATTACCTCAGTTTCAATAGTATGTGATTTACAAATGCATATATTTATTATCCGCTTAAATCTATATTTACATTTTATAAATCAGCTTAATATCATAATGAAAGATTGCGTTTAGCTATGTATAAAACCTATGGTCCCCTCATTCTCACAACGCAACGCTTTATTTATGTAAACACCCACCAATCACTAGGACAATACATGCATTGGAAATCAATATTCAATGAGTTTAATAACATCAAAACTTCGACTTCTTTTTAAAATCATTAATCTTCTTTCAGCAGATATTGAATAATTTTATTTCGAAGTTTAGGTTTGACCGTACGTATATTTTGCAGCAAATAATATTTTCAGCGAGCACAATTTTAGATTTAATATCATTCTTAAAGCTTGTATTATGATTATATTCAGGACGATGCAGCTTTAAAATATCAACAGATTTATTGTTTCCCACCCTTTGAAACATAGTCACAAGTATTCTGTGAATTATCTATCTCGCCTTTGAAGTGGGAAACTTTATAATAATAATAATGCATTGAATTTTTCAAAATTCGTATAAATCTTCTCTGTAAAGGCCCAATTTTATTAACGCTATATTTCGTTCTTAACCCTTGAATAGCGTCATACTAAATTAAATGATAATTAATTATTGCAAAAACACTTCGACTTTAGCCTTTTCTACGTATATCGGGCACTCTTGCGTCTATCTCTACAAGAAATTGAGGAATGAAATTGAATATTTGAAAATTGTAGAAAGCAGAGTGTTTACTCATCTGGAAAACCTAGAAAAGTCAGGGGAGAATTTTCTAACTGGAAAAATCAGGGAAATTTGAAATACAAAGGCCAAAGTCAGGGAAATTTGAAATTCATTGTTATAATAAATAACTTATTAAAATAATTTTCCTGAACTGTGCTTTTCATACCACATTACCTACTGAAAAATTTGAAAAACTTGTACTTTTGACTAAACTTCTTCCAAAAGTTACCATTTTTCACCAAAACTAATATAATTTATATAAAATTATTAAGCCTATATATTTCTCAGGAGAAAATGTTTGCCAAATATATAACTAAAACTTGAAAAACAAAAAGTGTTTTTAGCTAAATTATCCAATCTGTAAGGGATTTTGCTAATACCAATCTCTTTTGCCTTATATATAGTTAAACACTTTTATAATGAACCCAAAAAGGGCCGAATAGAAATTTTGCTGTAAATATTTAATTAGTGCAAGTTTTTAGTGTAAAGAAATACACTTTTTAATACAGCTTTTGAATTTGTAAATTCACTATAATTGAGTTATAAATGGCTTTGGAGTTTGCATTAATTGATTTCATGGCCTTGAAACTTATTTTGATTGCGCATATTTTAGTGCATTGTGTGTTGTTTACTGTAATTAGTAACTGGTAATCGATTAAGATTTGGTCTGGAAACCTGGAAAAGTCAGGGAAGTTTGAAATAGAATTTGGGTAGACACCTTGAGAAAGCGAATAATTGTCTTTGAAACAGCTTTGAACGAATTCGAACGCCGAAAGTGTGTGTGTGTGTGTGTGTGTGTGTGTGTGTGTGTGTGTGTGTGTGTGTGTGTGTGTGTGTGTGTAAAAATACGTTTTAGAAAAAAGTTTCTGATTTTGCTTGCTTACAATTAATCTTAGTTTTAAGCTACTGAATCTAATGATCTATAAAGCAATTAAAGGAATGCAAACTAAGTGTCGACTTTTACCCTCTCAAACAAATTGAGTTGGGTGAAAAGAAGGCAAAAATTCATTTACTTTCAGCCTACTTTTGACCAAGTTCGATGAGTCATCAAGTCACAGTAATCCCTTTATTCTGCGATTTTCTCCCCTCCAAAAAAGAAAGAACCCTAATACCAGCGATTCTACGACTGGTGTGAGCTTCCAAGAAGAGGGGAAGTCTAACCCTTCTCGTACCTTCTCAATTATGTCCAGAAGCTTGGAGATAGTCGCCATGCTGGACAGCAGTGACATCAACAACCAAAAGCTGCGAAGAGGTAATAAGACTCATTATGGCCAATACAGTTGCCAAGGGAAGCTCACGGCAAAGAATGTCTAAATGCTGAATTCCTGTCCATCGTTATATCGTGTGTGTATCGTATAATTATAGTCATTATGTACAAAGAATTATTACTTTCCTTCAACGATTTTTGTCATCATGTAAGACATTTGTAATTCTTCGTGAAGATAATAAGGCCAATTTGGGATTTTGAGGCACGTTTTTAACAGTCAGTGCCCATATTGTCAGTCATGGGGAAAATACCCATCGGTCACTGCCAGGCCATGTCTCCTAACCCATAGACGTGCGTCCGGCGCGTGCCATTTCTTGCCAGATGGTAACGGCGAAGGCTGCCTTCATTGTAAATTCGTACAGCGCGCTTAACGGGTTTGGAAAATTTCCGAAAGGTTTTCATTGTTACATTTCAGTTACCAAAGAGTCGTTGCAAAGGATGTTAGTAGGAAAAAGAGTGAATTTAGTTTTCGGGGAAGTGAAAGGGTGTGGGTGACCCGAATTCTGAGGGTTGAAAGGGGTCATGAAATTCGGAGATTGGCAAAAATAGCAGTCCCTTCAGGAAAAAGTTGAATCATATTTCCAGGACATCTGTCACTTTCAATTTCTTTGTACGTCTCTTTCCTCACTTTCAATTTCTTTGTACGTCTCTTTCCTCACTTTTTTCTTTGTGTGAAACGGACTTAACACTGTTAATAACGAAGCAGTACGTCTCACTTCCACCCCCCACCCACTTCTCTTATTCTATATAAAACTTCAGTGGTGACGTCACGATCGAAGTGCGTTGCGTGCCTCCTGCCATATAGTCTCGCACCCGATTCCTATAGAACAGGGTTATTCAACATACGGCCCGCGGGCCACAATCCGGCCCGCCAACCGTGTTAATCCGACCTGCTGACAACTGTTTGGAATATAAAAAAAAAAAATCTAAGACAAAAATTTGGTTTTTAAAAGCCACGGAGACAGCATGTGTTAACCTCTTGCCATATCGCAAATAAATAAACAAATTACCGGGAAAAACTAAAGGGAGATTTTTTTTTTTTTTTTTACAAAATCACTGGTTCGCGAAAAACATGAAAATTTTTTAAATGGTCTTCTGCCTCAAAAAATTGGACAACCCTGCTATAGAAGAACCTGTTAATTATTATCTCAAAATTGCATCAAGCCATGACTCCTTCCCCAAGAACCAAAATATGACTTGATCATGATATTTACATATAGACGTCTGGTATTAAAACGGTTTCTGGTGAGCATATTCATTATATTATCGAAAGATTCGTTTCATTACAGACACTGTCTTGAGATTGTACTTGGTGGTTATCATTATTGCGGGATTTGATAGTCAGAAGAAGTTCAGTGCAGGCTGTTGACAAATTCTGATTATTTATGATAATTGCGCGAAAAGATGGAACAATTTTCCATGCGCTGAACATTCTTTTCTGTTCATCGATAGCTGATGAATGAGGCGCATGATGAATGAACTGTGAAGGGATGCTCTAGGTGTGCGTGATCCATCTTGCAGGAATTCATTCCAACCCTTTGCGAGAGCACGGACCCTCCCGCATCTGGAATATATTAGTGAGGAGAGGGTTGAATTCTCTGGGGAGCATCCTTTAATGATACGGCGCAAAGTTTAATGTCATTTGCAGACCTCTGTTAAAATATTAAGTACAAAAGGGAATTGTTAAAATATATGCGCATATCGTCAACAGAAGAGTGGTTTTAAAACTAATAACTTGTGCTGGAAAACGTCGGCGATTTTGGCGTAAAATTTGGTGTGCCTTTGACACAAAAATAATACGTCCCCTCGTATTTATAATGGGGGCAGTGAAAAGACTGAGTCATAGTCTGTAAAGTACCCAAAGGATTGAAGGCAGCTGTATGTAATCTTCATTTGTGGGACACTGGGCAGTTTTCGGACATCAAAATGAGGAGAGTTGAATGCTTCTCAGACATCAAGTGAGTAGCTTTCTGACATCGAAATGAGGATAATAAAATAATTCTCGTAGATCGAATTGTAGTCCAAATAGTTTTAGAATATCAGAACGAGAGCACTAGATTAGTATCCGGACCTTAAATTGGGCACAAGAGTAACCCTCGAACATCGAATTGGAAGCATGAGTAATCTTTGGACATCGAATTGGAAGCATGAGTAATCTTTGGACATCGAATTGGAAACAAAAGTAATCCTTTGACATCGAATTGGGGACAGTAAAATAGTCGTCGGATATTAAATTGGAAGCAGAGTAGTTTATGAATATCAAAATGAGAGCAATAGAATAATCATTGGCGTACGCAGGTGGTGTTGATGGGGTTGTAACCCCCCCTTTTTGCAATGAAATTTTGTATATTTAACATAGGAATATGTGAGTTGTAGCTCTGTAACCCCCATTGAGCCTATAACCTCCCCCCTTACAAACTTTCTGTGTACGCCTATGAAAATAGTACTAGGACATCAAATTGAAAACAGTAATGCTTGAACATCGACCTGCGGGCAGTAAAAGAGTTATTGGACATCAAATTGTAGGCGAAGTAGTTTTTGAATATCAAAATGAGAGCCATAGAATAGCACCCAAACATCAAATTGGAAACACTGTAATCCTCGGACTTGAAACTAAAGACGGTAAAATATCTTTTTAGCTATCAAATTAACTCTAGAACTGTATAATATTTGTTTTATATTTTATAACACAACGACAGCTAGGGTCGTGCGGTGCTAGGATCTACAGTCCCCCGAAGACTAAGAACCATTGTCGCCTATGAAATTAAACCTTAAACTACGAAACAGTAAAAAAAGGTGGGGGGGAAACACTTGAATAGCATCAGTAGGAAAAAACCTTGCTTTTTCGCGATGCAAATAAATAAATATCATATTTGTATTTTCGTGTTTTTTCTCTTTATTTCATAGGCAGGCATCAGCTTATAGAAAATATCTCTGTTTTTATAGGTTTTTGTTTTTTACTAATTTCTTAACTTCTCCTCATGTTGTTCTTCCTCCAGAAGTTTGTTTCTAAAAAAATTTCTTTCATGTATTTCTTCGTGTATCCTTTCTCTCCTTTCCTTACGTGTTTCAGCTTGTTGTTCCACTGACGTCATTTGGTTTCTTTCAGAAAATGTATGTTCTAGCCAGCTAACACTTTCCAACGTCATCGTTCTGCGAATGTATTTGTCTTAAAAAAAGTTTTTAGCCGCAATCATTCCTCAATTCAAGATCAGTTTTTTAAATAAAATGTACGTTCAATATGAAGAATTAATTTACAAAGTCACGGAAAGAAGGAAAGAAAGTTTAAAGATAAATGGAACTATTATAAATAACTTGAGATATGCTGATGATATGGTAATAATGGCTACCTCATTACACCCACTTATTAGTAGCTGAAACTAAAACTGTTTTTGTTTAGGAGAAAAAGAGATGCTGTCCTCATACCGGATTCGAACCAGGGTCCCCGCGTTGAGCACGCGGTATCTTGACCTATTAGACGAACGAGAACAAGTGTGAGGGGTAATCTTTAGATAGATCCAGGATGAGGACGGTGTCTTTTTTTTTTCCTAAACAAAAATAGCTCTAGTTTGAGCTACTAATACGTGGGTGTCAAATTTATTTGTAATAAAAAAATCCCCCATGAAAAACTCAAAAAAATCTCACCTCAGTGGTTTTGTGTGTTGACTAATATTTGGCAATTGTGTTATCCCTGTGAAGGGTAATAATATCTTACAACTTAATATACGGAGAAAAAAGCGTTTTTTCTTGTTCTCATTCGTCTAGTAGGTCAAGACACCGCGGGGACCCTGGTTCGAATCCGGGATGAGGACGGCGTCTCTTTTTCTCATAAACAAAAATAGCTCTAGTTTGAGCTACTAATACGTGGGTGTCAAATTTATTTGTAATAAAAAATCCCCCACGAAAAACTCACAAAAATCTCGCCCCGGTGGCTTTGTGTGTTGACCAATATTTGGCAATTGTGTTATCCCTGTGAAGGGTAATAATACCTTACAATAGCTACCTCAAATAAAAATCTACAGGTATTCGTCAATGAAATCGATGCATAAAGCAAAGAAGTGGGACTTAACATTAACGTAATAAAACCCACCTGTATCTTAGCAGAAAAGACTTCAACGCCACAGCTGATTGCAAAAACAAAACCATAGAATAAGTAAATTTTTTTGGTATTTGGAAAAGCGTTTTTGCCACAATAATGATCAAACAAAAGAAATTGGTTGCTGAAATGGCCTAGCTAAAACAAAATTCAGTGAAATGCGAAAAGTTCTGTGCGAGAAAAAATTAAATCTGCGTCTCAAAATCTTAATTCTAAAATGCTATATTTGGCCTATTCTGCTTTATCTTTGGGAGACCTGGACAATAAATTAAAGATGCATTAATAAAATTAAAGCTTTTGAAATGTGAACCCTTAGAGGATTATTGAAGATGGAATGGACTGACAAGATTTTCAACCAAGAAGTCCCGCACAAATCCAATATAAAGAGAAATATCATGACCAATTCTGAAAGGAAAGTTAGCATATTGCGTACACATAGTGAAGAGGAGAGATATACAAGCTGTTCCAATACCGGCACTGGAGGGGAAACATCATACCGAAGAAACCTAGAGATAGAAACATGAAGAGGATGGATGGATGATTTAAAAGTTTGTACTGGACTATTCACGGAAGACATAATCCACGCGAGTAGACAAGAAATTGTGGTACATATTGGCCGCCGATCTCCGAATTGGAGGAGGCACCTAATTATGTGAATGTTCAATAATATACGAAAGCAATTGCCATTTATGAAAACTTGAATTTGGTACGTTACTGTTTGGTAATTTTCCATATTTGGCGTTCATAAAATAGCCCTGTTTTTACTACGTCACTTTAAAAAAATTTCCAAGTTGGTGATTGGGTGTTCCAACCATTTTTTCTTCTGCCTATTAAATATTTTTACTGTTGATCTTGCGATTTCTTCTCTTATTGTAGTTGGTTTTCATTTCTTTAATTTTCCTTCGTTCGTTTGCAAGGTTTTTCTTTCCCACCATTTTGTCTTTGCGTCATAAGGCATACATTTTTTGCAAAATCCGGATCTTACAATGTTTTCGTCGTATTCTATTGCTTTGGACATATCTCTAACTGCTCTTCGCATTTCCTTGTCTAGCACCACAAGGAAGATAACAGTTGACAGGAAACGACCCAGGCCGTTGTATAAGACAGTACAAAGAGGGATTGTCTGATGAAAAGGGGTGGGGTTTTGATAGAAAAAAATTATTTCTCGTAATTTTATTTTACAGCTAATTATGTTGTCCAAATGAGGAGAGTTTAGCCCCTAAACCCCCCCATTTTGTACGGCCCTGGCACAGCCTTGTTTTGACTCTTGATATCACTTTAAAGTGGTCAATGATTGTCCCATTAATCAATACTCTGTTTTCGTAATTCTGTAAAAAAAACCCTCTTAATTCTACTCTTCAACTTCAATGGTAGTCTGAAACATTTTAGAGTAGTGGTTCCCAACCCTTTTCAAGCCGCGACCCACTTTTATATAGTAACTAAGTAATCCATTAATTATATATTATATTAATTATATATTTATGTATATAATAGATATAATGTTAACAACAATTAGTGATATATTGCAATATGTGTAGCCATGTTGAAATATAAAGGGTTGGAAATATTTGGTATGAAATTTCTTATAAAAATAATTCCAACTAAAAATAGTTGCGGCGACCCCCCCATAAACTTGTTCGCGACCCACTGTTTTAGAACCTTCCACATATTCTTTTCTTTTAGTGGAATCTGAAGCTTTTTCTGAGTCTAAGAATATGAATCTTAGAAAATATGTATTAATATTATAAAATTAAAATCATTAAAATACGTAGTAATATTCTACGTTTCGTTCAGTTATAATTCTTAAAGCAGTTATTAGATCTAAGCCTGAAGGAATGTTCTCAAAATTCTACTTGTTTTTCTTATTTCGTCGTCTGCAGCACCTTTACTTCTGTTGAAAATTATTATGAAGCTCTTGCCACGGGGGTTGATTTTGCTCCGTAAATTCCGGGAATTTCAATTTGCTTCTTCCTGGATTTCTTTTAAAAATTACAAAACTTTCGTTATTGTTTCTTATAATTTTCTATATTCCTTCGGAAATCAGTGTTTTTACCAAAAATATTACGTAACTTTTCAGGGAATTTTCTGTTACGTTCAGGGAATCTGGTTTAGATTTACAATCACCCCTGTCTTGCCATGACTTGATAAGAATGTAATTAATAGCCAAGTACTTCAATTTGAAATCTTTCTTCTGTTTATTTTAACAGATATTGTGTAAGTTATTTGCCCGACCTTCGTAGTTGGTTTCTTTTTTTTCTCACATTCATTTAGTCCAGTAGTTCCCAACCTGGGGGTCGCGAACATGTTTCTGGGGGGGTCGCCGCAATTATTTTTATATGTAATTTCCTACCAAATGTTTCCAATGCTTTTATATTTCACACACTTTGCAATATTCTACTATTGGCTGTTAACTTTATAATATACATTAATATGTAAATTATATGTGATTAATATAAGATATATAATTTTAATGTAATATATATTATAATTAACGTAGTATAATTTTATATTTCATGTGTTTTTCTTTATAGTGTTATTTATATGCTTTTATTATGCAAATGTGGCGGCGGCGTTCAGAGTGGGATCGCAGATCTTTTGGTTACTATAAAATTGGGTCACGGATTATCTGACTACTGTACAAGTGGGTCGCGACTTGATAAAGGTTGGGAACCACTGATTTAGTCAGTCCGGGTAATGGTGTGCCATTACATCTGGATTACATTTAAATAATTCAGGCGCCATGCCATCATCACCGGATGCTTTATTCTCATTCAAGTAAACATATATTCTTTTAAAACGCCCTCTATTAATTTTTTTTTTTAATTTGTTTTCACCACTATCACTCATCTTCACAGAGAATTGCCTACGGATTTCAAAAGTCTATTTAACTTCAAGTTTTTAGAGAATTTACTCCTTGTAAACTTTCTCCCCGCCCCTGTTTAAAGGTCCCTGTTCGGTCAGCTGCAGCTTCCAGAAAGGACCCTGATTGTGCTGCCAAAAAAGGGGAACTCCGTTGACCACCGTCCTCCTTTCTTGTATTGCCCCATCAAAAAAAGGGAACGTTTTTACTAGCGTCCACGTAACTCACTTCCTTTTACTTTCAACACAAAGGACAAAAAGGAAAAAGATGACATGGGGGTCATTCTCGAAGTACGACTTGTAATTTGAAGATAACTATATTTTGTTTTATCACGGTAATTGATTAATGTACCTTGTGGTATGTGCAGCCTTTTCTTGCATCGTATTTTCACAACCATTTCCAGAAACATACTGACAACTTTTACTTTGAAATGTATGGGAGTTGCTCCGCTGTATAGGGTCACCGTTGATTCTCATTGGGTTTTTTGATTCTGCTGGATTTGTATGAGAAAGAATTTTTCCAGAAATTTGGAATATATAAAAAAGGCCAGAGCACAACATCGATATTACTTCTGATGAAGGACTGCTGCTGACGCGCCCGAAAACTTCTATATTTTAATTGCTATTTTACAAGTGTTTTAAGCCTTTGTGTGTAAACAATTTTCATAGTGCTAAATTAATCGTGTACTTGTTGAGAAATTTCGTAACGAATGTGTACAAATCAACGTTAGTTTATTAATTATTATATGCCGTATAGAAATAATATAAAAAAATATCTTGCTGGTAGTATTATTCCCCAAGCCACATATATATATATCATATAATTATTTTAAAAAAAATTGCAAACACGCAAAAATTTCTCTGCCCGAAATTGCATGGTAGTCTGTCATAAAGGTGTAACTGTATGGACAGTGGCAGATTTCTATGGTGGAGTCACTTTCACTCAAGTGGCAGAATTACTTTCTAAATAAAGTGGAACCTGATAAAGTGACCACCTGAGTAAAGTGACCACCTGAATAAAGTGACCACTTTTTTATAAGAGAGGACTGGTACGAACTTAGTTATGCATGTATCAAAATCTGTCGTATATAGCGACCTGTCTGTGGTGACCATTACAGCCCAGTCTCAGAGGTGGTCAATTTAGGTAGGTTTTGCTGTATATCAATATTTGAAAGTGATTCCATGTATTTGAAGTCGAAAATTCCCATAAAAACAAGATATTTAAGAACAATTTTTCTGTATGAGGAATGAAGATTTACAGATAATAATAATATACGTTATTTCAGGCAAAATATTTATTTATAATGAAAAAATCCGATAGATCTAAATAACCGAATACTTCAGTATACGAAATATTGATACAGTGAAAGTTGTCTTAACGGACACCCCGCAGATACGGTCACATAAAAATTCCCCGGCAGAAACTGATTTACAATAATGTATTTCAAACCCTTGCTTAGCGGTCACCCTCAGATACGAACGCGGACATTTTTCCTGATTTCATTCCATTAGAGTAGAGCCCCTGTACGGACAGAACAAAATACGTTTGAACTTCTGCATTCACTAGAGGCGTTAGAACAGAAAACTAAGGATAAACTGAGTAAGAGCTAAAGATAATTTTTTCTCCCATTTACAAAGAGTGGCAATTGACTCGGAGTCGCCAATTCAATTGACTAATGCTTAACAAGGACTTTGATAATAAATAAATCATATAGTGATACACTACGCCAAACTAATAAACAGCACAAAATTATCGCAGTTCAACTTTAATTATCATCGTTTACTCGACTGTCACGCAGGTCCTGTAAGTGTAACGACGGAAAAAAAATGGTGGATTTAATCTCGCAATTAAAAATATATTTCGAAGGAGAAGGGCCGACGAGTCAAATCCACCAAACAGCTATTAATAAATTTTTTTCCAAGGTAAATACATTTTAATATTAAGGTTTTGTTGTAAATTTGCTTGTTATATTCAACAAACGTTTGCGTTTGTTATCTTAAACTTACCTTATGTGCTCAAAAATAATTAAATTTCGAAATGAAGTATTTAAGTGATTGAGGTGTAATATTTTAGCTACATCAGAATGGTCCCCTCTTTTTTAAGGTCACCCCTCTTCTGCGGCCAAATTTTTCTGTCCGGCGAGTCTCCGCTATTAAGGGTTTCACTATATTTGGAAGTCTTACTGTATGTAAGATACACACTGTACAAAGTATGATTAAGTTGCATTGTAACGGTTACCCAAAGATGGTCGGTTCAAATCCAGCATGACTGTGTGGTATGGTTTTCCCTCTCTTTCTCTTCCTAAAGCAGTGGTTTACAACCTTGGGATCGCCACAACTATTTTTAGTTGCAATTATTTTTATAAAGAATTTCATACCAAATGTTTCCAACGCTTTTACAACAACATGGCTACACACATTGCAATATTTTACTAATGGTAATTAATTTTATATTTATAATTAATTAATATAATATATAATTAATTCAATATGTATAATATAATTTTATATTTAATAATATGTTTTCTCTACTCTATTAAAATGCTTTTATTATGCAAATGTTGTGGCGACGAAGAGGGGGGGGGGGTCGCGGATTATTTGGCTACTATGAAAGTGGGTCTCGGATTATTTGGCTACTTTAAAAGTGGATCGCGGCTTGAAAAAGGTTGGGCACCACTGACCTAAGCATAGAATCTAGTTTGAACTATAAAGAAGTGAATGTCCAGTAACAGATTAAGGACGGTACGACCGGCGCCTTCACACTGGGCGCCAAATTTTGGGCTCGCCTCTGGGGCCCCAGATGACTTCAATCCGTCCCTGTGAGTGTAAAAAACGTAACCATATTTGAATTACCCCTTCACACCTTGCTTTCTCGCTTAAGGAATTTTTCTTCGGTCAATATTTCACTTTAGGTCGCCAAATTTTAAGTTTTTAGTCGCCATTAACATTAGAGCAATCGCAACAAATTTTTAATTTCAATGCAAGCGACCACAGCGAAAACTCCGGGTAAAATAATTAAATTTCCTTTAAAAATTACAGTGTAATTAAATCCACGCACATCCACGTTTTTTGGGTTAAATTAGAGCAATTTGAGCTCATAGAAGTCAAAACGAAGAACACGGCCACGTCTCAGACTGGTTTCGATCCAGCAACCTCCAGGGTTGAGCGTTCTTCCCATTGACCCAATGAGATACAGCGAATGTCATAGTACAGAATCATAAGATGAAAGCATATACAGTCAAATTTGTGTATAACGATGTTCAAATGATGAAGGAAAAGATATCGTTAAAGAGAACGTTGTGCACGGGGTCTACCGATCTGGAAAACCTAGAAAAATCAGGGAAGTTTTTCTGACTGGGAAAGTCAAGGAAATTTGAAGTGCAAAGACCTAAGTCAGAGAAATTTGTAATTCATTGTTATAATAAATAGCTTACTAAATAAAATAATTGTCCTGCACTGCGCCTTTCTTACCGCATTGTATGCTGAAAATATTGATAAACTTATATTTTTGACTAAACTTCTTCCAAAAGTTACCCTTTTGCTCTAAACTAATTTATATAAAATTATTAAGCCCATGTCTGTATTTTTTATGAGAAAATGTCTGCCAACTGTCTGCCAAACATATAACTAACTAAAACTTGGGACAAAAAAGATGTTTTCAGCTAAATTGTCTAACTTGTAAGGAATTTTTATCATATCGATCACCTTTCCCACAGTTCAAATGGAATAGAGAAGATGAAGCATGATCTTTGCGATTATATAGTTTAAATCCTTTATATCGAACTGAAAAATGGCCGAATTAAAATGTTTTCGTAAATATTTAATTAATGCCAGTTTTTAATATAAAAAAATGACTGTTTTAATAAATTTTTGTTTTTATAAAATCACAGTAATTGAGTTGAATTTATAATTATAAATGGTTTTGGTGTTTGTATTAGTTGATTTTATAGTCTTGAAGCTTGTTTTGATTACGCAAATTTTAATGCTGATATTTAATGCTGATTTTAATGCAAATAACTGGAAATCGATTACGATTTTGTTTGAAAAAAATCGGTTAGTTTAAAGCGGAATTTGAGTAGACAGCAATAAACATGATACAATCGATATCCACTGGGAATTGGAAAAAATATCGTTACAGACAGATTTCACTGTATCGATAGGTAATGACTTAATTTTGCATTCGCAATTCCCCTACTATAATTTTATACTTTCATTAAAACTTCAAAAAAAAAAATCTCATTAAAATGAAAATTAGCTTAAAAATCGTAATTAAAATTACACAAAATTTAATTTGTACTAAAAATTGTTTTGTTTTTTTATTATTTCAGTTGTGGATAGATCGATAACGATTCAGACAGTGGGTTTTAGAGTAGGCTATGGCCCCTATATTGGCTTTGAATTATGATTGCAAAACAAAATATATGTCGAGAACGAATTTTAATTTTGAAACGACCCCTTACCTTTTCTCCCACTTCCCTTTTTTTAGGGGTTGGAGTTTTCTTGCAACCAGGTATAAAAATCAATCTTTTGAACTTTCTTTTTCAACTTCCTTTCACTGGAGGATTAAAGGAAAGGAAGGTGGGGAACAAAAACTGTGGGTCAGTCGGCCAGTTGTGGCCAGTTGGATAACAATTTGAACGGAAGTACGACTGGTCAGCTGCTGTTGGCTATTCGTGGGGAATGGGAGGGGATTTAAAATAACTTTTTGTGCACACAACTTTCTTCAAGGTTATAAACTTCCCCTTTTGTCCAATTTTCTTAGAAACTTCGCGGAATCCTTCAATTCAAATTTGAAATTTACGTGCTTTTGAGCGAATAAAAAAGCTTTGTTCGAAACAATCGTTGAACTACGCTGCTTTTACTGAGCATGAATCGATGTGGTATGAAACGATAGTTAACTACTCTACGCTTTATATCATCCATAGAAAATTATCTCTACAATAACTATGCAGTTAGTTTTGTAGCAAAGATGTTTGTACATAGTACTCAGTGAGATAAAATTTCTTTCAGTTAAGGGAAACTTTCATTAACGTCAACTGTATAGAAGGAGCCAAATATTTAGTATTGGGTAGAGCGTATCAACATCAAGAAATCTTGTTAATGATTATAAATCTACACTCTCATTCAGTGTTTCGTGGAAGACCCGATTAAACACCCCTCACTTAATTAGCGTGTCCCTCTTTCCCCTGCCTTCAAAATTGCCGTGAATGTTTTAATAGCGTGTGCTTCTGTCATATAGTAGCATGATATGTCAACGTTCTGTGGACACTAGGAGTTTATCCCCAGTCAATTCACGATGAAAGGCAGTCTTATCTGTATGAAATGCGTCAATGCGCTGTACCTAATGTCAAAAAGTACGCTTCACAACGTTGATACTAATATCTAACGTGTTTTACATAGTACAACGTCGATATTTTAAATTTGCTTACGGGGATATCGATATTTTTCCGTAGTGGGGAAGGGAAAATCACCGCCTACTTCAAAGTTGCAACAGAAATTGAGCAGGATTGACAGGTTGTCATCAATTATTTTTCTGTTGTTCCTGATATGGTAATTAGGGACAAACTGAAGGACATGAAGTAAATAAATAATACATAGAAAAAGAGTGGGGGAGGTCTGGACTTTTTTTCAGACGGCTTGTGCATGATATAACGTATAGTCTAAATCGTATGAAAGCAGCACTGGAATGTCTTTTACAGCGAGGGGGAAGTCAAACTAAAAATAAATGGAAGTAAAGCTGAAAAAATTAAACAGTGATAATGGATAAAACCTCTTCAGATCAACGACTAAACTATTGAGCAAGTAAAACTCTTTCAATATCGTTAATAGTATTCTGATTAGTAAAAGAATGGCAGAGACGAAAGTATGAGACGCAGAATCCAAAGGAGAAAAAGCACTAATAAAGTAAAAGAGTATAGGAGAAAAGGAGGTAAAGGAGTAAAGTAAAGGAGAAAAGGAGGTAAAGGAGTAAAGTAAAGGAGAAAAGTACAAATAAAACTTAACAGGAACTCGCAACAAGAAGAGATGAAAATCAAACTGATTTTTTTGTATTGAATACATATGATAACTATTGCATAAAGATTCAAACGTGTGCACCAATGACTTCCTAAAAAATGATTTCTTTATTTATGTTGTTAGTGACTTTAAGATCCATCGTTCTTCCGCATTTTAGGTAAAAAAATTCTCATTTACACCACCGAAGACAGCAATTTATTTGTTCATTTGTATTTTTACTTTTCAATGAGGTATTATGGGTAATTTTGGACGTGGCCGACAGCTGGATGCGACCTTTAACCACGGCACGTTTACGTATAAGCAGGGGTAGACAAAACTAAAAAAATTCGAGAGCCAGCCCCTTTTTCTCAGAAGCTAACAGCACGCAATGTATTCAGCTATCACCCAGACTTACAAAATTACATTATAATACGTGTCTATTTCATTTTCCACCAAAATACCGACGATCAATAGATTTGATTTGGTCAAAGTACTCTATTGGAGGCCTATTCAGAGTATCGTTTGTATTTTAATTTTGTCTTATAAAGAGATATCGGTACACTAATTCACCTGGATAGGCCACCGTTAATTTCGACGTTTTTCGTCAGTTATCAACGTCGTGAATAAGCTAAAGAAACTGCAGCCGCGAACCGTTCTGATCGTGAACACGCTTACTTGAAAAAAGAGAAAAATTGCAAGTTTTATGACAACAATTCTAAATGTTAAGAAGCAATCTACGATTTCATTTGTGATTCTGGCGTTTTGACGATAGTGCTGAAATTTCTGTAAGGGAACTTGAAATATTAAAAAAATATTTTTAGAACTGAATTTAAAAATTCAGGCGCCAGGTAAATTTTTTGGGCGTCATGGCAACCAGGCGCCTTGGATTTGTCGGCCCCTGCACGTAAGTTTACTCGGACACAAATCCAGGCTAATGGGGTCTACAGATAATGGAAAATAAAAGATTACACACAAATACAGGTATACATTACTTTATAAACAACAATTCTGTTTTAGAAGATCATAATGTATTTAACTGTTATAGATTATGGTGTACCGTATGCATGGGCGCCCATATGTGGGAAGGGGGCCTCGAGCCCCCCCCCCCCCCACCCATTCAAAAATTTGACTCGCCCAATTCTGCTATGCATTTATTTTCAAAGGTTTTACAAGTACATTTTAAAGTAAGATACTTTTTAGCTCATTACTAATTGTCAAGCAGTATCAATTATTTTTGTAGCATTTTAGTATCTTGTACATTCACTAAAATTTTTGACAGCCTTGAGAAGAAAGTAATAATTTTTCTCAGCCCCCCCCCCCCCCCAGAAGTTCTCATACGAACGCTCCTGACCGTATGTGCTCCCCGACGACTGTTTCATTAGTTAATTCTTGTCTGAAGTTGAGAAATTCTAATATCATTTTAAACTTTTTTTTTTTTTCAGCTAAAAAAAAGTAGTTCGAAACGATTATCAGTATTCGCACCAATACATTTTGTATACCACATTCAATTATACCTCATTTATTCATCATATATTCCTATGTTGCATATATTATATCCTATATTGTATATATTATATATGGCCTCATTTATATCATAATTAGGGTATTTCACTAGGGTGATTATTGATCTCAACAAGAAATAAACTACATTTCCAATGGTTTGAAAGTGATCGTGATTTCTCACTCTCGTCTTTCCAAACCCGTTGAAATTGACACGTGATCGAGCAGTATCTTATAAATTATAATTATTACAGAGAAGTAGCTCGTACTCTCGCCAAGACGTACACATGCTTCAGCCGGAAAGTGACATTTTTATCAGCCACCATTTCTTTGAAAGCTAAAAAAGAGCATTTTCATTTCAGCTCGTGATACGCAGGAATACAATTTATGACCCTCCTTTGTGGTAAAGTGCTTTTTTAAAGACTTTTTTCAATAAAAGGAAAATAAGGAGAGAAAAGGTTTTCATTTGATTTATGGAAAACAGTATTCTTCCATTTGAGAACCGTAAAAATTTTATTTTGGGCTGTGCCGCAAAAAGCTAAGTTCGGGAAAGAATATTTAGCCTATCTTTGAACCCATAGCTCAAAAATTGAAAATTTTCTTTTCCTCCGCAGCTAGCTACACAAACTATGTTTCATTGTTCATATATATACGTTGTACATAGAGTCAGGGCTCGATCATGCTTTTGCGGGGCCCTAAGCGAGGCACATATTTGGGGCCCTTTGACCTCACGAAAATTTGGAAATGACCTCAGTAGTGAGCTAAGCGCAGTTTGGAGAGACACTGCAGAATTGGTCCCATCATAAGTTGGATAGGTAAATAATAACAAGTGCACAATCAGCAAATATGCA
This sequence comes from Dysdera silvatica, assembly GCA_006491805.2. Lineage (NCBI taxonomy): Eukaryota > Metazoa > Arthropoda > Arachnida > Araneae > Dysderidae > Dysdera > Dysdera silvatica. The sequence goes on along the minus strand of QLNU02003225.1, from coordinate 93,633,904 downwards.
CATGTTTCCAAAATAAGTTACAAAATAGCTAAATCTAGCCATATTAAGGCAAAAATTTCCCGGCTCCATGGGTTCTGATGCTGGGATATACTGTGATAATAAATTCGTTGAATTTTTTGCCAAAGGTAACATAAATGAGCAAAACCACGTTCAGCCATCGCACATGCCTTAATGCAAAAAGACTTCAAAAATAAAATTTTCTGTATTTTTTATAGTGACCTCTGAAAAATAAGCCATCTTTAGTAGGCACTAGGGATGGGACAAATATTCGGTTGGTATTCGGCCAGCATTACTAGTAACTGCAGATGAAGTTGTGCTATTAGTAATTTATTCAAATTTATAATATCATAAGTTGTCTGATTATCAGCATTATAGCTATTTTCAGATATGATTGCATAACTAAAAGTACTTTTAATTAACAACTAAGGTATACACGGCTAACTTTTTTCATTAACAATAAATTACACCTTGTTAAATTTCAAAAGGTCATGCAAAAAGGGAAGGCATATAAATAATAAAAGTTTAATTTTGAAGAATTAAAAATTAGGTTATAATTTGATCTCAATTTAAACACGACAAATGTATTAAATATGACAAAATTTAAACATGAAATAAATTGAAAGTAAAGGCTACGAATGTGCAAATATTTTAATAAAATATAAATATTTTGGCCCTTTTTGGGGCCTCTAAAATTACGGGGGCCCAAGGCCACGGGCTTTGGGCACATTTGCGGTGATCAGGCCCTGCATAGACTATAATGGTTGCATAAAAATTTAGCTGCATTTCTGATAACGTTGTGAACTATCAAATACTTTTCACACGTCATTTTGTCGATTAAATTTGCGATTTATAATAAAAATCGATTCTATATATACAGCTAATTATATATCGCAAAGGTTTTTAATACCTTGTATCTCTATTTGTATATTTTGCAATATTTTACAATTAATTATTTTTAGATAACTGAGTATATTTGAAAGTTGTTCAGATAAGTGAATATATTTAAAAATTAGTTGATCGTTTTTCGGAAGGATACGTTTTCTGTTTGCCTTTTAGATTAAAATAGTAATAATAATAATAATAATAATACACCCAGTCCTAATTTTATTCAAAAATTCCTTCTTTATAATAATAACAATAAATCTGGTATATTATTTCCACTTAATTCATTACTAGAAAATAGTTAATAATAAACATTTTGAACTTAACTTTTTACAAACGATATTTTTCAATAAAATGATGCTGGTTATCATATCTTGGTGTCTTATCTCCGGTACTGATCGTAATCGGTGTTTGAATTGTGAACAGGTGTGTTTCATTACGGTGACCTGTCTAAAATTGACCAAATTTGATTAAATACCTACGAAAAAATATATAAAGCATATTCTGTTGTTACTGTTCCGAATGTTAGAAGATTTTGTTTTAGATGTTTAGAGGCACTGTCATACGCAGGGGGTGTTGATGGGGTTGTAACCTCCCCTCCCATTGCAATGAAATCTTGTATATTTAACATAGGAATGTGTGAGCTGCAGCTCTGTAACTCCCCCACACACATTGAGCCCATATCCCCTGTATGAACTTTCTGCGTAAGCCTATGTTAAGACGTAACCGAAAAATAGTTTTAAATGGACATAGAGGTTGTGGATTTCGTCCGAAATGTATTAATGGAAATGCTGATAATTGTTTCGACTTTTTTTTAGTTTAAAATGAAAAAAAAAAGATTTTAGAATGATATTAGAATTTTTTAACGTCGAACAAAAATCAACTTATAATATTACTTTCTGATACAATATAAAAAAATTGGAGAAATTCATTAAAAATTTATGTTTTTTGAGGGAAAGTTATGTGAAGATGAGCTGTATCAGAATTTACCAAAAAATAAGTTTTTAAATTCAAAGGTCAAAGCCTTGAAAAAAATAAAGTTTATGATGTCACTTTCTCAAAAGTCAACAATTTCAAATGGTGTGAAACTTTATAAATTGTCCCAGGTTGTAAAATTTCATATATATTGAATGTAAAAATTAGAGGGTCAAAATCAAAGTCCTTTGCTAAGTTTCATTTGCAAAACAGTGATTTTAGAGAGAGAGAGAGCAAAATGAATACCCCCCCCCCTCCGCCTCGAAGTTTGATATATCATTCCATACAAAGTACATAAACAAATACCTATATTAAACAACATACGTGTTCATCGAGCTATTAAACAAATTTAACCCGTAGTGTTGGGGCGAATGAATATATTCAAGAGTATATTTTACGCCAGTCTTTTTCCCTCGTTTTAAGTCGTTTTCTTAGAACAGTGCCGCTTCTTCAATTTTGTCTTCCGTGTTTGAAATTTTAAAAAGGCGGAAATTAAAGCTTGGAGACGATGTAACATTGTTTTATTTTCTGGTTCCGAAAAACAACGAGATACTTCGGATAATAAAAATAATTTATAAATGGGTTAAAAACAGATATTTTGAAGTAATCACTGGGCTGTTCTTTCGGAATATTTACGCGATGTTTTTGTCTTTTTATTAAACGAGGAATTTTGACTTCAGTAACAAAATCATTGGCAATTTCCAATCCGACACAGGTATGTGTTTGATTAGGAAAACTCTTTATTAGGGAGTTTAAAGTCCCTTAGATGTGCCCCATTCTCTTTGTTTGCCACTTACCTTAAAACCATATTGTGTTCTCATGGTATGAGGGAACCCGATGTCACTGACGTGACCACTCGATTTTCTGTTTTAGTCGTTAAAAAATTCGTTATATAGAAACACTTTCGTGTGTAATGACCATGGGGATTTACCAAAACTTCGCTATATAGAGAATTTCGCTATATGGAAGTACATTATATGGAGGTTTTACTGTATATACAGCTTTGGGCTGACTTTTTAAAGCATGTGCTCTTACTCCATTGAAAATGCCAGCCATATTTGTTGTATCCTTGTCCTCTTAAATATTCGGTATCTAAGCATAATTCTTTTAACTTTATTATTATAATTGCCTCTATAAAATTACCCGTTAAATTTGTTGCACTCTGGAAAGCTAAAAAATCTTCTCGCGTTATACAATTTTCTGCGCTAGGTATCTTATTGCGATACTTAATTATTGTTCTTGATTGATATCAGCAGTTACATCACAAAGAAGTGAAAACAAAAATGCTTTTAATTTTTTTTATACTCTTTTCAGTAGCCATAGAGCCCATAACAGCAATAAGTTAATTTTGAATACTTTTGCTAATGCACTCAATATTTTTCGCGGCACTGGATAAGTGCATATGTAAAATATCATCTCCTGAATCTACTTCAAAGTTGAAAAGTCTTTGAAATTTCCTCAGTTTTCATCAGCATGTCCAATCAATTCGTTAGTTACAATGTCATCCCTGTGTCTCTTCTCAGAGCGATGCTTTAACGGCTACAAAAAGTAATTGTTTTAATGATCGGAATCAATTTTTGCCGATTTTCCGCAATAATCTTCTGCTCACGTAAGTTAATTTGAACGTTAATGTTGTCTTGTTTTCCCTGCATAATCTTCTCAAATTCCGTTGCGTTGAATATTGCACCTTTATGATATTTTCTATTGGCATGACATTTATGATCTGAAATTTCTTTTTTGTACCCAGTCATTGCTTTCGTTTTCAAGGTCTGAATAGTTTTCCCACCCGCTTCATCTTTGGAAAACAATATATGTATATTTTGCAAAAACCGCCGCCTTCCTTTTGGCTATACGAAAGCCACGGATAATCATAGAGCCATTGAAGTTGAAACCGCCTTGTGTGACTCTTGTTGGTGTTGGGAAATTCGTAGTAATTTCTTGGTTTCCACATTTATTAATAAAAGGCTGTATTTTTATTCATCGTTAATCTTGGATCTTAAAAAATTTCCAATGTCTTATCTTTTACAAGTTAACGTTTTTATCTTGACCGTTCATATTACTTTTAAGGTAATGGCTTGGATGATACCAGTCGTATCGTTCTGAAATAAAAAATAAAATATTTCGGGATTGTAAAAGGAAAAATAATTTTTTTTTGCCCTTCCTGTGTAAATTTACACAGTGTTTTTGGTCCGCCAATGGCGGTATAACCAAAAAAACTGCATCACCTGTGAATAATGGAAAATCATGCCAATAATGGGTTTTCGGGGTGTGAAGATGAGTTCGAGGATAAGGATTTTGAGAAAATTGTCGCGAACAGTCCCCGGAGATATATTACTGGGTCTATATTATCCATTTATATACAGTCACTTGACCTATTGTAATAGCATTTGGGAAAATCTAAATAAGAAAAATACCAGACTAATTAAATCGCTACAGATTAAATTTATAAAAATAATTGAAAAAACTAAAAGTTTAAATCAAATTATATTGTTTAGCAAATATGGTATTCGACTAATAGATAAGATATATGATTATAGTATATTAAAAATAATGTTCAAAAGAATAAAAGAAAATAAATATATAGAGAATATTGAATTAATAGACTATGAAAACAATCGAGCTTACAGAAGAAGAGATCAATATAGACTACCAAAAATCAGAACGGAATTTTATAACAAGGACATTGAATATTCGGGCTTAAGGAGTTGGAATAAAATACCAAACACTCTTAACGACATAAATAATATTAATCTATTTAGAAAAAAAAATATTAGATTATTTGCTAAGAGGTGATTTTGCGCCATTACATTGTTAGGGTCCTCAGCCTGTTAAATCGTATGATTTTTACTGGTGACTCGTCACGATGGATTGTGGTTATTTGTGGTTTATTGAATTGCAGTGTGTGTGTTATTGTTTATATATGTATTTTCTAAGTGAAATGGAAAGTTGCTACAACCATTGTGACAAATAAATAAAAATTGTTTGTTTATATTTCAAAAAGGCCGCTGTTAAAATAAAAGTAAACTTGCGGAAAGTGAAAATTGCAACAAACCCACGAATACGTTAGACAAAGTAATAACTTGAAAACAAAAAAATTTAGAATAAACGTTAAAAAAAACAAAAAAAAAGCCATATTAATTATTACGGCATAAAGTACTGGCATAAACTCTGGTAACTGAACTAAAACTTATTAAGCAGAAAAGAACATTTTTTAAGGAAGGTAAAATAGCACCTGTTAAACGATCAAGAACAGGACAAGCAAGGGTAAGATGTTGCAAACATTGTTAACTTACGTTTTTGTTCTGTATCCACCACACATTGTATTTTACTAGTATGTAAATAAACCACTTTGATTGATTGATTGAAATTTCATCCAATTTCTTTTAATCAAAATTTTAGCATATATAGATAATTCAGGTGCGTAAATAGGATTTCGTTTCGAGGGGGAGAGCCAAAACAATTAAAAGACCCGCAATCGATCGTATGTGAAATTGTGTGAATATATGTTTAAAATAAATTTATATACGGTTTGAAAAATTTTTGGGGGGGTGGGGGCAGCGCCTCATCCCTCCTTAAATTTGCCCATGGGTTAATTCAATAAAAATAATACAAATTCTGGAGACAAAAATCAATAATTTATTTAAATTACGTATCAAGTTCAAATAGATTAAAGTTCTTCTCAGGCGTATTGGGGAGCAAGTTTAACCCCACCCCAGAGTGATTTACGTGTAAAATATATAAAGATGACAAATATTTTACTAAAACATAAATATTTTGCCCCCATGCATAAATTGTATGTTTATTATGCATCCTTGTGCATTTGATCTATTGCATTTATTTATATTCAGTTATATAATTTTCAACATTTGTTTCTTTTTCCCAAATTTTGGAGAGTGAACATCCCCTGCTTCCTCCTTCTTACGCCCATCATAACTAATATGTAACATACACTCTTATAAGAAAAGCAAAATTGTAAGACCATAACTCAACTAGTGAGCTATTTGCTGGTAAAGCATTCAATTTCTTGCAGTTTTACTGTGGTAATTTCTTGTTTGAATCTTCAATCGGCACTTCAGTTCCATCTTCAGTCGAAAGATTACCAGAATCTATTTGATCGTTCGGTTTACGGTATGAGTTCAGGTTCGGGCGAGCCCGAACTCGTAAGACGGATGCAACTGGAGCCAAAAATTGACTTTTCTATATTGAAGTTTCGGGCTCGGAGGCGGTTGGACTCAAATTGCGAATCTTGGGTCTCGGGGTTCGAAAATTGAGCCCGAACCCATCTCTAGTACATGTTACCTACAAATGCAACGGTCTATTGTATGCAAAGAGCCGGGTGACTTCATTGATATTGTTCAGTCAGGAATTGATTTCATTTTTATAGCCTGTAAGCTTCATCGGATTTTTCTCACCGACAATGAGATGTCGATCTTAAAAATTTGTTTATTGCCTTGGGAAACGACTATTAAGTTATAATCCCGGGATAGCGTTAACAAGTGTGTGTTACACAGACAAAATATTTGCCTTCGTTAGCGGCTCCTTCGTGAAAACGTTCCTTTTGGAGACGTTCCCACCAATTGGGACATCTCCAAAAGCATCGAAACATCACCAAAGGGAACGTTTCTACAAACCCCTCTCACCCACCACCAATTCCCATAAGGTGGCCTCGTTGCTATATTGAACACTGTACAGTTTAAGAAATAAGTCTCTTTGTGTTTTCCTATCCTCTCAAAATCTACCCGCCCCCTGAAAACTGAATTTTTTTGAAAGGATTGAAATCATCCATTTTCTAATAATCGCTCAAATTTACTTCGCAAAAAACTTTTTATTTTTGACTATGCAAATATTTTTATTTTATTTATTTATTGAAAATTGATAAACGGTAAAAGAAGGGAACGTGATATAAAATTACAATTAACCAGAAGAAGGGAGCCGGGCCCCCTGGGCCCCTCTCCTAAATCCGTGCCTGTCTTCGGTCATAGGGGGTTATATTATCATCACGCCCTTAAATTCTTGCTGTTTTCTTGACTTTCCCAAGGGGACTGAGCAATGACCAGAGTAGAAAAATTCACTGTGTTTTGCCTTTTTCACCTCCCCTTTGTTTCCTGTAACAAGTGACACGTGCGAGACGCAAGACTCGTCACGCATTTTTGGCCGTGCCGTATAAAACCAAGACGTTATATACGCTGTGGGGGGTCTCGTCGAACGCTTAAAGATCCGTTTCGTGCTTCATTTATTCCAAAGATTTGACCGAAGTTCCCTGCAGGCGACGCTTCTCCAAAATCCATATTCGCAGAGATGTTGGACACGTGTCGCTTGTTTACACGTTAGCGCCGTAATTTGAGCTTCGTTTTGTACTGAGGCATGTGCCTCTTGCACGAGTTCATTGAACTTGGCGCTGAAATGCGACAGAATCTAGAAATGATCTGTTTCAATTCACGATACCTATCGATGATCTTCTTGTAATAATTGCATTATTATACTCAGTGGCGGATCCAAGGTGGGGGTTATGGGGGTGATCGCCCCCCCCCCCCTTATATCATGTCCCCCAGGATTATATCATGGAAAATTAAATGAAAAGTGCTGTTCACGTGGTGAAAAATAGGAATCGGAAACAAATTGCCCCCCTTTTTAAAGGTTTCTGGATGCGCCATTGGTTTTATTGGCTATAATCATGCATGTATTTATCCTTTATTAATGCGATTCAATGTCTGATATATCTAATATAGATCCTAATATATAGTATCTGATTCAGAAGTTTTCAAATCTGTGTGTCGTGATTTTTGGCCGGGAAATTGTGAAGGTTTATCGAGAATTTATTGTATTCAGGAAATAAATGTAATTTTAATTAGTGCATGGGCTTACGCAGGATGTTCATAAAGGGGGTTATAGAGCTACAATTCCATAACAATAAGATAATAAATAACATGATAATAAGAAAAAGGTCAGGAAGGCAAGAAAAGGTTATTAAATCAATATTGTAGGTCACGGTTATGTCCATTTTTTTCAATTTTAACGCTTGCGTTGAATTGTAATTTTTATACGATTCCCTACTGGTTCAGTTAATTTCAGCTATTTTTTGTCATAGCTTGGCAATTTTTAGAGATTTCCGGCTATTTTTAGAGATTTCCGGCTATTTTTATGTAGCTATTTTATCAATCGCAAAAAAAAAAAGTTAGTAACAATTTTTTAAGGTCAAGGAATGTACAAAAATAGTCAAGGAAAAGTCGAGGAATTGGGTTTCATATTTTCAGTAAACACCCTGAAGTCGCAAAAACTGTTCTTTGTAATGTAATTTTCAAATCCGTGTTTATTGTGTTATGCTTCTTAAAATTACTTTGATTTGCCATGCAATGGAATAACCGACGTACGTCCAGTTTATTTAAAAAAAAGCAATCGATCGGTTTGGCTGTAAGTGATGAGTTTGGCATCGTTTTCATATTAGGTTCGTCCACAACTGTTTCCATCGCAGGACATATTGTCCAAGGATAACACACAACAGTAACTGCCTTTATCGGCCGAAAACTGGGAAGGGGAGGGTTAAATGACAATCCGTTGTTCTTTTAGTCCCTGACTCATAGTTTTACGATGAGGGTCTCCTTGGTTTCAGCGCCCATAAAATTGCTGCTGGGGCACTTACCCCTATCAGTGCGAATATTCTCAATTAGGTAGAAATAGGGCCCCCAGGGCCCTGCCTTTCACCCACTGAGCAAAGGGTTTAAAGGGGGATGGAGGTTATTTTCTTAGCGTGAAGCGTATCACATAACGAATGCATAGGGAAAAAATGTCTCCCTGTTCAGCTGCAATGCTTGGATATTACATGCAACGCAGCTGAACGTAGTTGTAATGCATGTATCATGAAAAAGACACGCTGAAGTCATGACGACTGAAAGCTAATTGTCTGATTGATTTGTTGAAATGTTAGTATAACATATTCACATTTTGCAAATATAATATTCTGTCTGTGACTCGGCTGCCTGGATATTTTTGTCTACATGATGCAGTTATCAAATATAAATAATCGTCTAAAGGAGTCCCTGACGTTTCATGAACTCCGAAATATAAGCAGTTTTCTTCAAAACAAAAGAGGAAGGAGCCCGCAATGCTCAATAATGTGTATCGCTCAAGTTCTATAGAACGTATTGCTGTCGGCAAAGCATTTATACCCTCGGAAACACCAGAATATTAAAGCAATAAAACGGCAGTTTTACTTCGGATAAAACCATGAAAAAATGCTTTCCACATTAAACTAGAAAATAAATATGCACGACTGCACATTGCCCACAACATTCACCGATATATATATAAAAAATCGTTATTTGCAGATAGAAGGGATGCTTTATAGTTTAATATGCGTAGAAAAAACACAACAGTGTTCCATAAAATTTAACGACTTTGTATAAAAAAAAGAAATGCCCCCCGTCGCGTAAAATTTGACAGAATATTTCCCATAAATACTGGGAGTATTTTTTGTTACAATTTTCGGCGGCAAAGTGCAGGGCAAACGGCCTCTTAAACGCCTGGGCTAAATTTCTACAAGACAGGGAACTTAAGATTGTTGTTTTTTTATGAGTTAAATATTGCTATAAACAAAGTCTGTAATCCCACATCGGTGTTTTACGAGTTCGAAGTTCTGGGTTAGGATAACCCGTAAAAAAGCCAAACGATTTTGAGTGTGTGCGCGTGTTGCCAATCCGCTTAATGAAATGTATGATAGCATTTTTGATGGCTCTCTTATACTTATCCTAACTGGGAAGAAGAGTGGTAGTCGAAGTCTCCTGAAACGATAAATGTGACGTAGCCGAAGGCTACGTAACTTATTGCATATCTCTAACTTTTAAACATAAAAAAACTGTTTTTGTAAATTTAACGCTATTATTTAAACGTCTGACACTATCCCTTGGTTTGTATTTTTCCATTCTTGCATTTTGTATGCAGTATACGTTTACTTTAGTATATATATGTATATATATAGTAGAACCTCCATATAACGAAGTTTTGGTAAATCCCCATGGTCATTACATATGAAAGTGTTTCTATATAATGAAATTTTTAACGACCAAAACAGAAAATCGAGTGGTCACGTCAGTGACATCGGGTTCCTAAATACCGTGGGAATACAATACGATTTTAAGGTAATTGGCAAACGAACAGAATGAGGCACATCTAAGGAACTCTAAACTCCCTAATAAAGAGTTTTCCTAAGCACAAACACCTGTGTCTGGTTGCCCCATACAGTGCAAAGCTGTTAGGCTATGAACAGGCCCTAATTGTCCTTGAATACACTGTGTTGTCTGAATAGTAGTACTTGTTGCCCTTTTTTGCTCGGTTGATTACCAGAAATCCAGACCTTGCAAATTTCCCACAGGGGTGCTAACACTTTTATGATGAATCACAATCACCATTTGTTGTGCAGCAGGATATTAGAATTTTTTTACAAAAGCATGAATGTGTATGAAAGAAGCATTAAATACGTTTTCATTTTAAGGTAAGAATTTTTCAACTCTCTTTTTTTTTTTTTTATACGCCTGTATATTTCACTCAAAAACATCTATTTTTAAATGGTTGAATGTTATTTATGAGAAACAGCTGCCAACTGGATCTTAATTGTGGTATTACATTGCCCTGCTCTGGTTCATGAATACATCGTTTCCACATAGCGAATTTTTTTTATGGAACCATCCATTTCGTTATATGGAGGTTCTACTGTATATAAATGCTGTTTAATAATTAGTTTCTCTTATTTTCCGGAAATCAAACACTTGATGTTTCTGCTTAATATTATATTTTCTTTTAAATAATACCCCCTCATAACAAGAGTTTTTTCCTCTATGGTTTCAAGATTTGATAAAAGAATTCTCACAAGCTATTTTATACAATCCCTTTATTGTGAATACTGTTCGCACAGTTTCCTTTGTAGAAATCAACTCAAAATACATTTCATTTTTACTGTACTTGATATTACGTATCTTTAACCGTAATCAATTCTGTTGTCTGTATTAATTTATTTTTTTTGTCCCTAATATAAATTATAAATCCTCCTTCCTTTTTAATCTGTGAATACACATACATCAATTTTAGTGTATCTACACAAACAATCCAATACGTAAAGTCAATTGACCAATCATACATAAATGGTACTTAATACTTCTTCGTTAACACTATCACTAGATTGTATTGAACATCTTACACAGTTTAAGTATCAAGATACTTTCACTGTTTATTCCACTTATCGTATATGTATATATACGTTTTTTATACGTCTTTCATTACTCAATATTGAAGTTTCAATGTAATAAATACATCGAAGTAAAGTCTTTAATGTTTCCAATATTTCAATCAGCTTAAACAAATCACCAATACCTTTTTTAAACAATACACATGATCTGATAACTCTGTATGTACTTCGCTCTATATTATTATACACCACGGTTCAATGCTGTATAACTTTCAAAATACATACACAAACTTCTTATGCATTGTACAACATTATATTTAGAATTTTCAAACTTTAAACCGCAGGTAACTCATTAATTTCATGTAATGTAAATTGACATTTATTAGTTTTACACTGAAAATATCCAAGGATACACTCATAGAATAAACAGTTTATATCTAATAAAATTCTACACTGTATATTCTTCAAACAATAATATATTTATTATTTTGAATCACTTACCACTTTATGTGTGTGTGTGTGTGTCCACTATTGTTATATATTTATGTATTTTCTCATGTAGTAGTTCATCCAATAATGGTTATAAACAGTTTTGTCCACATCGAATGGCCCTTTCTGTCATCCCTCAAATACGTTTGACCAATTAACTTACAATATTCCAAACGTAATTTCAGTTTTAAATTAGCCAGCTGTTGCATCACCACCTTACTTCATAGCAAAAGCATCCAGCCACCGGTGGAGTACGCTAAGTTCCAATTAAAATGCTCCAATTTATGCCAAATCAGAAACTTGATGCATTCTCAGTTTTGTTGTTTAGTATTTATTGATATTATGTATCTGAATGCTATACAGTGTTCCTAGAAAAGTCTGAATGCGGCTGGTATCTTTTGAACCAAGAAAGCTCTTGCAACCAAAGTTAGGTATTGGTATAGTAAAATGACTATGCACTATCAGATGAGATGAATAGCAGCGTGCCTGGTGGCGAATTGAGGAAGTTAAAAATTTTATTTCGAAAAATAATGAAGATGAGGAAATATTTTCAATTAGAAAGTTGTAGAGCATCCTTCAATTAGGAAAAAAGATATACGGATAACATTCGTTATGTATATGTACTACCACAAAGCGAGATTTTCCGAACGTTTCAATGCATCAGTTTCAGCTAAAGGCTTTTTGGTGTTTTAAAAATCGAGTTGAAGCTCTTATAGGAGAGAGACCACGTGGTTTCTCTTTCGTTCTCTTATAAGAACTTCAACTCAACCTCTAAAGCGCTATAAAGCATTAACTTAAAGTGATGCATTGAAATTTCCAGAACACCTTACTTTGTGGCAGTACATATACGAGCATACGGCAATACATACGGCACATAGTACATATACATATCGTACATATTGGATGTGAGCCGTATATCATTTCCTACTAACTGAAGGACACTCTACAACTTTGTAATTGAAAATATTTCCTTGTCTTCATTATTTTTTAAAATAAAATTTTTAACTTCCTCAATTCGTCACCAGAGGCACTGCTGTTTATCTCATCTGATAGCTCTTAGTCATTTTACTATACCAATGCCTAGCTTTTGTTGCAAGATCTGTCTTGGTTTAAAAGGTATTGGCCGCATAGGAACTCTGTATACGTGATATAACGTATCTAATTATTATATACTTGATATTACGTATTTGATTACTATATATTTGATATTACGTATTTGATTACTATATACTTGCTGTGACGTACTTGATTACAATATACAGTGAACCCTACTAATAATGGTCACCCGCGGTACTCTACAAAGGTGACCGTCCTTCGGAGGTGGCTGTTATTTAGAGGTTCAGTATAAAAAAATCAAAATAAATAAAATTAACAATAAAAAATTGATCATTTCAAATGCATAGATCCCCATGTTAATTTACATTTAAAACAAAAATCTTTTCCGATTCGTAATTGGTGTACTTTCGTATGGCAAACATTCATTTCTAAGGATATAATAATATTTTTAATCCTTTTGTATAACTGGTCATCGCTTTTTGTTCAGAGCAAAGTTTTGGATATCCCGAAAAATTTTCAAAATATCAGAATAGGATGGAATGAGTTTTATTCAATTTAATTATAATTTTGGTAATATCATTCTGCAATGTGATATTCTTGCTGTCACGTTGATGCTCTCGACTTTGAAGTTAAAGATGTGAACCGGTGATTAGATTAGAATTAGCGGAGAGCGTAGAACTATAGCTTGTTTCACAGTTCTCTTCCAGATTGGTAACATATTGCATAAGTCGTTTTTTACATAAGAATATGTTTTGCTGTTAGAATTTTGGGGCCGTTCCACACTCTTTTCAGCTTCTATTTCCTCGTTACTTCTTTTTCCCCCCTTCCATCATATTTTCTAACAATTCCTGAATAGTATTAAAAATAGCAAAAACCTCTAAATCTTCGTCCATGCAAACAAATTCTCGGTAGCTTTCGTATTTGCCGTTCCTGCTATTCTGAGAATGCCATTCAACCCTTCCCCCACCATCGACTCTGTCTATATTTTCAGGTTCATCAAGTGAGAAAAATTCTGCAATTAAAAAATATTTTAATTAAAATTAATTTATGATTAACAATATGACCCTCACGATATTCAATTAATAAATTACTTTTTTTTTTAAGTTCATTGTCTTTAATATTCAGGTTTAGCATCTGTAATAAAAAAATTTCGGACGTTTGTAAATAATCATGATTAGAATAACGCTTAAATTTTAATAACTAACTTTAAATTTTAGTAAATAAAATGCTAAATAAAAATAACTAACTGTTTTATGACTGTCAAGTCGCGTCGTCATATCCGATACGAATTACTAAACTTCTTGTAAAAATTTTGTCGTTGTATGCGGTTGGTCGTTAACTATAACCGGCGTCGTTATAAACGATTTTCACTGTATTTGATATTATGTATTTACTATATACTTGCTATTACATATTCCAGTACTATATATTTGATATTAGGTATTTGATTACTATATACTTGATATTATGTGTACTATATTCCTAATATTACGTATTTGATTAATATGTATTTGATACACCGTGTATTTGAATATTAGTACTTGATACGCCGTGTATTTGAATATTAGTACTTGATACGCCGTGTATTTGAATATTAGTACTTGATGCTAAATATTCGACTGCTATGTACTTGGTGCTAGGTATTTGATTATTAGCGCCATATACTACTTAGATGTTTGATTATTAGTATTTGTACACTTACTTTTATCCTATAAAGATTACTACTATTACAACTATTATTTATTATTCTTAATTCGTAGTTAGCTATAAACATTAGCCTACGCAGAAAGTTCATGAAAGGGCTTATAAAGGGAGGGGTTACAAAGGTACAACTCCATCTATTCACATGAACATAAATGCAAAATTTCATCGCAATGAAGGGTGGGGGAGGGGGAGATTGTGATCCGCATGCCCCCCCTGCGAAATACTGCTCCAGTGGCTATGATGAAAGTTTTAATGCGTAAATAGTAAACATTCCTTAATTACTTTTCTTATTTCTGTGGTGGACACTGTATATGCGATTTGAATATGGACTTCTTCAACGTTTATATAATAAAACGTATCTCCCTCGTTTCACTGCGCAAACAACATAAATGCTCTCATTCAAACAACACTCAATGCCACAAAAGCTGCATCTTAATCCGTGGCTGTGCGTACCGTTAGGTGCAAACGAGTCTAAAAATAGCGTACAATTTACAACCGACAAAAAGTACTTTGTAATCTTTTTAGTTTCGTGTAGGCGCGAATCTCATCTGCGTGGTCACCTCCTTTGTGAGAAGCGAAGTGGTGACAGCCGGCTTCAAAGGGTTGTATGTTGATTTAGTGCCTGACCATTCACTCTGGAT
>QLNU02003225.1:93600477-93611389 GCA_006491805.2 Dysdera silvatica | reverse complement strand
TCTCGTGAGACTATGGACTAACTCGATGATTTTTGGCAATATTATTCTCACAGAAAGCAAAAACAATCAAACGATCTGCAATTACTGAATTTTTTAAATGTACTACTACAATTTATGAAGTGGTTTGGTTATATGCACATATAGTGAAACAAGAATTTTTCGAATTCATCTAAATAATCTAACCACAAGATCTAAGAAAATCTAATCTACCACACATTACATCTACGTACATATATATATATTATTGTTTTTGTTAAAAAAATGTGTATGGTATGATAGAATATAATAAAGTACAATAATAAATTAATAACGAGTAGGCTATATAATAGCATATTGTGTATATGGTAAACAGAAATGGGATACATAGCTAACACGATCCCCCCCCCCCTCTCTCTTTTATCCTTTACGGATAATACGAATAGATTTTCTGTTCCACTTGCGTGGTGTTCGTCTTAATGAGGCTCGACTGTAGTAATATAATCTAAATAATATATATATAAAATAATAAAAATAATAAATAATATATATATATAATATATATTTATTAGGTAGAGCCATCTGACACAAATTTTTAAAAATACTGTATTAATTAATTAAAAAGTATGTATTAATATAAATAATTATATTAATACATAATTAATAAATACGACTTACCCCCAAGGAGTGTTTTTTAGAATGCGCTTTTTGCACTAGAAGTTAAAAAACAAAAACTAAAATATAAACGTTCAATTCTATACTTTAAAAGATTATACGCTTACTGGAGTTGAATTTATCTCACGATGCAAAAAGTTGCGGAAAAAACTTGTCGAATTCTATTGACTCAATAAAAACGTTTTCAGTTTAAAAAAAAAATCATATATTTTCAAAGGTGGCAAAAAAAATCATTGAAAACTTTCACTTAAGCGTCACTTGAAATCTAGTTTAAAACAGATCTTAAAAAAGGTTTGACGTTGACTGATATTTATAATTTTTCATTTTTTATCTCTAGTGTTTAAAAAAATTACTTACGCGATGTTGTATTAACTTTAAAATTTTAATTCGTTTATTAGAAAATAGTAATAAAAACTACTCATAATTTTATAATTATCAGAATCTATGCTTATTTTGAAAAACAGATTAATACTATTTTTTGTAATTGATTAAAAAAATTGTGCGAGGGTGGGAGGCAAGGCCAGGGGCGGACACAGACTTCTATTTAGGAAGGTCAAGGACAGAATTTTCTGTGATCTTGGAGTAACACCCTTCATTCTTCATGAAAATTTGAGTTTTTTTTACAGTGAAAAAATATATTTTTGGGGTGGGTTATGACACCTGTGACCCCCCGTTTCCTAGATTGGGCAAGACTCTTACTGATAAAGAGCACACCAATTCTCGAAATGCTGCTAAATATTTTTGCTTGCAATTTTAAGTGTACTTGTTTTTCCATTCTTACTTTTATTTATTTATTTATTTATTTATTTTTTTTTTGTGTTTTATATCATTTAACTTTACTTTTCTGCCTCTTTTTTATTTTATTATTTTCTCTTATTTTCTCCCGTTTTTAAACCCTGTTCTTCACGTTAGACTTTTTCTTATGGCAACCATAGAAAATGCATTGGGACTATAACCTCTTCCGAAACGAATTTTCGCCTATATTCGCCTATAATCTTTGCTAAAATGCATTCAATTTTTCTTATGCGCTACTGAAACAACAACTGCCAAACGAAATCCCTTGGTTATGAGCATTCAGGAATTATTATACTTGACTTCTTTTTTTTTTTTTCAGTCCATCTTTCCACGCTTAGGCCTCACCTTTCATTCTTTCGTCAATTTCGCAAATTGATTACCACCATGTACTACTAACTTTCATTTTCATCCAAAAGCCGAAAGTTAATTTGAAAAAACAATCTCCTTCGGACAGCTTTAAAGCATTCGAGTGGCCTGTTCAATGTTCCGTATCTTCCTAAATAGCTAAACATAGCTTTCCCAAAAAATTATTGCACACTGGAGACATTCCCGCCAATTTGGTGAAATACGCAAAAGAAATATAGCTGTGCTCTGTACTGAAATTTAGGGTTTTTAATCTAAAAATTGCATTCATTGTTTGTTGCTCGTGGCCAACATCGCCAATAACTTACCCTCAACAAATCAATTCAGAAACGCCAAATTTTCCTATCAAAAACCTTCTTTTCTCCATCAAGGGGTTCCAAAGCTTTTCAAACCAAACTAAAAAATTAGTTAAAGGTGTGAAGCACGGCTTGTATAAGTCCTTGTGTGTATTATTCTGTTGCCACCAATCCAGTTTGGAAATTGACCACTGGTCACGTGAGCTCGCCTCCTGCCGGTCAGGGATATTCCCCTTACACTACTATTTCTATTCACACACATAACACTTCCTAACCATTTTAGAGTTCAGATCTTTGCCATTTCTCACCTGTCTACGCAGCTGTCGTGCGAAAGTGTAAAGAGAAGTTTTTTGTGTTATATTCGTGTGACGTGGTACAAAACTAAAACGGGATTGTCCATCATTCTAATATGGGTAAGTCCCCTTTTGATTTCAATTTATTCAAACTTTTAATAGTCGTAAACAAAAACGCGTTGCATGGTACGTTTGTGGTTGTTGAGGTGTGTGAGAACAGTCATGGAGTAATATGGTTCCATTTAGCACGAACTCCTAAAGATCAACCTCTGTTTAAAATAGTTTGCAATTGTTTGTATGTATTCATATATAATAATAATTTATTATTATTATTATTATATCATTACTCCTGATGAAGGACTGCTGCTGATGCGTCCGAAAGCTTGAGTGATCTTTTTCATTGCTATTTTACCAGTGTTTAACCTTTTTATGTAATAATTTATTTCTTTTTGTTGTTATACATCGGGAGTTTTGAAAACAATGTAGTTGGAAGATGGAAGGAGAGCAGTAATGATGCTAGTAACAGGGCTCTCTTTCGATTAGCAAGAGCAAGGGATTGCTCGTATTATGTCAGAACAACAAGTGAAATTTTATTGGCGTATAAAAATCAACATTAATATAAAAAGTTTCGGGCACAACTGAGATATCGCATAACAGAATTTATGAGCACAGTTTGGATTCAAATACGTCATGATAAAGACTGAAGAGTGGCTCAAAGGTGGATATATATATGCTTACCCTTTTCCAAAGATTTTGAAATCTCTATATTGGGTATGCGAGTCATAAGTTGAATTCGTTTATTTTTGTAATAAAACGTGAATTTTAAGTTGAAATGTCCAAGATTTTGAAGATAGAGAAAATCACAATCTTCTTTAAAAAAACAAAACAAAAAAAAAACGTTTTTTATCTTGGAAGTAAATCAAAATGAATCTAATAATAATAATTTTATTAATGATAGAAAGGGAACATACTAAAAAAAAATTAATCCAGTTTTTACTATGACAATTTATACCCGATTTCGAAACTTGAAATATTAAGTAGCAATCACTAAGATGTACAGCATATGTTTCTGATGTAAAATGACCCCTAAACTAAATCAGTTTTAATTAAAATATTTAGTAAACAAAATTAGTACACCAATATTACATCATAACATCACATTAAAAGTAAAGTGTGCAATCTGTATTTCCATGTATTTCAGAGTAATACACGAAATACGATTAACTGTACGTTTCATTTCCGTTCTAGTGTAAGTTTCAAGGTGTCTATGGATCTGGAAAATATGGAAAAGTCAGGGAAATTTGAAATTCATTGTTATAATAAATAGCTTATTAAAATAATTTCCTTAAACTATGCTTTTGTGTACTACTACGTTGCATACTGAAACTTTTCAAAAGCTTGTGCCTTTACCTAAACTTCTTCTAATGGTTATCCTTTTGCACCAAAACTAATATAATTTATGTACAGTGAAAATCATATATAACGACGCTGGTTATAACGACTAACCGCATATAATGACGGAATTTTTACAAGAAGTTTGGTTTGCTATTCCACTCCATACTTAATACATAGGTTATAACGACATCGTATATAACGACGAAACCTGCTATAACGACGGTGATTTTGTAGTCTACGTAGATTCTAACTAGGGAAATTCGTATCGGATATAACGACGCGACTTGACAGTCATAAAGCAGAACCACGTAGGTTAGTTATTAAAATTTAAAATTAGTTATCAAAATTTAAGCGTTATTCTAATCTTGTTTATTTACAAATGTAAGAGTAATTTTTATTACTGCTAAACCTGGATATTAAAGATCATGAACTGAAAAAAATTGAGTTATTAATTGAATATCACGAGGGTCATATTCTTAAAGGGCCCATTCTATTTTTTCAGCGTAGAGCCCACAAAACTCTTAAACCGGCACTGTTCTTAAGTCATTAGTATAATATAATAAATATACTATTTATTACATTTGTTTTCTAGATTATATACTTTAGTAGTATTTTCTACAATTTTTTCAATTTAAAAAACTAAGAAAGTACTATGTACTTAGTTTGGCTATAACGTAATATAAACGGAAATTAAATTCATTATAATTAAGTATATTTTTATTTAATTTTGAAACCAAAAAGTTTAATACTTTTTACTGTCAAAATAATATATAAAACTCTAGAGTACATTGCTATAGGCTACCATGATTTTAAAAAGAGTACCTTTTATAATGACCGGATTTGCACGTCCCTTGGATGTGATTATAACCGATTTTCACTGTATGTTTCTCAAGCCTATATAAATAGAAGAAAAAGTTTGCCAAGTGTATAACTAAAACTTGAAAAAAAATATTTTTAGCTAAATTTTCTAATCTGTAAGGGATTTTGATCATACTAGTCTCCTTTCTCTTTTGTGTATAGTCATACATACTGTTTTTAAAAAATAAAAGACGAAGCATTAGCATAGAATTTTATCCAGTTAAAAAATAAGGGCATTTAATTTTAGCTGTCCGATTTTCAAGTGAGGGTAATTTTTGAATACCATTCAAACGCAAGTACATTTAAAATAAAAATTCACGCAGTAAAATACGCATATTTTATAAACGTTCAGGGAGAGTTCATATATTACGTATGCACCTTGGGGGAGGGTTGCCGTTGTGTTTATTTTCCTATGTTAGCTAATGTTAATTTTTGCTTACTAGGAGGGGGCGTTTGAAATGGACAGAATAATGCTTACATAATACTTGGAACGATCCTTATATTGCGACAATAAATAATTTTCTTGTATTATAATACAACTGTGGTTATCGGTGTATGGTGTAATCATAATTGTGTTTATTAGTGCGTAAGTGTCTTATATATATATGTGTTTATTAGCATATTATTTATTAAATTATGTTAATATAATTTAGCTAAAACTATTGAAAACATATTCGTGTGTTATTAATTAAACAGAAGGAACGTTTCCGCCTCTGGTCCTCCTTCCCCCTGTAAAACAAAAGGCTCATTTCGTGTGTGTGTGTATGTCTCAGTAAATTACTTCGTCTGATGTTGAATATCTCTCTCTTTGTCTACGGATCTGTCTCTATTATTTGACTTCATTCGGAGGTCACTGATGTATAAGTAATGGCGGTTCCAGAAACCTTTCAATGAAGGTGGGGAGATGCGATTTGTTTCCGATTCCTATTTTTAGCCAGATGTCCGGTACTTTTAATTTCATTTTCCATAATATAATACTGGCTCAAGGTTGGTTCTGGGGTCTCTCCCCCCCTTGGATCATCCAGCAGTGCCTGATTTACTCAGGGGCACGTGGGGCAGCTGCCCCGGGCCCCCGATGCGGAGGGACCCCTAAATTCTAAATTTAGTTCAAGATACTCGTAAAAAGTACACCACGGAAGTGATGAAATTTTTTTGGTTAATCTATTGATGTCGTTTCTGAATTTTTGTATTCTAATATTTGTTTTGTGGGGAAGCCCAGATTTTCAGGATTTTAAAAAATCCTACACTGGCTCCCCGGGCGCAGTATAGCCCAGATGCTCTTGCGCCATAAAAAAGCCAAACAATCAATCAATCAATCATTTACTGGCTCCTTTTCCTTGAGATCAGGAAAGCTTATCTGGCTAGGCAATGTATTATATTATACTTACCTTAGTCTTATAAATAAAATGCATTCGCTCATACCTATGATAATAATAAGACACATAGTAATCAGAAATCTGTCATATGCACAGGAGGGCTGGGGCCCCTTTCATGAATGTCTGCCCCGGTCCCTGTCTGCCAGTGTGTATAACGACTGATGGATAACGATTAAAAAAAGCTTATTTTAATCTAAGGTAAAATGGAGAATAGTTGTAGTTTCTCTATAGTTTGAGAATATGCGCCGCTTATTTTAACATTATGTTTGCCATAGAAAAGGTCCCACCTTCCGGGCGCAATCGGTTGATGCACATATATTATCTTATCCATACCATTAAGTAATATTTATAAAAGAAATCATTATTTTATGAATTAGAAATTATTTAGTGTTTTTTGTTTTTTTTTAAAGGCCTTAGGGCATCTGCAGACGGGCAGTAGCCTATCCGCTGTCTATATATGGTACCGACGGGTTTTTTTTCGGAACCTTACAGTAAGAATGGGCGTATAGCAAAAAAAAAGGGCTGATATTGAAATGGTGACCTATGCACTTTGACCCTGACCTACGCCGGAAGACTATTTTTGAACTCGCTCCTGTAATCCTGCTTTGAAAGTGAAAGAAAGAACGAGTTACGTGAAGACCCGGTTCAGGACAGGAAGTTGTTCAAAGCGATATTTTTTTTTTCTTTCTTAACTTACAGAAAGGAAAAATAGGAGAAATGTCGTGTGTCAACTTGGAACTGAAAACTACAACCGATATTCCATGTCATATATCTGGCAAAGTAGATTTTATTCCTTGTATCACTTTCCACTCGAGTATTTTTTTAATAATATGGATATAATCTACAGGATATAATAATAATATGGATATAATCTGCAGGATATAATAATAATAATAATAATAATAAGGATATAATCTACAGGATATAATAATATGGATATAATAATATGGATATAATCTACAGGATATAATAATATGGATATAATAATATGGATATAATCTACAGGATATAATAATATGGATATAATCTACAGGATATAATAATATGGATATAATCTGCAGGATATAATAATAAGAATAAGAATATAATCTACAGGATATAATAATATGGATATAATCTACAGGATATAATAATATGGATATAATCTGCAGGATATAATAATAATAATAATAATAATAAGGATATAATCTACAGGATATAATAATATGGATATATCTTCCGGGAAATAATCTACATTTTCAAGAATTCGTCAATCAAATTCACTTATTACACATATTATTGAACTGCGATTGCTTTTTGGATTAGGACCCCTTCAAGTATTACGTAAGCAGCTTTTTTGGGGGAGGATGGGTTAATTGAGATTTGCTGATTTTTCTGACAACGGGGAGAATCTGAACCGTGCTTACGTAAGACATAGAAAATAATAAAACCATTACATAGTCACGAGGTGACAGCCGCCCTGATAGAACTGCAATTCCTTGGATGCAGGCCCATAGCCAGACGCTTGTTTTGGGGGAGATTCTGAAAGTTACATGGGAGCTTGAAACTCTTTAATGTTTTGATTATTTTATTAATATACTTAATAATACAGATATATGTGGTGACGAATATATTTAGTATTAATGAATAAATTTCTTAACGTAAAGTTCCTAAATTAACATTAATGAAAAAATGTTTTGTTTACGTATTACGCAGTATAACCAGTGCGATCACGACCGCAGTTTTTCTTTTGCGTATCAAAATTATATACTTCTGCGTTAGCGCGTTTAAGAGACGAGGGCCTGGTTCAAATTGATGATACCAAGGCCTAGTAAGATCTTTTTTAAAAGACCAGGGCCTGGTCCCAATTTATGAGACTAGGGCCTAGTAAAATCTTTTTTAAAAGACGAGGGCCTGGTTCAAATTTATGATACCAAGGCCTAGTAAAATCTTTTTTAAAAGACTAGGGCCTGATCCCAATAAATTTATAATATTCATAAATGCCTTTCTTTGTTTTTTTTTAAAGATCATATATTAAATTAACACAAGCATTAATAATCATGGCGTAATTGTACAAAGTATTAGTGCACTCATGTGTACAATACTGCATATTGACAAATATAAAATTTCGTTTAAAGTACTTATGAATCATTGGACTAGCGAAATCTTTTAACTTATTATATAGTCTTCTCAGGAACATCATTAAATTTCGTTCTACGCGGGTTTGATTTTCGCGGTTTCGATTATCTGCATTTTTATTTAATTCCCAATAAATAAAATGTTTAGTAAAATCGGAAGTTTTTAGGTCAAAACAATAATATAAACACACTATTATATATAGTCTTATTATATAACGTACTAAAAATAATGGGATAGAGTGCATGGGCGCCCCTATGAGTACTTCTGATGGGGGGGGGAGGCGCTGCGAAAATTATTAGCTTCTTCTCAAGTCTATCAAACGTTTAGTGAGTGACAACAAGATACTAAAATGCTACAAAAGTAATTGATATTGCTTGACAATTAGTAATGAGCTAAAAAGTACCTTATTTTAAAATGTAACTATAAAACTTTTGAAAGTAAATGCATAGCAGAATCGGGCGAATCAAATTTTTGAACGGCTAAGGTGGGGCTCGAGCCCCCTCTGCCCCCCCCCCCTCCATGGTACAACGTACACATACTTAAACATTTCGTGTGTTGTTACTACTTACTATACTGTATGTAGTTCCCAAAGTCTTATTTTTTGCTAGAATAAATAGGATACGAAAATAACAATAAGCAAAGCATTGTTTCCTGTATTTTTTTCCGTAAATGTATTGCAGTAAAGACTGGAAAAGTGACGAACACTACGCAAATATAACAATAATGGAAAAATAACAACGTTTTTTCGAACTTACAACTACGCTAAAAAACGTTGTTATTTTCCATTTTTGTTGTATTGTAGTAGTTGCAACATTCAATGTTCAAGACAATTCCTATGAACGTAACCCTCCTTTCAACATGTAGTTTTGATTTTACCATTTGCGGGTAATTCGTGAAACGTACGTGACCTTCGCTGTTCGCGAAGGACTGTACTTCCATATTTAAAAGTACGCGACTTGTCACTGTCATTTGCTACATCGACGTTATTTAGACGTTTGTGATCCGAGCTTGTCGACACCTTCACGAATATCATTCGCTTAGAAAGTATTTCCGCTATAAATATTTATTCATGAATTTTTTTATAAAAATAAAATGACAAATTTCAGGAGAATAGCTCGCGTCTCTCTATAATTGAAAAGAGGACCTGGAAAAACACTAGTTTATGGTGCCATGTACTCGGGTTCTACCTACAGTCGTGGAACTCTTGTCGCTTTTTTGTCAACTCTCGTTCGGGATTTGATTTCCTTGTCAGGAGAGGTTTGCATTCCTCGGAAAACTTTTAGTCCCGGAGCAACATAACCGTTACTCTTCTAGAGTCCTAGAAACTTAAAAAAATAAAAATAAATAAATATATATACACACAGTGAAAATTGGTAAAGTGACGACCTTGGTAAATTGACCATCTGAATAGAGTGACCGCGTTTTGTAAAAGAGAAATGATAGGGACTTCGTTATATCTATACCAAAGTCTGTCGTGTACGGTGACCACCTATGGTAAGCATTGCAGTCTAGTCCCACTTTAGATAGGTTCTACTGCATATACAGTGGAACCTGGTAAAGTGATCACCTGAATAGAGTGACCACGTTTTGTAGGAGAGAAATGATAGGGACTTTGTTATATCTATACCAAAGTCTGTCGTGTACAGTGATCACCTTTCTATGGTAACCATTGCAATCCAGTCCCAAAGGTGGCCACTTTAGGCAGGTTCTACTGCATATACAGTGGAACCTGGTAAAGTGACCACCTGAATAGCGTGACCACTTTTTATAAGAAGGAACAGGTAGGGACTTAGTCATGCCTGTACTAAAGTCTGTCGTGTATAGTGACCACCTGTCTTTGGTGGCCATTGCAGTCCAGTCCCAAAGGTGGTCACTTTAGACAGGTGCTGCTGTGTTTGGCACACTGGTTTTTCCAGAGGTGGCGCATTGTTTAACGCTCGTTGGATGTATTATTAAAGCACTTTACGCAGCAATACGGCAAACAGAACATCGATTATGCCACTTAAAATAAATTCCGGCAACAAAATTTAAAACCATTTCTTATTTATATCATCGGTGTAGAACTTGCTTTTCTTTATCGAAATTTCACGTGTTTGCGTCACGTCACCTATCTTTCGCACCCCCTGCGTTTATCATCTTTGTATTTGTCTGAACCTAAAGGAATTTTAGTACCCTATCTGCGGTTCGTTTGATGAGAGGTCAGAGGTCATGTGTTATATTGGTGTTTCACTGGGTGACACCGAGTAAAAACCGTCAGATTTACTGTTTCCAGACGTCATTATCTTTTAAAGGCAAATATTTTCTGTCTAGAAATACCAAACCCTTATCTCAATTTTCGGAATTGGGTGCCCGAATTTTTGTGTGTAAAGATATAGTTCATATTTACTGAAACCTATAACTTACGTGGTAATAAAAATGAGATAATTTTTTCATAACGCTGCTATGTAAAGGTTCTGTATTCATTGTCAGTTTCTTTATACACTGGCTTTATTAAAACGTAAGGAGTTGGATGAGCAGCACATGTTACTTCACACTTTATTATACATTGTTTGCCAAAATCAATGGAATTAAACGTTTTTCATTAATGTAGCCAATTGTTGGAGTGCTCAGTTATCTATTTCGATCATTTCAGCGATTGATAGTTATCTATTTCTATAATTGTTTCCAATAAACAAGTCTTCACTAATCGTAAGTAGATGATATTGCATGATTTCATGTAGATTTTGATTTCGTGGTTTCGTTGTAAGATACATCGGCACCACTACGT
>QLNU02003225.1:93543512-93600377 GCA_006491805.2 Dysdera silvatica | reverse complement strand
CTCTTCAAAACATTAAATTATTTTAAGTGATTTTTACCACAGTTTTATTTCATTAAATATTGATTAGGCTCGAACGTATTCAAAAAAACACTGTTTTAGCATTGTAGCACTTTTAAGAAACAGCAATTAATGCATAATTTAAGAAGATACAACGTTTTTAATATGCATTCGTGTACGTGTCACTGGTTTTAATTTTCAATATATATTTGTATATGTGTCGCTGGTTTTTATTTTTAATGTACATTCGTGTACGTGTCGTTTTTATACCAATGAAACGTCGAGAATTTTAAGCAACCGACAGTAGTCCTCAAAGAAAATGAACGTTTTAAAACTATTAAAATATCGCCATATCTTCTCCCAAAGTGTGCCAATACTCGCCAAGTATTGCAACCAAGAGAGATGCCAAATGTTTTCCCCATGCTCCTGATAAAAACACATAAGAAAAGATTTATGTGCCCATATTTTAGGGCCACCGCACGCGTCACATACATTTTAATAACACTGTCATGACAATACCTAAAAAAAGAGGGGGCTTAGGAGGCACCCTGTTTTTTTGCGTCTGAGATGACACAGGCCCAGGGGGTGTTTTGTCATTGGAATAGCCTCTCTACAAACATTGCTTTCCGGAGAGAGTCAACTGACCGTTATGGTTAATGTTTTGGCGTCATTTTTATTTTTTGTCACCTATGAGATACAATAAAATGAAAATAATTGGCGTAATAAATGTTTCCCCGCCAAGTGCTTTGACGCAGCGCTAGCGACATCAAATGATATCATTTACAATCAGTAGATATAAAGTGATAATACCAAAATATTAGCTAAACAGTTATAATAGCCATTGATATACTGTATATATTTTTATATTTAATACTGTATATATTTTTATATTTAATACTGTATATATTTTTATATTTAATACTGTATATATTTTTATAATTTATACAAAATATATTTTTTTCTTCTCTTTTATACAGAATTTAATACAACTTGCAGACAGTACATATTTTCTTTTTTGTCAAGTTTTTAATCTTAATTTAGTCATAGTCCTATCATTACGATTAGAGATCTGACCAGAACATGTTTTGGCTCATCTTGGCCTGGCGGGACTAGAACTGAAGTCAGGGTGTCTACCGATATGGAAAATCTGGAAAAGTCAGGGAAATTTGAAATACAAAGGCCTGAGTCAGGGAAGTTTGAAATTCGTTGTTATAATAAATAGCTTACTAAAATAATTTTCTTGAACTGTGATTTTTGTACTGCATTGCATACTGAAAATTTAAAAAAAAAACAACTTACACTTTTGATTAAACTTTTCCCACAAATTACTAAAACTAATATAATTTATGTAAAATTATTAAGTCCATATATTTTTCAGGAGAAAATGTTTGCCAAATATATAACTAAAACTTGGAAAAAAAAGTGTTTTTAGCTAAATTACTAAGCTGTGAAGGATGTTGATCATACCACTACTTTTTCCCTTACATATATATATATATATATATAGTCATACATACTTTTTAGAAGCATCAGCTTTGCAATTATATAGTTAAACTCTTTTATAATGAACTCAAAAAGGGCCGAATGAAAATGTTGCTGTAAATATTTAATTAATGTAATTTTTTAGTGTAAACGAACGAATTTTTTTAATATAATGTTCATATTTGTAAATCCACTGTGATTCTGAACGACTTTGTGGAGTATGTTTGTGGATTTTATGGTCTTGAAATTCGTTTTAATTACGTTACCTTTTAGGCGCTGTCGTGTGTTGTTTACTATAATTAGCGACTGGAAATCATTTTAAGATTTGGGCTGGAAAAAAGTCAAGGAAGTTTGAAACAGAATTTCAGTAGATATCATTCAAAAATTTTCAGATTACAATTGCAACGTTTTAACCAGTGCCGTCTAAATGGATGGGCCGTCTGAACATAGGGTCCTCCCTGATCCAAATAAGCAAAGGGCTCCAAGTAGACGGAGTTCACATATTTGTGTTTTATTGTTTTGCGTTTTTTAAAGATTGCTTTTATCGGTTGTTTATTAAAGCAACATTCTTTTCTCAACGCAAAAATTTGGGAATTTGAAGTTTAGTGTAAAAGGTGACCCCCCCCCACCCCACCCAATAAAAAATGTACAAG
Organism: Dysdera silvatica; assembly: GCA_006491805.2. Taxonomy (NCBI): domain Eukaryota; kingdom Metazoa; phylum Arthropoda; class Arachnida; order Araneae; family Dysderidae; genus Dysdera; species Dysdera silvatica. The sequence goes on along the minus strand of QLNU02003225.1, from coordinate 93,598,245 downwards.
TCCAGGATTTTCCTGATATTTAAAGACGGTTCAGGTTTTGTTCACTAGTATTTCTGCTTGAATACCATTTTTACAGACTTAAAATTAGATTCTGAAATAAAATAAAATTCCTTGGATTAGAATTCAGAACGTTAAATTCACAGAAGTGGCGGAAAAAAACTAGGATTGTAAAAATGTAATGAAAAAAAACACAGCTGTTAAGACAGCTGAACGTATGCTAAAAAGACTTTACGTAGAAGTTCGAAAAAAAAATCAAAACTACAAACTGGTAATTCCAAATCCGCTATTTTTACCCTAAAACTGGATTTTTTGGAAATTATGACATAATACGTTTACCCCTCCTATAGCTTATTTCCAGAGTGCACTTTTTTTGGGGGGAGATTAACTTCATTCTTACCAATTCAGTTGTAGTTGGAATATAGCTGTATTTTTCATCGCCTGTTTGATGGGGGGGTCCCCCCCCGATTTATGCTCGTGTGGAGAGGAGGGGGGGGACTCAATGATCTTACTTCATCTCAAACCGTATCGAATTCGCCGGTAACATTATGATTTTGAACAGTTACGCAACATTTGAAAAGAGGGGTGAGCAACAGCTTTCTTTTAACTGGAATTAATCAAAAATTCGCTACCGTTCCCCCCCTTTTTTTTCTTTTTTTTCCCTTTCTTCCTTTCTTTCTTTTTTCCTTGCTTCCTTCCTTCTTCCTTTTTTTGGGCGGATGGAAAAATAAGATACAATAACAGCTCCATATTTTTAAAGTCGACAGTTCCATAGAGATACTTCGATATATAGAAACAAACTTTTTTACATATATATATTGTGGAGTATATTCTATTTAGAACATATTTCCTAAACAATACGCTCTTCTTTATAAGTGAGTAAATATAAATCACATTATATGAAAGTTATGCTAGTATAAATAACTAAAAACAAGAATTAAAGAAAAAATACGCCAAACATGTAACTTGAAGGCTTTTTATGTAGTATTTATGCATTTATGTAGTATTCTTTATGTAGTATTAGGCATTTCTATATGTGTGTAATAGACTCTATACCGTCTTTCTGAGAACAAATTTCGAGTGATTCATTCAACAATTCATTTCATTTCAAGTAAGAGTATTCACACTTACGAAGTCCGTGGAATACATCGTCAGGAACATATTCGGCGAATTGAAAATCACGACATTTCGGAACATTTAACAAAAAATTCCGCCATCTTTAAAAAATTTCCATTTTTAGAAACGGCTTTTCTGTGTAATGACCACGTGATTCACAAAAACTTTGATGTATATGGTAGTTCTGTAAATATGCATATAACAGAAAATAACATAAATGATATTATATATTTATTTATATAACAATATTATGTGGCTAATAATAATAATAAAATGTGTTTTTAACCGAAACCTGTGCAAAATGTATTATATGATAATGTGGCAATATGACGAATAGAAATTAGTGGGATCACAAAGCGAGAAAAATTATCGAACACGGTCAAGTCAAATTATTATGAATTATTGTTATTATTTTATTATGAATTATTATTATATTATTATTTTCGAAAGGCCAAACCTATTAGTACCTAGCTCACAATGCAGCTGATTTAACAGTAGTTGGAAAGAAGGACCATAGCTGTGGCAGTACTGCCAAATGCAAGAATGAAAAATAAGTTGACCAGATCGCCAAATACAAATATAGAACTTATAGGCAGGCAGATAGGGGGGAGAGGAAAATTCAAATATCACCCCCCCCCATCATAAGAGGAGCATTAAGCACAATGTAAAAAATCTTAAATACCATATCAGAGAAATAAGAATATTTAAAATTACAATTAAAGAATTAAGAAAAGTCGCTCTGCTTGTGACTACACCCATACCAAGAGAATACCTTTAATATTTCGGCCTCTTTCCAAGAAACTAATAGTACAGGGTAACTCCTATAATTAAAACGAGATTAATTGTGTATGTAACTAATAATAATAATAATAATATAAAACATTATTAATATTTTTTGCTTAGTCGGTGACAGTTATGATATTTAAAACACGTGTCATAAACTCGTTGCACAACGCTTAATATTATTCCCCCTCCCCCGCTTTAATTCCCCTTTTTATAATTCTCCCTCTTTTGTACCCCTAATCTGCGATGAATACTGATATTTCCGCCAGAATCACTAGAAGCGTTTCCCTAAAAACGGAAAAATAATTCAGTTCGCACAAGTTCGGATCATCGACCTATGGAGGAAACGAAATGGGGATTTAATTTTTGAATTATATGGAAGCTATTATGTGAAAATTTAAGGTTAAGTGGAAACAGATGACAATTCAATTCAGGAAAAAAAAATTAAGCATCAGTTAGCGAAATTTGGTCGTTTCTTTTTAATGTTAGAGCACTTTGATATTAAATAAAACATTTCTTAATTATAAATATATTTGTACTGATCAAAAATTTAGTGTCAAAGACGAGAAATAGATTTTCAAATTTCCACATGTCTCGTGATTAGACTAGACCAGCGGTTCTTCAACTGTGGTCCGCAGACCCCTAGGGGGTCCGCGAGACTCACCCAGTGTTCTACAAAGGTTCGAAAAAATACTAACAAGACAAGAGCATTTACTCTTTAATGCTAAGAATAAATTATAAGGGAACGAAAAATTCCTTTCTTAAATGGCGTAAATAATAATAATGAAACATTGGAAATAAATATGTATAGTGTAAATTCTGGGTTTTGAACTTTGAGTTATTTCCTGGGAGTCCGCGTGAACGAGTGATCTCTCTCTGAAGGGGGGTCCGCTGTCTAGGAAAGTTAAAGGACCACTGGACGTTTAATTAACCAATAATATACTATTTTAATGACCAATTCCGTACCGTGCTAGAAATACTGGTTCCCGATAGGGTACCGAAGTTTAAGCAGCACTGGCCACGGTAAAAGCTCGGGAAGGTGAGTTCCTGGAAATTTTGCGCGTGCTGTTGGTAACAGTCGTTTACTGCCGGGTTTACGTTCCAGTATAGGATAAAACGATGGAAGCTTTTTTACAGATCCGCAATTCTGGTTTGATTTCTTGCAACACTGCAGATTTTCCAGGTGTGAGGTTTGCAATCCCAACTTGATTGATGTCCACCGTTTTGGGGAAAACTTGGGAATACAGGTCTAAGTCTTGCATGGTGACTCATAGTGGATTAACAACAGCGATCATAGCAAGCTAGAGGTTATTAGTATTTTCACTCAAATTTGTTATTTTGAAATTATATTTTGTGGAGGTGCATATTTATAGAGGGGTCTTCAAGCTTATAATGAAGCTACAAAAGCTAGATGCAGATTAAGAACTTTCTGGAAAGTCGGACCCAATCCGTATAAGCGTCCTTTTCCTGTCTTTAATTTCCATCCTGGTGTACGTAAGCAGATTCGTGTTCTCAATAGAAAATTATTCTGAACCCTAGTTGCATGAAATTCCGAGCAATAGTTATTCAATTATAGTGGATCAAGATGTTCTGATCAGTAATGTTGTTAATGTATTTATATACAACTGCTTAATAAAACATTAATTAACAAAACAATAATGATTGTCATAGTGCGCAACTGACCGAAGTTTCAGTTTTTCTGGTGAAATTTTGGAAATACGGAGTATTCACCACAATCTTCCATTTTTTTATCTTTCCCGAATGCAGTAGGATGCAAATTTCGTCACATTTCCGGTAGATGGCAGCACTACGGATCATTAAAAAAATCATTTTCTTTGACGTACGTATTAAAGAAACAGCTCATGTAAATATGAATAATAATGTTATTTCAGTAAAGAAAAAGCTAATAATAAATTCAACTTCTTACAAAAATTTAACTTCTCTAGCTTCGCAGCACTTCTTAAAGTGTATCACTCATATTTTTCCCATATCAATCTTTTTAATTGAATTTACATAAGGAATCGTTCCGTAAACACACCATCATAGACGTACGCAGAAAGTTCTTGAAGTGGGGGGTTACAGAGCTACAACTCGCCGTAGTTTTTAAACCCTCGCCATGGCAGAACTAGGTGATATTGCGCCCCTGGCAGAACGGGATGATCTTGCGCCCCTTGCAGAACTAAATGATCTTGCGCCCCTGGCAGAACCGTCCATATTGCGCCCCTAGTCATGGACACATTTCCCCTATGAGTTATTTCAGCCGATTTTACGCCCCCTCGCCTGCTCCCCCGGCGTGGACATTTCACGTCATCCCTACCTACTACCCTGGTTACAACCCCCATCAAACCCCCTGCTTACGCTAGTGGTTGTCCTACACTAGCACAAAGATCTTAGTCAGGATTTAATTTCGGGGGTTCAAAAATTTTTACAGCATGTATCGATACAATTACAGCATGCAAGTCCGTAGCCAAGTCCCATTAAAAATTTAATTTCGAGGGGGGGTGGTCCCTAAGGTACACTCCCCCTCCCCCCCCACCGATGCGACGAACTCAACGGTTTTCCGAGACATCTGAACTTGTGTCGCCTACGAAATAAAACCCTAGACTACGAATTAGTGGACGAATTAGCTTTTAATGGGACGAAACGAAAAACGCTAGGCACCTTCAAGGACCGAACCTTATTTTTCGTATGGTAGGCAAACACTCAAATAACAATAATACTTCTTGCTCATTAATTCGTAAAAACGACGCTCAGTCTGTTCTTAAGTTATTACAATGGTTTTTCACGTCCTTCTGCCAAAGATACAAAAAAGTAGATTGAAGAGATACAAAAAATTAAGAAAAAGATACAAAAAAAGATACAAACAACTGAACTCTTTAAAATAAGCATAATTCAGAAATATGAAAATTTACCCTCTCTCTTGTCAACATCACCGCATTCTGGAAGAGAATCTCGTAACAAGCTTCGGCTTTATATTCTCTTCCATTTCTAACCTCAAAACTTAAAATAATTTAATATAGATCTTCTCTTACATTTCTATAATTTTTATACTGCTCAAGCTATGTATCACGAAATATTGTATATCGGGTTGAATGAAAATTTATTATTATTAAAAAAAATTACACTCTGCCACTTAGTCGTTGCAGGACGTCCACTCGCATTCGTTTGTTGCTGTCCTTCGAATCAAATTAAATATTAAGCTAATTTAATATTTGATGAGCTTTTCAATGGACTTCAATCCACAAATTGACGGGATGCACTTTAAATTTATATTGTAATGAGTTTAGACGTTTGTAAGATAACTATTACCCTTCTTGGGGGTTAGCAGACTTGCCGAATGGTCAACACACAAAGCAAGCGCGGGTCAAAGCAAGGTGGATCACAGGGGTCATGACCCCCAAGTATATTTTTTCACTGTAAAAAATTCCAACTTTTATGATAAATGGAGTTATTCCAAGGACGTGGCAAATTCTGACCTTGACCCCCTCCCAAAATGAAAGTCTGTTTTCGCTCCTGACACAAAGCCACCGAAGCACATTTTTAGTAATTGAGATGTGTATAAATGTGCTGCAGTTTAGACATCGGTTTCGTCTTGTACGAACCATAGCGCATTTTTGACGCATGATGAACTAAGGAAAAGGCAAATTTTAGTCAAAATATTTCTTAAATTCTGAACTAATAATAATAATAATACTTTATTCCTTGTTGTTTATACATGAAGAGACTTTAAAAACTTCCAGCAGGGAAATGGTAAGGGAGCAGTAGCAGTGCTAGTGACGAGGCTCTCTTTCTAATGGGAATAATACGAGATATTACTTGTATTCTGTAAGAAGAAGAACACATTGATCTTAGTCCCCGCACTACTTAAAATTTAGCATTGGCTATAAGCACTCATATTGAGATATAATATAAAAAAGAACTTCTGTCTCAAAGTAGAAATATATATAGAAAATACGCTTAAACGGTTCATTTTTACATTTCGCACGTATTTAGTCCATACTAGCCGCTGTGTTTGACGCACAAGCGCAAGAAAGAGGAAACGCATCTCGAGCTGGTTTCAAACCAACGACTTCCCAGTTTCCGTCCTGATACTCTGCTAACTGAGCTATCGGGAATAGGTAGTACAATTTCAACTTTGTAGTTGTGTGTGAAATTTAGAATTTCCATCATAAAATGGAAGGTCGAGGGACAGTACATGAAAAGAATTTGTTTCTCTATTCAGCATTTTCGGCTCAAAAAATGCGATGAAGACATCAGATGCCGGGCCAGAAATCTGAAGTGCCGTTGGTTTGAGGCAAATTCAGCATGGTTTTCTTCTGTCCAATTATTTCGAGCTAAAAACGTGTGAAACGTTAAAAAAAATTGAAATTTTCGCTATTTTTTTTTTTCCATGAAGGTTGTATGGAGCCTTTCAAATATTACGTAAACACATTTCTGGCCATTTTATACTCCCCAATCCCCCTTCGTAAATAAAAGCAAATGCCTAACCCCCCATGCTTACGTAAGATTTTGGTTATCTATATGTATAAAAATATATATAGGTACATATATATTTTAGTAAATTATATTATACATATTAAACTATAAAGGATAACAATATATTTATATATAATATATATATATATGATAATATAATATATTTTTTATAAAGTATTTTGTGACATTTCTATTACACATCAATATTTCTTACGTCGTAAGCGAGTAGTGGATAAATAAGAAGTGGATTTGATAAAATGCATTTATTAAAAATAATACATTGTTTATAATTTAAAAATATCAGGGGGCACGTGGGGAGTCTATAAGGTGGTCCCCGATCGTAAACAGGTTGACAGCCAGCCACTGGTTTAAATAATTAAATATTTAACTGTGATTATGTGTATTTTATATTTTTTACTCGTAGTGTGCCTGTCGTACATGCCAGTATTGTAGTTCTGTCAGGAAGGCCATTACTGCCTCATTATATGCTGATTTTATTATTTTCTGTGTCTTACGTCAGACTCCTTCTTCCCCGTTGTCACCAAAAATAAGCAAATCGTAAACCCACTTCCCACTAAGGATGCTTAGGTAATACTTGAACGGCCCCTATGTAATATATATTTATCATTATTACATTAATTTATAATTGCTTAGGGGCCCGTTCAAGTATTACGTAACCATTTTCGGGGGAGGGGGAGTTGAAATTCGCTTATTTTTGCTGACAACGGGGAAGATGGGGGGGAAGGGTAAACATGCTTGCGTAAGACAAAAAATATAATAAAACTATCACATAGTCACGAAGTGACAATTCCCTTGACAGAACTGAAATACCTGGATGTATGACACACTTCGAGTAGATGTAAAATACGAAATACACGTAATTGCAGTTAAATATTTAATTATTCAAACCAATGGATATAACTTCTATACATGGAGAAGAAACCTGTTTCCAGAAAAGTGGTCGTTAAGAGAGGTTTTACTGTGCTCTAAAGTTTTAGAGGTTTGACGACTTGACAAATGAAGTAAATCTACTATACTTTGATATAATTGAAATCGTTGCTCTCTAAGAAAAAATCATTTTATTTACACTACGTCTAAAGGAAACGTCCTATATGCATATAGTATGGAACGTTTATATTCTAAGCCCAGTATATAAATAAATAAATAAATAAATAATATTTACTTTTTGAGAAACAACGAAGAGCGTATGCCAACTTATGAAATTGACACAGTTTGATAATACATACGAGAACATTTCACAAATATGTGATTTTTACATAAGCCCCGTGTATCACCAAACGGGGTTTTCATACTTGTAAATAAAAATAAAGCAATTCATATTACGTTGTTAAATTTATATGCGATCGTATTTGCATTGGAGCTGGTTAATAACGTAATGTTTTTGCAAACTCAATTTCGTCTAGATGCATCCTTTATATCTTATTTTGCCACTTTCGCCGTTTACATTCCAATTGCGAGAAAAACTGAAAATAAGCAAAAAAAAATTACAAACGCTTTCCGTTCTTTTTTTTCTTTTTTCTCTTACACATTTAAACTTTTTTTCCTATTCATCCTCAGATACGTCACTTTCCCTTTCTTCGTTTTAACTTGAAACTGATCACAGACGAAAAAACGTCGAGTTTTTTCCCCACTTTCATTTTTTTTTTTTTGATGTCTGGGAAGAAAAGGAGGTCAGTGGGCGAACGACTGGCACGAGCCGACGTACAGCATGAGAGAGAGAGAGAAAAAAAAGGCGAAACGGGCAAAAAATAGGAAACGAAAAGCTTCCTAGACGGTTTCGCTTGCCCTTTTTTTTCTGCTATTCTTTCTTTTTCTTCGGCTTCCTCTTTTTTTCTGTTTATTCGTTCTGGGGACTGGTTACAAATTGCGAAACTTAAATTGATGGAGCAACTATTTAACGTAGTAGCAAAGACGTGTGCACGTTTAATAAGCGTGATTTTTTTAGCCTTGAAATTTTTTATTAAGAGTGTAGAGAAAAGAGAGCGAGAAATTTTTCAACTGCTGCAAAAGGGAGAGAAATACGCTGAGAACAAAGGAGAGAAATAGAGAAAAATATCTCACATACTTCAGTGTTGCTCAAAAATGTGGTTCATGGCGGCTTATTTCATGGTCTGCAGGATGGTTAGGAAACTTCAGAATCAAAATGAATGAAATACAATGGAACTTGGTAAAGAGACCACCTTGATAAATTGACCACCTGATTACAGTGACCACTTTTTATAAGAGAGAGAACTGGTTGGGACAAAGTCTTGTCTATACCAAAGTCTGTCATGTATAGTGACTATTGCAGCTCAGTTCCAAAGGTGGCCACTTTAGACAGGTTCTACTGTGATTCGTTTCTCGCAGAATAACCCTTGTTGTCGTTGCCCCATTAAAAACCAACCAACCAACCAACAACATTAGCGAAATATTATATTTATTAATATCACGGTTTGTGAAAAGTAGACGTCAGCAATGAATTTAAAAAAAAAAAAAGATGTTAGCACTAATACAATGCAACCTGGTAAAGTGACCACCTTTGGAAATTGACCACCTGGATAAAGTGATCACTTTCGGAAATTGACCACCTGAATAAAGTGACCACCTTCGGAAATTGACCACCTGGATAAAGTGACCACCTTCGGAAATTGACCACCTGGATAAAGTGACCATCTTTGTAAATTGATCACCTGAATAAAGTGACCACCTGAGTAAAGTGACCACCTGAGTAAAGTGACCACCTTGGTAAACTGGCCACATAAATAAAGTGACCACCTTGGTAAACTGACCACCTGAATAAAGTGGCCACCTTGGTAAACTGACCACCTGAATAAAGCGACCACCTTGGTAATCTGACCACCTGAATGAAATTGACCACTTTTTATAAGAGAGAGAGAACTGGTAGGGACAAAGTCATGCCAATACCAAAGTCTGTCGTGTACAGTGACCACCTGTCTTTGGTGACCGTTACAGCCCCGTTCCAAAGGTGGTCACTTTAGGCAGGTTCTCCTGTATTAAGAAAATGACATTCTTGCGGTTGTGCAAGTACTCGTAATTTAATAAATTCGTAGTGGGCGCGCTAATGTATTCACCTAACGTGCATATATTTGGGAAATTCCAGTAATGGGAATTAATAATATACATTGGCCTGTTTCTACTGAAAATGCTCCTGCGGTTATGCAGTGGTAACCCGTTGTCCTAGCGTGCGATTATCCCTGGTTCGACCCCCCCCAAAAAAACGCTTACCTTCTAACTTCTCACTGTAGGCAAGGAGTTGGTTCCCTAGGCCTTGAAAAGTTCGTATCCACCTGAAAGTTGTAGATTTCGGAGCAGCATAATCCTTGTCCTTGCTCCGTAAAACTCGAACCAAGAAATTCATGACTCCTGACGAAAAACTACTGCTGACGCGTCCGAAAGCTTGGGGCTATCTTTTACATTTGTTTTTCTTTTACCGGTGTTTAACCTGTTGTATGTAAAGGAAATCCATATTGGGCTGTTAAAGCCTGATACCGGTCGCGTTTAGTGTGTTATTAATGATACGCAGAATAATAATATTCAATTCACAACTTGGCATATGGTGACCTTCGTTGTCCTTGCCCTATTAAAATCCAACCAACTGCAAATGAGGTAGAGAGAGAGAGAGAGAGAGAGAGAGATAGTAATCAGCAAGCAGGGCGGACTTGCGCCCTTTAAGAAGACCCAGTCCGCCCCTGTCAGCAAATAGCTAGTCTTAATATTATAAATCAGGTTTGATTTTGGTTTCAGAAAATAGATTTTTCACTTTCCTCCCGAGGGGGGTCCCGGACCCCCTCCCTCTCCCGGGGGGGGGGGAAGAGTCAAAAGAAAGCTGAAAATGGTCCGTACGCGACCAGCGTTTGAAAAATACTGCTCTACGCTTTCCACGATTTCCTCTATTTTTATTTAATTTTACTGATAGCAATTTATAACAAATTGGAATTTTGACTTCCAGTGCTTTACACGTGAATCTCGATGTAATTTAGTAACATTAACTAACGCAAATCTCGATGTAACCTGGTTGCATTAACTAACACAAATGTCGATATAATCTAGCAGCGTTAACTAACACAAATATTATTTTAAAAGGAAAGCCAAATCAATTAAATTAGGGGTGAATGTGTCCCTGTATTAAAAGTAGAATGCTCTGTTAGTCATAAAAAATTAGGATTATTTTGCGCAACGAAAAAGTCAGATAAACTCCAAAGTGACATTAAAACTTAGGTAATTTATTAAATTTCAATAATTGCTCTTTAAACCAACGTAAAACTACGTCAGGAAATCATCTTCAAAACAGAAACCGACCTTGAAGTACATGTTATTGAATTTGTGCATCTCCCCGACCTTGAGATTTTGAAAGAGATCAGATATATTCAATTTCACTTCGAAGAATAGACATAAAAAGAACTCCAAGTTCAAGTTCAATAGTAGGGACTCAGTTCGGAAAAAAGAACCTACTTTTTTGTCAGAATTTTTCACCTGGAATTCGTTTGTCGGTGATCCCCAGATTTTCATCGTTTTTATATGTGATTTACGCTGAGACTTGTTTTTGTACAGTGTGTCCTAGAAATCTTAAACTGATGACTGAGAGTATTACGCCCTTTGAAATAATCGCATTAGCTTTCTTTATACAGTAAGACTCCGTTATAACAAACACAGTTGTAACGAATTCATGGCCATAGCTAACAAATGATTTCTGTTAGTTTAATTTAATATATGCATGTTTATATATATGAAATATTACAGATACGGTAAAACCTCCGTAAAACGACCGCCATCGATGCCGTGAAAAAAACGGTCGCTAAGAGAGAGGTGGTCTCTGCATTGAGGTAAATTTAGCATTGGGTCTATGGGAGAGGGAGCAAATCCGTTTCCAGAAAAAATGGTAGTTAAGAGAGGTGGTCTTTAAGGGAGGTTTTACTGTACACTGAATCGTTTCACAGGTATAACGAGCCAATTTTTTTCTATCCAATTTCGTTCAAATTCCCATCTAATAAAATGATAATGAACATCATAATACAAAACCAGCAATTTTTAATCTTTTTGATTCACGGCCATATATAAAGCATACATTTTTATATAGGCCTTTAAAATTTAAATTAAAATTAAAATTTTAAATTTTAAAATTTTATATAGGCCTTTAAAAATACTGAATTTAAAATGTTTACGACGCACATCGAGTACAAAATTAATGAAAAGAATATTAATATATTTTAAATTAATAATAAACGTTACCTTATAAAGGCCACCTCGTAATTGATTACAAATGTAATAAACCTCAATACAGTTGGGTGCCTTTTCATTTCTCGGATGTAGTTTCACAGTCAGCAGCACGGTGGCGGTGTGATAACGCGTTCGTATCATACAGTGAACATACAGGTTCAATGTCAGTAGTAATGAAGATCGCGTGCCTCTTTCTGCTCATCATAGTCCGGGGTTTGGTTCCTTGGCAAAAAAAGGTTCGGATTCTTCGGAGAACTCTATGTCCCGATATGGAATGACCTTAGCTCTCCTTGAACCGTAAAACACAAAAGATTTATCTTTGTTTTGGCACCATTTGGGAATCACTGAACTGGATTGTAAAATCACCTCGCAAATACGGGATGTTCGTGAACTGTTTTAGCAGAATATGAGTGATGATAGTACCCATCAAAACGAACAATATTCGTGATAGAACCTAGAGTCGCAAACCTAGTCATTTTTTAGTCTGGCTTTTGTATTTAAGATGCTATTACCCCTCTCAGTAATAATATCTTACATCCTTATATACGGAGAAAGAGAGCGTTGTTTCCTGTCCTCATTCGTCTAGCAATCCAAGACACTCCGGGCTAAACGGAGGGACCCTGGTTCGAATCCAGGATGGGGAAGGCGTCTCTTTTTCTCCTATACCAAAAAGGCTCTCGTATGAGCTAAAAAACGTGGGTTTCAACTCTATTAATTATAATCCCCCTAATTTTTTATGGTCATAAGAACTAATTATCAACATTGTGTAAAAAATTCAAGGCAATGAGACTTTATCTTTTGCTGCAACAAATTCCTGAAACTTACATAAACTTTGCGACCGCAAAAAAATTTTATTTGCACATTTTAAAGGTTACATGTAGATTTTCGGAATTTTCAGAATTATATCTTATAGTTTGTAATTTTGTGTTTCAAATGATACCGAAATGAACAAAATTGGTTCATAAATAAAAAAGTTACAGTAATTACAAACGTAAAAACCACCTTATCGGTTGGCGTCATTTTATTATATTGTGCCTAATTTCAAAGTAACCCCCTGACCTCATCAGTTTCGACCCAAAAATTCCTAAAAAAAAATAATTTAATCATTTTGACAAAAAAATTTTTTTTTGCAAAAATCTGTGACATGAGAGTAACGAGATTTTTTTATTTTGGGTGACTTGAATTGAAGTGAGACCAACAACGTTATTGTTTATATTTCCACATTTGTAGTATTTGGGAATAAATAACTCTGTCTCAGCTATTTATAAATAACTTACCACAAATATGAATTTCAGAATATAAAGGTAACGTTAATTTCATTTTCCTTGTATCTTTATAAAATGCATACTTTAAAGGAGGGAGTGCGAAAGGTAGTAATATCTTAACAGGCCTCTGATGAAACATGATCGAGGGTCATTAGCAAATAAAAAGGAAGTTTCAGAATAACGTTCAGAAAATTGGACGGTTTGTAAAGGACGTTAAATAAACAGTATTGGTGGAACTCGCACCGTCTTTGTCTCTATAGCGAATTTACGTTTTACATTCATTTTCGTTGCTTCGTACGCAATCATGCGGATTGAATACAATTTTTGATACAGATTTTAAGTTATAGGCCTAGTAATACAGCAGAGACAAAAAAAAATGCGGAATTCCATTTCCTGGTCGTGATTTGTATTACCCTGTAGTGAGATAAAGCATGAATATTGTTTGGGTGTTTTTTTTATCACACTGTACACATTTGGGAATTCGTAAGCATATGCAATCGGTAAACTGAAACAAACAATTTTTATTTATTTGTCACAATGGTTGTAGCAACTTTCCATTTCACTTAGAAAATACATATATAAACAATAACACTGCAATTCAATAAACCACAAATAACCACAATCCATCGTGACGGGTCCCTATTAAAAATCATACGATTTAACAGGCTGAGGACCCTAACAATGTAATGGCGCAAAATCACCTCTTAGCAAATAATCTAATATTTTTTTTTCTAAATAGATTAATATTATTTATGTCGTTAAGAGTGTTTGTATTTTATTCCAACTCCTTAAGCCCGAATATTCAATGTCCTTGTTATAAAATTCCGTTCTGATTTTTGGTAGTCTATATTGACCTTTTCTCTGGAAGCTCGATTGTTTCCATAATCTATTAATTCAATATTCTCTGTATATTTATTTTCTTTTATTCTTTTGAACATTATTTTTAATATACTATAATCATATATCTTATCTATTGGTAGAATACCATATTTGCTAAACAATATAATTTGATTTAAACTTTTAGTTTTTTCAATTATTTTTATAAATTTAATCTGTAGCGATTTAATTAGTCTGGTATTTTTCTTATTTAGATTTTCCCAAATGCTATTACAATAGGTCAAGTGACTGTATATAAATGGATAATATAAACCCAGTAATATATCTCCGGGGACTGTTCGCGACAATTTTCTCAAAATCCCTATTCCCAAACTCACCTCCTTTTCTACTCTTTCTGTCTGCCTATTCCAATTCAAGTCCTTCGTCAATACCATCCCCAAAAATCAATTTCCTTAACAATTTCAATTTCTTTCTAAATTTTTAAAATCGTTTAATAAAAATGGACTTTCCCCACTTAAAAAGTCGCCAAATGGCCCTTCGTAGCCAATTCTTGCTACTTCGTGCGCAGTGGATGGAAACAATTAAATGACTGTAGCGCCGTAACGGCGCATTTTAGGAAAAAAATTGTCAGAACGAAAAATGGTCATTTTTTAGTCCTTTACCGATTGCACATGCTTACAAATTCCCAAATGTGTACAGAAAAAGCAATTTTCATTCTTTATCTCACTAGAGGGCAATACAGATCACGATCAGGAAAAGGTGTTTTTTTTTTTGTTTTTTTTGTATTATTATTAGGTCAATGATTTAAAATCTGTATCAAAACCTGCATACAATTCGTATAATTGCGTACGCCGCGACGAAGATGGACGTAAAACATAAATTCTCTATACAGACAAGCTGGTTTCTTTGCGAACCGTGTGAGTTCCACCAATACTGTTTATTTAACGTCTTTTCCAACCCTGAAATTTTCCAAACGTTATTCTGAAACACCCTGTATATTCGTTTCCTAAATTCGGCACTAAATTTTTTCTTATTATTTTCCACAAAATATTCGCGTTTTCTGATATTTTGTTTGCCATACTGCAAAATAAAAGCATGTATATTTCTTACTGTACGAAAAAAGTTAACGGATTCCACCAGATTTAAAAAAAATAATAATGAAGATGAAGATTTTGATCAAGGATGGACAGAAACCAGAAGTCATGTTGAAGATGATGAAAATGAACAAAAACTAAACGACAGAATAATGATGACGATCGGAATACCTACGGATTTTTAATAAAATTCTGGACACTCCAATGGCTCAAACAAAAGTGAGGTTTGAGTCTCAAAAATATTTTAAATTCATAGCTTTGCTGGATTCAAAACATTTTGATAAATTTTGTGAACACTTTCCTGAAAATCTACTGTCAGGGCCTAAAGAACTTTATGCTTCACGTTTTGATAGAGTTCGATTTCAAAATGTGTTGAGGGTGGTTATTCTCTTAAAAAAATAAATAAAAATGAATAGATATTACTTTTTACAAGAAGTTGAATAACTTGGATATTGCGTTTAGTGAGGTGTACAAATTAGCAGAACCATTATTAACTTTTCCATCATCATCTTCTGCAACAGCAGAAAGAAGATTTTCTACATTAAAAAGAATCAAAGCGTATTTTAGAGCCACACAGGGACAAGTACACTTGAGCAAGTTGACCGTTTTGTCAATAGAAAAAAAAAAATTTAAATATGAAAATGATCGATTGATTGATTGTTTGGCTTTTCTATGGCGCAGAAGCATCTGGGCTATACTGCGTCAAACACGATAAAATTTTAAATATGAAGAAGTACCTTGAGGAAACATTTTATGAAAATGTGATCTCATACATAATTAAAATCACACAAAAGAAAAGAAGAACCGAGTTCATGTACAATTAAGGTATTCAAAGACGAAGTGATAAACTTCTAACCCTCCATTTTATTTTAGTATTTTTTTTATATTTCAATTATGCGTATTCTATGGTACCCTGACAAAATAGCTTAGCCTATTTAAATTCTAAAAATCATTTATATTAAAAACACATTTTAAAAATGTAAATTATTTATTGAAAAACGGATTTTCAAAATTGTATCGTCATCATATTCAACCATTATCTATCCACTGCTGGATGAAGGTCTCTCCAAATGCTTTCCACACAAGTCTATCCTGGGCCATTCGTTTCCACGTCACCCCAACCTGTTTTCTTATTTCATCCACCCATCTAGTTTGAGGACGTTTTCTAGGTCTTCGGTGGTCTCTTGGAATCCAGTTCAGAATTTCTGTTGTCCATCGTTGATCAGTTCTTCTTGCAATATGCCCAGCCCATCGCCATTTCAGCCCTTTTACTTTAACAATGATGTCCTCTACTCTAGTTTGCTCTCTCACCCAAGTGTTTCTTTTTCGATCTCTCCTAGTTATTCCAAGCATGCACCTCTCCATGCTCCTTTGCGTTGTCTGTAACTTTCGTATTGCTCCAACTGTTAGACTCCATGTCTCTGATCCATAAGAGAGGACTGGCAATACACACTGGTTGAAGACCTTTCTTTTTAGACACAAAGGCAATTTCCCCTTCAGGATAAAACTGTTTCTTCCAAATGCACTCCAGCCAAGTTTAATACGTCTGTTGAGTTCTTTCATAATGTTGCCATCCATTGAAATCAGCTGGCCAAGGTAAATATATGAATCAGCAATTTCTAGCTCAATGTTGTCAACTTGTATTTTTGTTTCCTCTACGAAATTATTGAACATGATCTTAGTTTTTTGTAGGTTCATCTTGAGTCCAACTTCTTTACTTCTAGTTGAGAGCTCCTGTACCATGTCTTGGAGTTCTAATGGGTTCGTTGAAAAAATAACAATGTCATCAGCAAACCGCAAATGATTTAAATATTCACCATTTATTTTTATTCCCTTGTTATTCCAATTTATCTGCTGAAAAATCATCTGTAAAGCTGAAGTAAAAAGTTTTGGAGAAATGGTATCTCCCTGCCTCACACCTTTACCAATTTTGATAGTTTTGGTATCTTTATGTAACCGAAATTTTGCACTTGCATTTTTATACACACGTTTCACCATGTCAATGTACACATCCTCAATGTCTGTTGATCTTAAAGAGTTGATGACTGCTGATGTTTTAATAGAGTCAAAGGCCTTCTCATAGTCAATAAATGCCACACACAATGGAAGTTCATATTCATGTGTTCTTTCAATTAATTCTCTTAATACTTGAATATGGTCCACTGTACTGAATCCACTTCGAAATCCAGCTTGTTCTCTTGGTTGAGCTGCATCTAATTTTTTCTGCAGGCGATGTGTTAGCACTTTTGTGAAGATTTTATAAATAGCAGGTAACAAGCTAATTGGTCGGTAATTTTTCAAATCCTCTTTATCACCTTTTTTATGCAAAAGAATTACTGTTGCAGAATCCCATTGGTTTGGTATGTTACCGCTGTTAAGACATTTGGTAAAGAATTTTGCAAGTATGTCTTCTACATATTCTCCAGCTTCTTTTAGGATATCTAATGTAATACCATCATCACCAGGGGCTCTTCCTTTCTTCATACTTTTTATTGCAAATGAAACTTCTTCTTTTAAGATTTTAGGAGCTGTTCCTTCGACTATTTCAATGTCTTCGTTTAATCCACTGTTACTTTCGTATAGATTTTTGTAGAATTCTTCAACTCTTCTAAGTATTTCTTCCCTATTTCTTGTTACGGTGCCATCCTCTCCTTTTAATGCAATGATGTGTTTCTTCCCAACAGATAAACTTCCTTTAACAACCCTAAGGCTCTTGTTATTTTCAATGGCTTTCCTTACTAGCTCACAGTTGAATTTTCTTATGTCTTCTTTCATGCTTTTGCGCAGAGTTTTACAAAGTTCTATGTACTCAATCCTGGAACTGGTATTTTGATTGTCCACCTTCATATCTCTTCGCCTTTTCATGAGCTGTTTCGTCTTCTCAGATAATTTGCTATTGTGCTTTTTACAGGTTACACCACCAATTTCCCCAGCAGTTTCAACTATTGTCTTAACAATGTTTTCATTTGCTTCTGAGATATCACTTTCATCAATAAGTCCTTCCAGTGCAGAAAAGCGATTTTTTAATTCCAACTTGAATGCCTCGGTATTTTCTTTTAATTTCTTTAAATCCACCCTCTTACTTACTTGTTTCCTAATGAGCTTCTGTCGTTCTAATTTAGTATTTAAGTGCACTTTACATCTCACCATTCGATGATCACTTCCAGTATTAAATCTGTTCAGTACACTGCAATCTTCAATAATTGATTTCTTGTTTGCCAGGATATAGTCAATTTCACTAGTTCCCCCATTTGGGTGTTTCCATGTCCATTTTCTTTGCGGTTTCTTCTTAAAAAATGAATTCATGATGCTAAGATTTTCAGCTTCTGCAAATTCGATGAGTTGATCGCCACGTTCATTCCTTTCCCCATATCCGTATTTACCAACCGATGTCTCTCCTTGTTCCTGTTGTCCAATTCTTGCATTGAAATCCCCCATGATGAGCTTGATATGTTGTTTCCCTTTGGTGTGTAACTCTTTGATTTCTTCATAAAATTCTTCAACCTCTTCGTCGGTATGGCTTGATGTTGGTGCATATACCTGTACTATCTGAAGTTGGTATCGCTGGGTTAGTTGAACAACGAGCCTCGCTGCTCGATCTGACGTGCTTTCGACTTCAAGAAGGTAGTCTTTAATTCTTTTGTTGATTAAGAAGCCAACACCACTTGTTCTTCCAGTTTCCGTTCCTCTATAATAAAACAAATGTCCACTTTTAAGTTCCACCAACTCTTCACCTTTTCTTCTAACTTCACTGAGTCCTACAATGTCCCATTTGATCTTGTCTAGTTCCTCTTCCAATTCCTGAAGTTTTGCTTCAGAAGCAAGGGATCGTCCATTAAACGTAGCCAAGGTCAATAACAAACGGCAGCCTGGGCCATTCCAGTGATTCTTAGCACCCCCTGCTTTCATGCCACACTGACCGCTGCCTTGATCAGGAGCACTCCAGCACCTGGAGACTAGGGGCCATGGTTTCTGGTGTGTCAACATAATGGAGGAATTAGCCATCATTTCACTTGAAGGCGGGGTAGGACACTAGGTTACTGGCCTGGCCGGTTCCACACATCGTCACATACGTTCAGCGTGTGGGTCTCCTTCCAGTTAGATACCAGCAACCCTTTTTCAGAACTAAAAATTGTATACAGACATATAAATGGAAATTCTAAATATGGTTCGGTAATTCGGTAGCCCGTCAAAACTAAATAATTAAATATGAAATTCTCAAAACTAAATAAATATAAATGAATAATAATCCGCCCAAGACTAAATAATTAAACAAAAATTCAAAATATGGTTTGGTAATTCTTTACAGGTCAAGGTTTGTGTTCTTTACCACATTCATTACAAAAATTACATTTCAAGGTTATGCGAAATGCCACGAAGAAAATCCATATGTTCCATATTTGCATAATTTTCTACTAATGCTTCCAGGCGTCGATTCAGTTGCACATATTTAGTTTTGCTAGCATCTGGGTTGCGAGTACGTACAGTAAGGCGGGTTTTAGAATAGACTGTTTCGTCTGGGCTATTTAGTCTCGGGCTATTTTAGAATAGACTATTTTGTTGGGGCTATTCTGTCTTGAGCTATTTTGACGGGTCACGTTATTTTATATTTTAATTATATATATTTTATATTTTAATTATTATATATAAATAATAATAATATATTAACAATAATAATAATAATAATAACATATAAATAATAATATATAAATAATAATAATATATAAATAATAATAATATATAAATAATATATAAATAATAATAATAATATAAATAATAACATATAAATAATATATAAATAATAATATATAAATAATTTATTATTATATATAAATAAGAATAATAATAGTAATTAAAGTAATAATATATATAAAAAGCTATTTATTGTTTTTTATGACTGAAAGCAAACCTTGATTTTTTTTTTCGTTTAAAGCAGCATTGGTGAGGGGATGGGAGAGGTAGCCTAGGTATTGGACGGAACCTACTGACAAACGTACAAAAAGTATGTTTGCCAGTAGCGTCAAACGTACTAAAAGTACGTTTGCCAGTAGCGTCAAACGTACTAAAAGTACCAGCCAGAAGGTGCAGTACTGAGGAAGAGTATTACAATTTTTTTTGAGATAATACGTTCATCATTATGTAAGGTGATCCTACATACACGATCAAATGATATACCTCTGTCAATGCAGTAAGACGGTACGTACACGTGTATTGGATATAGTGCACTAAAATACCTAACAACTTTCATACCATATGCACGACAAAAGCGACCACATCCTTGTCACTTTCATAAGAAAATAATAATGCTCGAGTCTTTAAATATGGACGTCTATGTTTCACTTGTTTAAATATGGTAATGTGTATTTTAAATTTATTTTTGTCATACATTCCAGAAAATCCTTATTCTAGTTACAAATAACTGAAGGTTATTTTATATTTATTTAATGTATTTTACTCTTCTTGTTTGTTAGTAAATGTGTTGTTTATGTTCCTTTAAAATGACATCTGAATAACTTTTTGCGTTTGTGAAACATTCCTTAGAGAGTTCTGAAAAATACAATGACTAAATGCATCATGGTAAATATTTGTGGGAACCACTTCGGACTACTCTAAGTCAATTTGAAATATTTCATTTTGAACCAAAACAAAATACTCTCCCTTGAGAACGAACAAAAACTAAAGCGCATTAAATTTAAGTCAATTCCTTTAAAATGCTTTTTAGCAGCGCTCAAATATATGCAAAATACGCAAAATAAGCACAAAAAAACATATTTGTTTCAGGGAAAACAGAAGCTAATATTTAGGGCAGAGAGAAACTACCTAATACATGTCTATAAAAGGGATGTTTACGGTCCTTCATAGCAAAGCAAATTAACCGAACCTGAGTCGTAATAAACAAATTTATGTAAATAGTTCTAAGCGAATGATAAAATAGTTAAAATTTATATATATATATATATATATATATACCACTCCTTTAAATTATATTTCGGTTTAGATAGCAGAAATCTGTCATCGGGTGTGTGTCGCTTTTGCAAAATACCCTTCAAAGATCAAGTAAAAAGGTTTGAGGGAGTATATATGTCGTGGAATTGTGCATATAAGTGATGTATGAATAATTAAGTAAAAATATTCGAAATTCTTGTTGTAAACTTTATCAATGAAAATACAGGCGCTGAATGAAAAAGTAAATTATTGATTTAATTGTGTATTGCTTCCTTGTTTTACTGCTTTTTTTTTTTTCAAATATTGACAGCTTATTGAGTCAACGCAAAATTCATTTAAAAAAATTACTCCGAACTTGTGTCGTACTTTTAAAAAACCTCAACTGGATTTAATCCATTTTTTGCTTAAGCACCAAAAATACGTTTTACTTTAAAAATATGCAATTTCCTGAAAAAAACAGTCGATGTTTCCCAAAATTTCTGTAATTACTTACTTTTTCCCGATTTATCCTTATCGGCATAGTTTTAGAGTAAAACTATATATAATTAATCCCTTCGACAATGTTAATAATAACACTACTATCTTATGTAATATAGAATGAATATAATACATAATATTTAGTTATTCGTATGCGTTAAAAATTTATATACGCATAAAGCATCTTGAAATGAAATTAAAATAAATGTACAGTGAAAACTGTCTAAGGCGGAAACTTGCTCAACACGGAATTTTTTTACGGTCCCTTCAAAAGTCAATGGTAGTTAACATTATCTAACACAGAAACTGTCTAACGCGGAAGCGGAAAGCACTATTTAGTCCCGTTAAAGAGAAAAGCCTGCATAAAGCGGAAAATCGCTGGCAGGAAGGAAATTTTCTCAGCAGAAAAAGGAAAGAGGGTTGTAATACAATGCAAATAGCAAAGTGGGGGATGACGAATAAAAGACATTTTACAGATATAGAATGCCCTTGTCCGCATAGGCGTAGCCAGGGGGTGGTTTTGGGGGTTGTAACCCCCATTGCAATGAAATTTTGTATATTTAACATAGGAATATATGAGTTACAGCTCTGTAACCCCTCCCCTTAAGCCTATAACACCCCCACATGAATTTTCCTCCTACGCCTATGCTTGTCCGACCACCATTTTGCACACCACCCACCCACCATAGCATACCCAGAAAGTTCATAAGGGGAGGGTTACAGGCTTACAATGGGGGGTTACAGAGCTACAACTCCATTGTATTTACATGTATACTATATACAATTTCATCGCAATGGGGGTTACAATCATAATCGACCCCTCTTACGTATGCCAGTGCCACCCACTTCTTAAATAAAAACGTTCATTATTAACCAGAACGAAAAGTCACTCATATGGACTTGATCAATTCATGGATAAACCCACCACAAGGGAGATTATATACAAGGGAATCCTTATCTTTACAAGGGAGGTACTTTATCGTTACAGTTTTGTTTGTTTGTTTGTTTGGATTTTTTATGGCGCAAGAGCATCTGAGCTATACTGCGCCACCGTTACAATTTAAGCTTACGTAATAGACTCTTTGTCACCATATTGATCGTAATTACTAAAACCACAAAATAGTGCAAAAATTAAAATTAATAAAAATAAAATGCAGTGATAAAATAAATATTTTTATCAAAAGGAAAATAAATAAAGTTCGCAAGATAAGACAAATAAAAACAATTAGCATATCCAGTCATCTCTTACCACTGAATTTAACTATGTATGTATTTGTTTTGCATGTAACCTCCATAAGGCGGAAACCTGCATACTACGGAATTTTTTTCCGGTCCCGTGAGTTTCTGCCTGAGACAGGTTTCACTGTAAATGGTTTGATTAAACACGCTTTCTTTACGTTCCTCGTAACTTTTTAATAATAGACAATTAAATAACAATAGACATTTAAATGAACTTACGATTCTGAAATAAAACTTTACATTATTACTTATATAAAAAATATAGTATCGTACTCCTCGTTTCAGAAGACATTTCTTCATCGCATTTATATAGCAATAAATAAAATGAAGAGCAGCGGAACAAGCATTGGTTCCTGTGGCAGTCCACTGATCGTTTAAACTTATATTATCTCTTTAACCATCACGTTTACATGAAGCTCGCGGTCAAAATCGTAAATAAGGCAACTATCATGAAATAGATTCTATAAATATTAAAATAATTCTTTTCAAATGGCAATGTTTTATTCTTCGCTTTATAGTAATAAGCGTAACTCCCAAAATTACTAGGTTTGGGGTAAATACAGTCTCCCATCTTTTCCATTCTCCCCTTAACATCAGTCAAGCACTAAAAGGGGTTGATGTTAGACCTGTCCCCCTCCTCCACGCCCGATCCAACCCTTCCCTTCCCTTTCCCCTTGGAAACTACCATCCTTATCCCCTCTGGCAAAGCTTGTTCGACCAGCGGGCATCGATTTTTCTGAAATTCCCCTCAACCCCTAGCTGATAAGGGATTTTACGGGGAAGTGTAACGCAGGAAAAGCCTGAAGGGTTTGCTAAAGGGTTGTGGGTATCTGAAAATGCTTTGGCAATGTCCAGTTTCCTGCCGGACTCCTTTAAACAAAACCAGAAAACTTGAAGATTGAGAAATGAGATTGGGCAATGATCATGGAAGTTCGGTAATATCAATATGGTTAAGCAATTTAAACAAAAGTTGTAAATGCATATTCATTTCAACAGAACCGGGAGAATATAATCTTGACCCTTACTTCCTTTAGTTTGTAGAGAAATGTTGGTTAGAACAGTATTCCTTGATCCACACGATGTTTTGATCAATGAGACACAAGAGATATTGTCAGAAAAACCATGCCAGAAATCAAAAAATTTTACAACTTGTGCTCATCATGATCAATACAGTGAAGCAAAGGTGTGTGTACCCAAAACTTGAAGAAAACGATCTCTAATTAGCACTTCATTCTGAGCTGTGCGAGCCCTCGACAAACAGACTTTCGTGAACAGCCACTCTTATTTAAATTAAATATAAATTAGTATTTAATTTTATGTACGTACCTTTAGAGCTGACGCCAAGGGAGGGGGCGAACCGGGCATTCTCCCGGAGCGACAGTCTTTTAGGGCTAGGAAAATGGGATTATTATAAAAAATGAAGTCCTTTTGAGGCGGCAAAACACATGTTCACCCCGAACGACATAATACATAGTGCCGACCCTGCGTACCTCAGTAATCTAGTAATGACCATCTCTGTCTTCGAGCTCTCCGGACTGGGTTCGACTTCTAAAATGTTTGATTCAATGGAAGCGTGGCGCAGTATAGCCCAGATGCTCTTGCGCCATAAAAAAACCAAACAATCAATCAATGGAAGCGTATCCAAAATGTTTGATTCAATGGAAGCGTATTGTAGTTCCAAAGCCACGTTAAGCTTTCGGTTCCATCGCAGAAGACCCTTAGCACAATTTGGAGACGTAAAATATGCAAACTTAATCAAATGCTTTAAAATTATGTAAATTCCTTTTACAGCTTGTTTTTTGTATCGTAGCATCTAATCACGTGATACTATTAACCCTCTGTCTGCTTATCCCGTTATTTCCACGAGCAGCATTAAAGTAACGAAATTTGCTCATTCCGCGATTTCTGCGGGTATGCAATTTTTTTCATCTATTTAAAAGCGCATCCCGCTTCTCCACCGTTTAACTGTCGGTAATGCATTTTCTACAATATTTAGACTTCTAGTCGTAGTTTGGTCAACAAATGGCGTTATTGTCGCCTAAATTTTCGTATTTGCATAGAGTTCACTAACTGATTTTGCAAGCGCTCCCTTTGTTATCGGTTTTTGTATTCAGAATATGGCTTGCAGGAAACGTTCAGCGAGTGATTTTTATTAGTTAGATTAGTGAGCGTTGATTTTCATTAGATTTTCAAAATTTTTGTCTTTATATGATTACTCTTAAAATTGATTTTTATGAAAGCCTGTTCTTATGCACGAAATTTATATTAAAAAAATCTTGTTTACAAAAATGTGCTACATATTTTAACTCTCAAATGCATATAGATTTGAAATATGTAATAAAAATATATGCAATTTTTGAAGCGACTTTGATAAAAAAAAATGCGGAGCAGTCAAAGGGTTAAGGTATACCTTTTAAATAATATATTATTAATTATTAAGTTTATCTGTTAAATCATAATGCAGTCGAACCTCGTTAAGACGAACACCAAGGGGAACAGAAAATCTGTTCCTATTAACAGTAATTCGTCTTATCCGGAAAGGGTAGTATGCTATACAATCTGACGGAACTTCAGAAAACGGTTCGTATTAAAAGTAATTCGTCTTAAGCGTGTTCGTCTTAACGAGGTTTGACTGACGACGGTAGCTGGTTAACGCTCTGACGACGGTAGCTGGTTAACGCTATCGAAATAGCTATCAGCAGTGTTATCGTGTTAATGATTTTATCGAACTGCACCATAAAAATTGTTTTGCATTTATTTCTATCTAATGTATTGCAATAACCAACAATTGTCCTTCTTAATTATTATATTGTATAAAATAGAGAATGATGAAGATGAATGAATTATTCTATAACGCTGTGATTAATTATAGCGAAAATTATATTTTAAATGTTGCTTGTAAAACATGACTGTTTTGCATGCGAAAAACAGTTTCGAGACTCCTTCCCTAAACTGCAATGGAACAACCCGTCTGGTAACGGGATCGGACGTCAGGCCCGCACGAACGGACTATATGTTTCTACGTGCTTAATAATAAAGGAATATTTCATTTGTGATTATATTATAAAAATATCGCCTTTCGATAATATATCCTATAGGGTAAATCCGGGTTACATGCCACATGCGATATAGATTGCTCACCCCCTAGTTCTGAAACAGGCTGTGGGATGACACTGCAAAAAATACCAAATGTGCGCCATTTAGTATTTGAAGCGTGTTTGGTAAAAACATCGTGTTCCTGTGCCTTTTTGTTTTTAAATTAACAAATATATAAGGTGAGTTATAGAGTTTATTATGAAATATTTTCGTGTGCTATCGTATTTTGTATATTACAGCTAAGACTTTAACGATGTCAGTGGATTCCCTGTTTGAGCGAAGCATAGTCTTAGTGTAGAGAGTTTTTATTGTTATTTCGCCATGTTTGAATTCAAGATCAGGAAGGCGTGGGGTGAGGCATCTATACCTTACAAATTGGTATACATGCCGCAGTTAAAATCAGGGACATATGCCGCGCGTATTCTTTCGGATGTTAATTTTAATTTTTAGAATTTTTTGTTATTTTGCGCCAAATGCCGTTAAATATAATCGCAAATCCTAGTCAAATGTCTCCAATTTAATTATAATTTTCTTTTCTTACAAATACATAAAAATATCATCAAAGTTTTCAAAAAATCCGCCAAATTCATAAAAAAGCTCTCCAAATTTCTTTTTTTTTTCGTCATTATTGAGACTGGAACCATCGAATAAACATGCACTTGAGTCGAAAGCATAAGACTTTCCGGATCCACGGTCACCTACCAGTCAAGGTTTGCCTGAAAAGTACATTGAAACTCCATCGAAATATTTGCATGCAATATCTCCAATTTCAAAACTAAATAAAGAAAAAAGGAAAAGCAACGAAGAAATAGGCACTTGTCTTAACCATTGCAGAAAACAGAAGACCGTTAAAAGAAAGTGTTGGAGAAGAAAGTTGGAAAAGAAAGAAATAGAAATAACGATAGAAGGTGGTTAGATTATGAATCAAATAGTCATAGTACTAGTTCTGAAGTAGATGATGTTTCTTGGTTTGATTCCAATGATGGTAATTCTAATGAGATAAGTAAAAGAAAAGAAAGTGAAGCTGGGTCATCACAAACTTTGGATGTGAATACATGCAATGAATATGAAGAAAATTATTATCGCACAACAAAAAAATGCGAATGGTTACGTTGTGCTATATGTAAGTAAGCGATGGCTTCACGCAGAATGTACGATTTTCGATGAGCTTTGTGCCGACTGTGGGAGAGAGAGAATAGATTAAAAAATTAGTCCAGCCTATTTGAAAAAAAAAGTAATTCATTTATGTCATTATTTTGTCCATGTTTGTTCCGATTCTGAAAATGAGTGCAAAATAAAAACAGCAGATGTTTTTTAAATTTATTCAATTTTTATGTTTTATAAAATCGCAATTTCAGTTATTCTATTTTTTCATAACATAGTTTTTGAAGAAACGTATTTGATAGGAAGTAAATTCATTTACTATACGAAGCGCGGCAAGCCTCATGGTGCGGCATAACACCCGACACACTCAGAAGAGATGCCGCAACAAAGGGTGTTAAAAAATAAATTATAGGGGCTCATTGAATTTTTTGTAAATTATTTTTTACTAATATATGTTTTTTTACTCATGCGTGGTAAATTAATTTACTATACGCAACGCTGCAAGCCTTATGGTGCGGCGTAACACCCGACATACTCGGCAGAGATGCCGCAACGAAGGGTGTTAAAAAATAAATTACAGCGGCTTATTGAATTTTTTGTAAATTATATTTTACTAATATGTTTTTTTTTACTCATGCGTGGTAAATTAATTTACTATACGAAACGCAGCAAGCCTCATGGTGCGGCGTAACATCCGACACAATTGGGAGAGATGCCGTAACGAAGGGTGTTAAAAAATAAATTATAGCGGCTTATTGAATTTTTTGTAGATTATTTTTTACTAATATATATGTTTTTTAAAAGTGTATTAATTATTATGACTAAGTAAATTTCATGTTTGTGCGCCATGGGTCTCAGAATATCGATTTTAAAAAAAGTGAGGCATGTAACCCGGATTTACCCTATTTAAATAAAAATTAAAAAAAATTACTTTCATACAGAAGCATGATGATTTTAAGGTATCAGCTATGTGGAAATAGATCAACTGCTATATATTACGGTAAGTTGAAAGGAAATGTGTAGTCATTATATTTATTTACCTCTGGAGATAAACCGGCAGCAAAGTATTCTACTTCTTTACAGGATTCCCATGCGATTTAATTAAATTTAAAAAATCAATTTCGTCATGCAAATTTCCAGAGAATAGGGTGGGAAACGGGTAATTTACACGGTCGTGGACTCCCCTTAAGCAAGCTCAATTTAACAGCGACTTTTTCACCACACCGATTCAATTATTCAATTTCATCTAAATCGTTTGCCCGAAAGTGTAATCGATTTTCTTAAATTCGTTTATTTATTTTTTCTACGTCATTTATCGCTGATTTTAAAGGTACAAAATATGCGAAAAGGGAGCATGGGAATAAAACCGCGAGCTTTTTACGATGAACATGGTTTGTACATAAAATTCACATTTCCTGGATACAAAATTATCCTTATATATTTTTTATTTGGGCAAAAGAATCGTATTTTGTATTCTTCGACTAGCGTTCCGAGTTCTTGTATTTTCTCATGTGAGCGTCAAAAGAACCTAAGAATATAATAACGACTGATGCAACTCTTTCATTAGAAGATGCTGCAACGAAGGGTGTTAAAAAATAAATTATAGGGGCTCATTGAATTTTTTGTAAATTATTTTTTACTAATATATGTTTTTTTACTCATGCGTGGTAAATTAATTTACTATACGAAACGCAGCAAGCCTCATGGTGCGGCGTAATACCGACACACTCGGGAGAGATGCTGCAACGAAGGGTGTTAAAAAATAAATTATAGGGGCTTATTGAATTTTTTGTAAATTATTTTTTACTAATATGTTTTTTTAAAGTGTATTACATTATGACTAAGTAAATTTAATGTTTGTGCGCCATGGGTCTCATAATATCGGTTTTAAAAAAGGGTACGGCATGTAACCCGGATTTAACCTATTTAAATAAAAATTAAAAAAAATTACTTTCATACAGAAGCATGATGATTTTAAGGTATCAGCTATGTGGAAATAGATCAACTGCTATATATTACGGTAAGTTGAAAGGAAATGTGTAGTCATTATATTTATTTACCTCTGGAGATAAACCGGCAGCAAAGTATTCTACTTCTTTACAGGATTCCCATGCGATTTAATTAAATTTAAAAAATCAATTTCGTCATGCAAATTTCCAGAGAATAGGGTGGGAAACGGGTAATTTACACGGTCGTGGACTCCCCTTAAGCAAGCTCAATTTAACAGCGACTTTTTCACCACACCGATTCAATTATTCAATTTCATCTAAATCGTTTGCCCGAAAGTGTAATCGATTTTCTTAAATTCGTTTATTTATTTTTTCTACGTCATTTATCGCTGATTTTAAAGGTACAAAATATGCGAAAAGGGAGCATGGGAATAAAACCGCGAGCTTTTTACGATGAACATGGTTTGTACATAAAATTCACATTTCCTGGATACAAAATTATCCTTATATATTTTTTATTTGGGCAAAAGAATCGTATTTTGTATTCTTCGACTAGCGTTCCGAGTTCTTGTATTTTCTCATGTGAGCGTCAAAAGAACCTAAGAATATAATAACGACTTCAACTCTTTCATTAGAATATAAATTGTGAGAATTGTTCCATTCCCACGCAAAGTTATTTAAAGAACCAAGAAATCGAAATGATTTTTTCTGCGGAAGTTGAACATCATATAGAACTTCAGATCATGATCATAATTTCCATTCACATTCTCTATGGTAAGGAAAAATACACATCAGCGTTACTGTTTAAAAAGTCTGTGATATCACGTTGTCTCCGTAATTCGGATCTTTTCTTAAAAACAATCGTTACAGATTATACACAAATTTATGAGTTCTGAAGAGTTATAGCTTTTATTGGATTCGGCAAATTTTATAAATGCATTTAATAAAAAAGCTGAAGGCGGTTTCCAAGAGACTTTAGCCTCATCTGCCAATATCTCCTTCTTTATCCGACCTGGCGGTTAAGATCAACAAACGCTCGAATCCATCCGGGAAAAAAACAAGCGCGAGCAGCTCGATCGATGCCGGATTATAGAATGTGCCGAACCAAAGAAATGCCGTATTAAAGAGTTTATACTGTAATAAGAGATTTTTTGAGTAAAATTCGACATCCGGACTAATATTTAATTTTATCAGTTATCCGTACACTACTTCCTTTCGTAGCGTCACCGTTCATAACGGATATGAATGAGTGAACATTTCAAAGTCACCGCTTTTAACACTAGAACTACCGACACTTAAGACGAAGCTATTTCTACCAAAACCAGCCAAAATGACTGGTCTTTAAAAAATACGTAATAATAAAATTTTTTTTTTTATTTATTGAAAAATTAGTTTCTTACAAAAGGAATTTCATGCTGTGTAGTACATTTTATGTAGTACGTGGGACCATGATCCCTAAATGAGGATTCTTACATTTTATCACTTACTTATCACCAAGTAATCAATAAACCTATCCCATACTGCTGATACTAAAGCAAATTTATCGCTTTATAGACGTTGACTTCTCTCACTTTTTTTATCAAAGCGAATAAATCTCAAAATTTCGGTAAAATCATTTCTACTCATGGTGTTTGCAAAGAAGTTTGGTCCCCATTTTTTGTTCCATAAATATGAAACTTTCAAATTTTTGTTTCGTATGCTCCCCGTCCATATAAAACTCCAATGAAAGCTTTCAATTTTTTTTTGTTAGTTTCCATTTTTTACCCAAAACTCGAAAGGCTTCTAATTCCGTGCAAGATCTTATATGTTCAAGCATATGGTCGTCGATTACTAAAGAAAATACGCTACTTACTTCACCTTTCATAATATTTTTTTCGCATATCCTGTTGGACCGGATACGTCTTTGAAGATATTATGAAGTGGTAATCTTCCAGGACTAGACCCTTCTTGTATTTTTCCCCAACAAGTTCCGTTTGCAGCAATTTCATTTTGATTATCTTGTCGTATACTTTCATTTTCATCTTCAGAACTTGAAAGCACTCAAGTACATCTTCTTTTACGAGAATTCAAAATATTTTCAAATTCACTATCACTTTCTGAGGACTTCTGAACATTTTCTTCGTCTAAAACCTCATTATCACTATTTTCACTATCAAAAATTTCATCTTGGGTACCGCATACTTCATTTTCAATTTCTTCTGATTCACCTTCACTGTCATAGAGTTCATCATCCTCAATATCAGAGCATTCCATTCCTATATCGTTCAGGTTTTCCAAAATTTCAGAGATTTTCAATCGTTTTGCATTTTCAGGGCTTATAAAAATAAAATCAGAAATAGTGATTACATAAAGATTATATTTGTAATCATTTTTCTCACCTTATACTAATTGAAATAATATGTCGTTTATTATAATTTATATAACTATTTTATTATTATTTATTATATTATTATAAAATATAAGTGCAATATCCATAACACATTCTACGTCAGATCTAAATGAACGACTAAATATATTTTCGAAAATGTGGGCATGAATGCATTAGATTTTGCATTAGCATTATGATCGATATTGATTTTTCTTGATAATTATCACCATCATACTGAATGATACGCAATAAAAGTTCTAAGAAACTCTAAAAATTCTAAAAAGTTCTAAGAAACACTTTGTAGTTATACAAAACGAGTATACTTGTTAATTCCTGATCGGTAAGCAAATTGCAACATGATTTTACACTTTAACTGGTAGCAATTTTGACTGGTGCTGGTATAAATAGTCATGATACAAAATTATTTTGTATTCGTTGAATAAAAAAAAATTATATTCATTACACTATTTCTTGAGTTATCGCTGCAAAAGTCATGACAGTGTTGCGAGAAAAAAATGTAACATGAAGTAGGAATTTTAAAATAAAATTGCAAAACCAGTCATTTTGACTGATGTGGCAGTTCTAGTGTTAAAATAAGCTCAGCTTTTACCTATACTGAGCTTATTAGTAAAATGAGCATTGGTTTATTGTATGCTCGTATCGGATAGCTTAACATACATAAAATGAATGCCGGGATTGATGTTGACGTGAATGATTATGTTGAATCAAGCGAGGATCGAGCAAATACTTAAGCATCTGCGATAATGGGAGTTATACAGTGTCCTCTTCCAACTTAAGATATTGTTTGGATTTTTTATGGCGCAAGAGCATCTGGGCTATACTGCGCCAAACCTACTGAAGATAGAGAAGTAGCAATTAAAAAAATTATGGCAAGGCCAGGCATAGTGGGATGGGGGTAAATCCCTCCCATTTGAACGATATTATTTCAAATCCCTTACGATAGAAAAAACGTTTGCATCACCGTCCCCCATTTTGAGTGAAAAAACCTCCCCTGTTTGAGTAGTAAAAAAGTTGCTCAAGTAGGGAAAAAATGTCATTCGGCGTAAAAACGATGTAGATAACGGGGGGGGTTGTGTCCCTGAACCTCCCTTTCTTACGCCACTGATTGAAAACGAACATTACATCTGTCTATGACTTACGAAGTCAATGAATTAAATTATCTCATACTTCGTTCTTTGTTTAGTTGTCAATGGTTACTCTTCCACAAAGTTAAAAACGTTCTCTGCAGTGCTAAACATTTAAAATGCTATTTGACGGAGTGTGACAGGATCGGAATAATTATGACGTATTGTAATGGTCAGCCCACTGATGAAACGTCACACGCAGTTTGATTCAGGCTGACCAATGGGGATTTGATTAAAAGATTTCCTGAACCACGGCAATCCAATGGTGTCCCATGTTCAATTGCAACGTCATTGGGAAATGGCCAATGGGGAAACAGATGTGCGGAACTCGTAAAGAATGGCGATGGTGAGTCAGGAATTGTTTGCCAAATTTGGCGACCTGTCAAGAAAAAGCCAACTAACGGAGGACTTGTGAGCAATTAAAGAAAAATCGAGTAGTTGTTTCTCTCAGTTCAGAAACTATAAATATAAAACCAATCGAACTTTATTATTTATTAGTAATTTTTTTAATTGATAATAAAAATTTATTGTTTTAGCTCATATAAAATTACAGGCGTGTTTTTCCCCAATAAATATATTTTAATAAAAATGATTAAATAATGATAATTATAAAACGAAAGAAAGAGAAGACAATGCTCGAGATAAAAAAAAATCCTTGCAAATATAGTTTTATAAACAAAAAAGCAAGAATTGGCTCGTCTGATACTAAAAGAGTAAAATCCACCAAGTTGGCGAACTACCAGCTGGAACCTTTCACCAAAATCATACAAAATCTCGCCAACCATAGAGGAAGGCAGAGGCGGGTGATGCGTTGGGATGGGATGCCTTAGATGAAGTGAAGGTGAAAGAGAGGAGAGGTGAGGAGAGGAGATACGTTGCAGGGTTTCCCCGTCTTTCCAAGCACGTGCGAGCACAGAAAACATGACAACCAAGGTAACTTCTTTACCTTTTTTTCTTTCAAAATTGATAAAATACAGTGATACCTCTTAATAACGTCGTTATGTTTTCTTTTAATAACGTTGTTCTAATTAAGCATTGTACTTCGCTGCTCCAGCGGATGTTTCATAAAGTTACATCCACGTCTTTTTCTGTTTTCGACCATTTCTTCTCCTTCCGCTGAAAGCCATAGCGGATATCACTCTATTTAATTAAATTAAATATTAAAATATATGACTTTATACACAGATTAGAAATAAAATCGTTGATTTTGAATGCAGCAAGAAATGGTGACTTGCATTGTCTCCAAAGTCGTAAACGATTCAGAAACGCATAATGCATTTTTGATTTAAAATTAAAGAGGTCTGGGTATTTTTTGCACCCGCCTAACAAGAAATATAATGAACAAGTTACCACCTAAATTTTTGAGACTTTACAAATTTTTGAGACTTTACAATCTCGGAATGACATGTATTACTTCTATGGGTCCTAGAATTTGGAATTTCCTACCTAACAGATTGCATGCACTTAATTCTATTTCTCTTTTTAAAAAAACGTCCACAAATGTCTGCTAGAATTCTAACTGCCTTTATTTACATACACTGTATTTTCATTGCGATAGTATTAAGATGTTATTCTACTTGTGTTATTACATCGTTTCATATTATTATTACAACGATCTTTCTTCCCTCGGGCAGCGTCTTTATTCCTTACTGCTAAGGCGGACATCATTCTGCAATTTTCAAAATGTATACATTTATGTTATAAACTATGTGTAAAAAATCAACAAATTTTCAGGTAGTCAGCTGTATAGCAAAACGATTATTTATTGCTAAAACTTTACGTTTCGATTCGAGCTGTGCGAATCATCATCAGAAGAGGTTAAATTACATGAAAAACTTTTGAGAAAATTGTAGAATATACATACGTTGCGGAAACAGTATAAATACGTTGAAATAAATTATTATGAAATTTTAGGGACGAATATAAAAGCCAGAACAGAATAAAATATCTTCTGTTTTGGCTTTTATATTCGTCTCTAAAATTTCACAATAATTTCTTTTAACGTATTTATACTGTTTCTGTAACTTATGCATATTCTACAATTGTCTCAAAAGTTTTTCATGTAATTAAAGCTCTTCTGATGATGATGATTCGCACAGCTCGAATCGAAACGATTTTAAAGATAGCGAACTACAATTATGCGGACAGTTTAAAGTTGCTTACGATTAGACCCAAGAGTTACCCAGTGTATTATTATTTTTCATTATGAAATGTTTATTTTTTTATATACAGTAAAACTTCCATATTTCGAACTTCCTTCCATTCAAGTTTTGGCTTTGAACTTCCTTCCATTCAAGTTTTGGCTAATCCAGTAATTTTAAGTTCCCGTTGATTGCATGGATAAGCTTTTTTGATATGCAGAGGTCCTACATTCACTGCATGGACATTAGTATACGAGTAATTACTGTCAAAGACAATTATAGCGAGCACGATTATAACGAGAATCCGGTTATAACGAGCCCTATTGTAACGAGAACCGAGTTACAACGAAGGTAAATAAAATTTTTGTTTTGGCTACATTCAAAACACACGACGAGCTGAAAATCCTTTACTGAGAGAGAAAATCCGTTTTACCAAGCTCGCTATAATCAGTGTCGACTTGTTGATTGTGTGTGTGTATGTTTAATAAAATACTTAAACATGTTTATACTTAAGTGTTCAAATGCCATAAAATAGTTAGGGAAAAGTTATTGTAGTGTACGTAGAAAATATTTATTTTGAAGTCGTTGTTTGTATTTGATAAATTAACAAAACATCTATACACTTAAGCGTTGAATTGCAGTAAGGTTGTTGGAAAATGTTCTATTCATAAAGACACGGGTGAGAGAGCAAACAGGGGTAGAAGACATCGTTGTTAAAGTAAAAAAAAAAAGCTGAAATGGCAATGGGCTGGGCATATCGCAAGAAGAACTGATCAACGATAGATACCTGAAATTCTTAACTGGATTCCAAGAGACCACCGAAGACTGAAAACATCCTCAAACTAGATAGGTGGATGAAATACGAAAACGAATTGGGGTGACGTGGAAGCGAATTGGCCAGGATGGACTTGTTTTAAAAGCATTTGGAGAGACCTTCATCCAGCAGTGGATAGATAATGGTTGAATATGATGATGATATATATATATTCCTAATGCTTTCCACACAAGTCCGTCCTGAGCAATTCACTTCTACGTCATCCCGACCTGTTTTCTCATTTCATCCACCCATCTAGTTTGAGGACGTTTTCTAGGTCTTCGGTGGTCTCTTGGAATCCAGTTGAGATTTTGCGTTGTCTATCGTTGATCAGTTCTTCTTGCGATATGCCCAGCCCATCGCCATTTCAGTCTTTTTACTTTAACAATGATATCCTCTACTCCAGTTTGCTCTCTCACCCAAGTGTTTCTTTATGTATAAAACATTTTCCAACAATTTTACTGCAATTAAACGCTTAAGTGTATAAACGTTTTGATACTTTATCAAATAAAAACAGTGATTTCCAAATCAATATTTGCTATATACACAATCATAACTTTTCTTAAAAGTTGTAAAGAGGTGACTTTTGGAAGAAGTAACTTTTCTTTTTTGAAGTTGAACGTTTTCTGCGTATACATAAACACATATATTTCTTAAAGTTGATTGCCATAATTGCCTGCCTTCTCCTTCACCGTTGTTTCTCAAACACGTGTCATGCAATTCGTTGTGAAAGCTTAATGGGAAAACATGTTTAAATTTGTTTTCCTTTTCGAACATTTTCACCATTATAGAAGAGATACTTTCGTTCACATCCCAAACACTATTATTTGTCTTAACAATAACTATTTGATAATATAGCCAGGGATCGACTGGGCCGCCGGCCAATTGGCGCCCGGGGCCGATGCGCCCCCATGGGCTATATAACTTGCCCCCCTACGATAATCCAAGGTATGCGCCGTTTGGGAGGTCATAGTCCGCCCCTGAATGGAAACTTTGGATTTGGGAAACTTCATTTCTCTTCACAATTTTTTAAAGTTACTTAATTGGAAAATATCAATCCTCTGCTGGTAGCTCCCGTGATTTCCGCTGGTTCGGTTCCAAATAAATGCGCACGCTGAATTCGCCAGAGAAGCTTTTTTGCCCTGCACTTTCCAGAATGGCCGCGTTGTTTCATCGTGTATTTGAAAAATTATTTTATTTCACATTGTTTTCTCTTATTTCATAGTACCAAGGGCGGATCCAACGAGGGGAGGATGGGGCGGTCGCCCCCATCAGGCTTAAATAGGAAAAAAATAAAGACGATGAAGGATATTTTATGTATTGTTTGTTACGACTGTAATAAACAAAAGTCTTACACAGGCGTCCAAAGTCTCTAAGTCTCGGAGGAATGTGATGCAGACATTTTTACAGGAATCTACAAGTTTCTCGCCCTTCAAACTACGTTTTCAGTAAGGGTTACTTCAGCAGAACGTAGTTTTTTATCGTTGAAGCGCCTTCAAACTTGGCTTCGAACGCGGATGACAGAAGAGAGACTTTTAATACACACCCACAAAGACATTCATATTGATGTAAATAAAGTGATTGACAAATTTTCAAAGAAACCAAGATGGCTTGATTTCGCACTATAAACTTCAAATTTTTTAAAAAGTTGTTTGTTACAAAAAAAAAAGTAAAATAATTACAACGTTTTTGTAGTTTAAATTTAAACTTGCTCTATTAATTACATTGTAAATAATCGTTTTGGTTATTGTATATGTCTACTCAGGGCTGGGTTTACGGTGTTAGCCGCCCTGAGCAAAGTAGATTTTAGCGGCCCTGGAAAACGCTTTGACAAAACAAAATTGATTTCCTGATACTTGCAATACATTTTTGGCGGCCCCCAGCCAGCACCCCCCCAAAACACGGCTCTGTATCTACTTTACTAGCTTATCCTTCTGTCATACTAAACTATAATCTATCCTAAACCATACAGTTTAATTGAATCGGTCATTTTGAATGGGGTTATATTTCATTATTTTTCTTTGGCGCAGTATAGCCCAGATGCTCTTGCGCCATAAAACATCCAAACAAACATCATTTTCCTATGGAGTTGACCCCTTTTCCAAATAACCGTTTCAATTAAAGAAAAGCCTGACTTTAATTTATTTTCGTAAATTAAATATTTTGGTGAGTATAAAGGAAGGCTAGTAATATAACAACATTTACCTAAACTATTTAACAGTCCAAAACTAAAAATTTCCCCGTGAGGGCTCACGTAATAACATACTGAATCCATCCTTGGATAGCACTATAAGATCGATTACATTTCGGAGAGAAGGGAGTTATGCAGTGCTGAATGTATTAGTCAATTCCTGCGCGTTGTTGTTTTTGTTAAATTTCTATAAAAATTACGGATGTTGTGCTAATAATTTACGAAACTATTTAAATTATTAAGGAATTCCAAAGTTCATTATAAATACATTACTAGTAACATATACAGACGTAAAAAGTGTTAACTGCAGTTCTTTCGACACTGGCTTAAGGTTTAAAACACCAAATTTCTGAAGCCAACTGCTCACTTTGTTAATTAAGTAAAGGAGAAAAAAATTGACAAAGGGAGCAGTTGGCTCCCGAAACGTCGTGTTTTTAAACCTTACGCCAGTGTCGAAATAACTTTTTGTTATGGAATCTCATGGTGAAACTCTGTATTGTTTTGATAGAAAGTGTTGTGAAAGTATTTCGGAGTCGGACCTCGTCTAAAATAGTGTTCCTCAACTGCCAGGCCTCGAGTGATTCTCCTGAAATTTGTTATTTTCATTTTCCAAGGATTCTTCATGAATAAATATTTTATTGCGGAAATATTTTGAGAATAATAGTCATGTACACGCCGAAAAGCTCAGACCCAGAGGGTAAATAACATCTGTGCACAAATGTTAGCTACCAAGTCGTATATTTTTAAAATGCAAGTATTCATGAATAACGGGGAATTTTAGGACATCGAAACCTTTTAGCATTTAAGGAGGAGTATATCGCTCCTTACATGACCGGACGTAAAAAGTGTCTGCAAGACGATTACAATAATGTGCAGTGCATCAGCTGTTTTGAAACTAAACGAAATAGCATCAGCCAGTGGCGGACTGGGGCGGTGCGCCCTCATGGGCTATAGGACTCGCGCCCTCCGAAAATCCAAGGTATGCGCCCTTTGAGAGGACCAGTTCACCCCTGGCATCAGCTACAAATGCTTGAGACCAGGACCAGTCCGCCCTTAGCATCAGCTACAAATGCTTGAGACCAGGACCAGTCCGCCCCTGGCATCAGCTACAAATGCTTGAGACCAGGACCAGTCCGCCCCTGGCACCAGCTACAAATGCTTGAGACCAGGACCAGTCCGCCCCTGGCACCAGCTACAAATGTTTGAGACCAGGACCATGCTGCCCCTGGCACCAGCTACAAATGTTTGAGACCAGGACCATGCCGCCCCTGGCACTAGCTACAAATGCTTGAGACTAGGACCAGTCCGCCCCTGGCATCAGCTACAAATGCTCGAGACCAGTCAGCAAGGACGTATGTAACCAGCGACGTGCATGTTAACAGAAGGAGTGTACTAATAATCTTTATGGTTGTGTGCCATAATTAATTGTTCATACTTGTGGTAGTTCAATACTGAAAATTTAAATAATGGGGGAGGGGTATTTATAAGTAAATTTGTTGGGACCGGTCCCTCGCTTTATAAAAAAGCATTTACCGCACCCCGTCCTCATAAAGGTTGAGAATCACGTCTAAAACGATCCGTCGTGGAAGGTTTAATGATAAATTATGTTTTTCGGAAACATTGCACAATGAAATTCCGATTTCATATCAAAGTTTTAAGCTACACGATTGTGAAATCAGAGAAAATCACTTGAAATAGACGAAGAAAACAGATTACAGCGTAAATTCGGAGTGTGACTGTAGAACGAAAACAGGAAGATGGAAAAACAGGGGAACCAACAGCAAAAACTGACACGGTAGACGGTAATCGGATTAATGAAAAGAAGGAAAGAAAAACACGTTTTCTATAGCGTTTAGAAAAACACGTCGATATATCTTGTGTTTTATTAAATAAATTATATATAATACTCTATGAGCTTAAAGTAAGTAATAATAGTAATATCTTAGATACGAAATATTGTAATGACCACTGGTACAATTCGATTGAAATAACACCACACAGTCTTTAGCTACATGGTTTTAAAGCCCTTTCCAGCGGGGTTCGTCGAGATAATGCTATCAAACGGGAAATTTTTGTTTTCATACACAATTGAGGGCAATGAACTCAGAACGTTGGGATTGTTTATTAAAATAGATATGCAAATCAATCGATTTCAAGTCTGCAGCTTGGTTTATGACGGAAGTTCCCACGTCTACTTAAAAGTCCTTAAGAAGTCATTATTTTTGGTTATAATTTTTAAGGACCCTTAAAGGTACTTAGTTTTCGTCAACAGCTCTTAAATCTCCTTATTTATCGTGAAATCGGAACGGTACTAACGTGACGATTCGAGCACGATTTTTTCTACCTTTCATACTGATATGTAGGTGATTTGCATATTCACGCACAGTCAAGTTAAAATCAATTATAACACGTAAAGGCAAAAGACTACCTAATGTAATAATCTGAGGTAGCGGTCGCCAACCGGTGGTCCGCAGAAAAAGCTGGACATTATGTGCATTTTTAATGATTTATTAATAATAAAACAAAAATAATATTCTAAGAAATTCTCATATTCTGAATGACAATTTTTGCTTTTGTATTGCACTAAATTCACGAAATGTGCTTGATAGGATTCTAAACGTTTGAGTACTAATTTCTAAATTTCCGTTAAAATAATTAATTGTAAATTTTTATGTCGATAATGTACTTGAAATAATTATCGGCAATTAGTGAAAAATTCCCCACTTACCGCAATGCGGTTACAAGGAGAAACTGCGGTTACCAGGAACCCTGTTTATCTTCCAAAATAAATAAATAAATAAATAAATAAAACCGTGTTAATGGCTCGCGAGATTTAAAATTATGAATTTAGTGGTCTGTGATGTCCGAAAGGTTGGCAACCGCTTGTCTGCAAGATTGCTCTCTAAGTTAAATTTGCGTCATAAAAAAGCCAATCAATCAATCAATCAATCAATCTAAGTTCAAGATATAAATGCTAATGATAGCGACTTGTTTTGTCGAACACTAGGGGGATTGAGTGGTGCTTTTTAATAAAAAGAAAATAGTGATGTATTTAAAAGCTAAAATTACGTTGAATTAGATATTGAATTTATTTAAATAAAACTGTTCTAACTTTTATATATTATTAATGCTATATTCATTTTTTTATGGTTAAAATATGCACATATACACATGTGGAAAAGTAATACACGATGCGAACGAAATACTTTTATTCATATACTAAGTCGAAGAGGAAGGGGTGGTACTTGACAGATACATGTGAGTTTAAAGCGGGGGGGCGCAACGTCCGCGTGTAAGTCTAAAGGGGGGGCACAAGAGTAAAAAGTTTGAGAATCACTTAGTCGATAGCAATGCTGTGAAGGTGCAATATGGTTTTTGGCATACCACAATTGGTCCTTAGAAAAGATTGTTTAGGTCCTTAAAAACTCCTTATTTTTTTTTATTTTGGAAAGAGAGTGGAAACACCGTGTGATGTACTATGTTTACGCGGTACTTTATTCAGAAAATTCACACCGTACTTTACATACTTAGAAAACATCATTGTATTAATTATAATATTCTTTTAAAATAAAATTATTAAATAATATTATTAAATTTTTTACTTAATTTTAATAATTAAACCTTTGCCATGCCGTGTATTACCGTGGTATTGCGTTATAAATGTAGTAAAAGCCCTCTTTAACGGACACCCATCGGAGAGAAATTTTTATTTTTACAAGAGGGGTATTATCGTGAAGGAGTGTTTTGCCGGCAATTTTTTTATCTGACCTTAAAACAGGGTGACCGTATCTGAAAGGTGTCCGTTAACAGGGTTTTTCTTGTAATTATAACAGGATAACATGAAGTTTATACGTATTCGTTACCTCGTTTACATAATGGTTCTAATTTTCCATGATTGATTCTCGTTTACTTCAATATAATTTTTATAAAGTAAGCAATACATATTTCTTCGAATCTCATTCAATATTCTGGTCCG
This sequence comes from Dysdera silvatica, assembly GCA_006491805.2. Classification (NCBI taxonomy): domain Eukaryota; kingdom Metazoa; phylum Arthropoda; class Arachnida; order Araneae; family Dysderidae; genus Dysdera; species Dysdera silvatica. The sequence continues at coordinate 93,556,993 of QLNU02003225.1, read as the reverse complement.
TTTACAGTCCCAGATTTAGAAAATTTTAATTTATTTTCTCGCACAGATTGAAACGGTAATCTTGATCTTCCCAACTAAGTTGAACGGATTTCTTTCCGCAGGTCAGCTGAACGGATTTCTTTCCTCAGGTCAGCTGAACGGTTTTCTTTCCTCAGGTCAGCTGAACGGTTTTCTTCTTCAGGTCAGATCAACGAGGATGAATAAAAAGCCGTAAAAGCGCGAAATTGGCAACATAATTTTTGCTCCAACAATTGGGGGGCTCCTTCATCTAATTACTAGAAGAAAAAAGCCACATTATGTTGAAAGGCGCACTAGAGCATCTTCATAAGCCAGGTAACCTCTTTATGAGCGTGCAAGTCCTACGCAGGGGCGGACTGGGTCCTCTCAAAGGGCGCATACCTTGGATTATCGGAGGGCGCACCGGCGACCCAGTCCGCCCCTGTTCCTACGGAAATGTATACTTGCACATTACCTGTTGAGATACATAGGCGCACAGACACAGTGTCCTAAAATTTAAAATATATAATCTGTAAGAAATTATTCCAAATTTGGATAAAGACATCACCATTAGAAACGGACCCGAACAAAAATGTCAAAAATATTTTCGTTCCTAGTACATAAACGATCTCCAAAGTACATAAACAATCTCCAAAGTACATAAACAATCTCCAAAGTTCCTTTCAATAGTATCATTTTTACTAGGACCAAATACGTTTCCACGTTACATAGTTTGGATATTAAATCTTTTTTTTTTTTGATTCAATTATTGCTGAGAGAAATTAATTTTTTTCGGGGTATCATTTCAGAGTATGTTTTACGTGATATCGCTGGCGTAAGATTGGAATTGATATCTATGAAACTTCGAGAAATTTTGATTTTATTTCTTCGGTTCTACTTCTTATAATTTCAGATTTATTTCCATGTTTATATAATTAGAAAATTCAATTTCGTTTCTTCAGGATCACTTTTTACATCGCAACTTTACAGAAATCGCGGCACTTAAAAATAATCATTTCTTTATTTCAACGAAATGTAATTTTTTACCAGTTTCTGCAAAAATCGATGTTATATAAGGATATGACAACTCTATAAACGATGTTCAATATAGTTAACACCACAAGTGGTGTTAAATATAGTTGATAGAAGTATTTTTTCCGATAGTGTGTGGCAAAAAGGACAGGCGCCAGACATGTTTGTGTTGTTCGGTCTATTTATGACTCACAAACGGAGTCGGAAAAAAATAGCATGGGGGGTGAGGGTCGAAACGATGGCGTTAAACAATATTCGTACTTGGGGCTGCTATCTCTGTCCCTAAACTCCTCCAAAGTTGGAGGGAATATCCGTATCTGATCGTTAATAAAAGTAGTTAACATATAACCAGATCTGACCAAATAATCTTCTGAATTGAATAATGGTTGGTTCATGGATGTTGTTAGAATTTCGACCTTTTCTGTGTCGTGAGGAAGAGCCAACCTTAGGCGTTCCCCAGGATGCAAAAAAGGAGGAAAAAGTCCACAATTTTGCACTTTCATTTTTCATGGAATTAATTACATCCAGTGAAATTCGTGCCATTGTTGAATTATTGTTTGTAGAAAGAGGCTTTGAAGCCAGATTAGTTTTCTTTTGTGTTAAAGGAGGTTTCGAGATTGCTTATTGACGGTGCGCTGATTAGAGAAAGCATGTCTAATGGGGCGCCATCAGTTTAGACAACCTAAAATTTAACTTTCCTGTGCGGAAGGGGTGGAGTTCGCTTATCTTTTCGGAACAGTAATCCTTCCAAACCGGAAAAGAACTTTGGTCCACAGGATGTTTTTTTTTTAAATATCCTTTCTTTTTTAGCTTTCTTATGAACTTGTTTTTCGTTTTCAGTGTAAACTAGCTCCATTCTTTAACAATTACGAATAAAGGAAAAACAATAACGTCCTTAAATGCCCCTTCATCGTTTGTTGTAAACCTGTGAAAATATAATAAGGTGCTCTATTCTATTTTTCACATTTCGAATTATACTACATTTAACACACAACTTCGTCGCACAAATCTTCGCTTATTCTTGTTGTAAAAAAGGGTATAAAAGCACCATGTTTCCTTTTACAACACATAATAATTTCAAAATATTTTCACGAAAAATATTGTAAGGAGTTTTTCCGAGCCGTTTAAAGGAAAGCAACGCTCAAAACCGAACACAGGGTTTAAGCTGGCTCAAAACATGCTGTCGCAAAAATGCTAAAATGGGAAAAAAGTTGTAGCAAAATGCTAAAAAATATTAGTTGCTTTCGTTGTTCGAAAAATCGTATCAATGAAATTATTTATATCAACGATGCTTAACAGGTGCTGTTAAGAATTTTGAAGAGGAAACAAAAAGGAACAAGAAAAGATCGCTGAAGTGCAAAACGGATATTCTGGAATCGGGGAATCCTGTTTTCAGAGAATAAACTGTGGTTAAAAATGCCTGTCGCATTTTCGCGATGGGCAATAATTTTTTCTTCGCATTTGCGAAAAATGCGACTGCAGCTTAAACCCTGAACCTACAACAGTTTGGTGTTGTAACTGATACTCAACTTACAACTTGGGAGAGGGTGGGATGTTGTAGAAAATATAGGGATATTAAAAAAGGGATAAATGGGGATTTTTTTTTTATAAAAATACGTTTACGATCCAATTCAAACCTAAAATGGAATCTAGATTAATCTGAACAAAAACTATATTCCCGTCTCATTTTTATTAGCACATGAGTTCCATTATATACTCCATCTTGCGCCCCCCCCCCCCTACATGACTAGTAGAACACAGGCTCGTGTTAAGTTGTGTGTGCCTGATTTATTGACATTCGATAAAGGCGGTATTGTGTCTCAATCTTCCCCCCTCTTGTCCTCCCCTCTACACGAGCCTTAATATCATAAATGAACGGGAAAAAAGGAAAACGGGAAAAAATATAGCCCCCCATCCCCTTTCTTAATGCTTTGTCTGCTGTTGGTGTTTTATGCTGGTCATTCCATGGCGGTAGTTTTGTGAGCCTTTTTTTACTCATGATGCCGAACGAAGAAGGGTTTCCATAAAATAAACAGCTCTGTCGCCAATGATAGCCACCCTTCAATATTTATAGAATAGTATATAATCAGGGCCGTAGCCAGAAATTAATTTCGTGGGGATTCATGTATCAGTACAGTCACAGCCAGTGGCGTAGGCAGAAAGTTCATAAGGTGGTGTTATAGGCTAAATGAGAAGGGTTACAGAGCTACAACTCATATATTCCTATATTAAATATACAAATTCCGTTGTGATGGAGGTTAACCCCAAAACCGCCCCCCGGCGACGCCTATCGTCACAGCGTTTAAAGCCGTAGCCAGATCCCATTAAAAATTAGTTCCGGGGACCTGTCCCAAGATTCCCCTGGATACGGGCATGTATATAATCTATAGTTTTACTATATATCTGGGGGGGTGGGGAGACAACGTCAATTTTCAGAGGGTGCGTTTTAATTTGAAGGAAATTTGAATTAAGATATTTTTAATCATATGAAATTTTAGGGCGAATGCGATTATTATAAATAATATCAACATCTTTAAGGTATTCTGAATTTTTAAAACCGTTCTTATTTCAAGACGGTCATTCAAAACGAATGATTAGGCGGCAAAAAAGGTTAAAATTAAGAAACTATTGTTTTATTACAATGCTTTTTTATTTCCGCCAGAACCGTGGAACATCGCCAAATATAGTGCAAATGTAATTTCGTCTTCCGTTGGTCATAAACGGCATGTCATAACGGGGTTTAGTGCCGCTTCCCATCGGGGGTCGACCTCCCCTTCCTCAAATCTTTCATATTTTGTCCTGACCTCCTCGCCAAAGTTTTTTTTTTTCGTTTTTTTCCGGGGTGGTTTGAATTACGGCACAAGAGATGACACGCGACGGACATTTTTATGCCAGTATTTAGTGTCATTGTCGTTTTCAGCGGCGGTTAATCGCTTTGCTGCCGTGTGAAATCGATAAGATGATGGCGGCAAAAAAAAAAAATTCATTAATTTCTCCTCGCTATGAATTTTAAACGACATTGCTAGGCGACCCTGAACTTGATTTTTGTTCGCGGGTCAAGGTCCTTTTTGTTTTGCTAGACGATATTTTTTTTTTCTTTCTTTGTTCTGTTGTTTCACGTTCTAGTCATTTTCCGAGATAATTCACCAAGACAGCCTTCAAGTACGTATTGACTGGCTACTCGCCAAGTTGGATACATGCCAATCCAGGCAAGAAAAAACAGGAAGATATTATAAGTGAGGGAAAAAAAATGACAACAATTATCTCGTCAGTTTACACGGAAGAAGTGAAAACTTTCCGTTAACATGACAACAAGTGGAATTTTTGTCAAAAAAATTTTAAAAAATTTACTAATAAAATTCGTTCTATGCTTTAAGTCGAAAACTAATACAGTGAAACCTCGGTAAAGCGGCCACCTGGGTAAAGTGACCACTTTTTATAAGAGAAAACTGGTAGAGATTAGTCATGCCTATGGCAGTGTCTGTCATGTGCAGTGACCACCTGTCTATGTTGACCATTGCAGCCCAGTCCCAGAGGTGGTCTCTTTAGGCGGGTTCTACTGTATATATACAAAATTGCATGGTAATGGTGTTTAAGACTTCCATCACCCACCTCTGTGTACGCCAGTGACTTCAATTCTTATCGCTAGGCCCAAAGACCCATAGATTTCTAGTAGTGTAGCTTCTGTGAGTCCCCTGTAATTAACACATTGGTTCCCGACAATCGATATAGTGAACACTATGGACTATATAACGCAAGGCAGATGGGGGGCTCCAACTCCTCCCACTGAATACCAACGCACATTTTTCACTGTAACACCAATTTACACAACCTTTTATTTTAATCGTTGGAGCCACCCATAATTTTTGAATTGCAACGCCTTTTGAATAATACATATATATAATATATTACATAACACTGTAAGATGGACAAAATCATTCGTTTTGATGACTGTATTCTCTCTTTCTCATTCTTTTAAAAAGAACGGATCTTTTGGACTCCCGTTCCAGGAAAGAGACGGGGAATCATCATTCATTCATTAAGTGAATGCATATGAGAATCATCAGTCTCTTAAGTGAATACATTCTTATTGGACATAAAGAACGGTCGTTCCATTCTCTCATTCACGGATCACTTTTACGTGACGGCGCATACGTACGTAACTCCCATCTCCTTTTAAAAGCAATTCTTTGCTTCTTTTTATCATGGGAGATTGACCATATTTTTTGGCGACATTTTATGTTCGGGAAAGTTCACTGAAATATCCCCTGCGTGCCTATCTGTCCTGGAAACAGTTTCAAATTGCTGAAACGGGCGAAGGCGGGTGCAAAAAATTGTTTTGCCTGTTTATAGCAGCTGTTTTCTTGAGGGCAGAAAAAATAGCTACATATTTCATGGACAGGCGCGTGTGCACACACTATTAAAAGAGTCTACCATTGTCGACAATATGGTTTCTTGTTGCATTGACAATGGAAGAAAGTAAGCGCTAGTATTGTGGGGGTGACGCGACGGACACAATTGTCGGTTGTTGGTGTTTTTTCCTCGTCGATTTAGTACTAAGAAATCGAAGGTTTGTGAAGAGGGGGCGATGGTAGTGCAATTCGACCGTGTGTCAGAGAGGAGTTTGGAGTGTTTATTTAATCATTTATGGATGCTGTTTACAACAGTTCCCATGGACGTAGTGTTATGTGGGTCCACATGGAACCCGAGCCCCAAAATAAATTTTAATACGGGGTTGAGCGATCTATAACTAATATTTTACTAATATTTAAAACAATTTAATTTTTATTTACGAGAATGTTTTGGCGCACTTTTATAGAATAGTTATTTTTTATTATATTATCCATAACCTCGATTATCCGAACGGGGCGGACTGATTTCCGATAATCCGAAAGGGGAGGACTGATTTCTGCTAATCCGAAAATTCAGTTTTCAAAGTTGTAAAGAAGCAATATTTGTCCAAAGACATCTTTAGTTGCATATTACTAAGTTACTATATCTATAAATGAAAACGTTATAAATACAGCCGATTTTCTTTTCGTGCTGATGTCTTTTATGCGGTTTATATTTTATTCGAATTATATATATATATATATTATAAATATATATATATATATATATATATATATATATATATATATATATATATATAATATTATTAAATATACTTAATCACTGCCACGAAAGTGTTACGACTCAAAAAATACTCATCTTCAGAAAACGAAAAAAAAATGTTTCTGGCTAAATTGAGGGATGTTGTGTTCATCTAATGACATGTGCCAACTTGTGGAAATCCGAATAACTTATGGCTTAACGGTTTTCACGGGAGGATGCAGCGCTGTTTTCTACATTGTAACATTAAGTAATTTCCACCGAATTTTGAGTTGTAACACTTTTGTCGTAAAGGTGCGATATGTAGATTAAAATTAAAAGATTTTATTGCGCATGGATGGATACACTCTTATACGCAATATTCGCCGATGAAAGAAGGTTTCCATGTGTCATGTTTTATGTACTCTCTATTCTGAAGTAAACCCACGTATTGCCACGTCACTCTCCAACGCGAGCTAAAGAATTCTACGTCCAGATAATTTGAACTACATAAAAAACTAGTAAATTCATCATCGCAAAGTTTAATTACTAATTAAAAAAAATAGAGCTACATTAAATACCCTCTTATAAAAGGGGGGGCTTGAGTGAAAGCCCCCTCCGTTAGCTATCAAAACAATATTTTTTTTAAGGCCGCATCGCACGATCGTCTTTAAAGCCACTTGGGGTCTCCCGCCATAAGTTTTGAATTCCTAAGCTAGTAATATAGAACGAGCACCCCACCCACCCCATAATTTTTGAATTACTACACTAGTGACAGAATGATCAGGAAGGCTGTAAAAAAAATAAATAAAAAAAATAAAGCGCCTTTAATTTGCAGATCTGATGCGAAAATGATCTCTTCTAGTAATGAAATTGATTTGTCACCAATTTGCAAACCGTGCAGATCATTATCGGATAGCGAAAACGAATCTGATGAAAAAATGTGATATTATTTTCTTTTAGTAAAATCAAGTAAATATAATTTCAAATCAAATTTGTTTTAAGTTTCAAATCGATTTAAAACTTTCGAAGGAATTTGTTAAACATTCCTATTCGCTTAAATTTATATGAACTTTTTTTATGCGGCTTAAGGTTCATTTTAACTCATTGCTTTGATTTTATCAAATTTTAGAAAATTGCGGAACGTATATCGAATTTTTCAACGTTAGTTAAGTATTTTTTATGCGATTTTCTGAGGAACATATTTGCGGCATAAGAGACCCAACTGTTTTGATTAAAATTTTGGAAATATCCCTATATCTCCATATACTCAGTAGAACTCGTTGATAACGAGCCTGCATTTAGAAAGGTTGAGAGTAGAACTCGTTGATAACGAGCCCGCATTTAGAAAGGTTGAGAACCGCTGGTTTAAACGATTAGCCCTGTCTACACATTAAACGTCATTAACCGATTTCCGTTAGAAAACTGCAAGTAAGCACGTGAATAGACCCAACACTTGTAGGAATGTGTTCAGTGACTGAAATTCTATACTTCAGCGCGTATGTTTCTTTCAGTGTTCATTCTTAAACACATTTGACACACTGAAATTCAAATGGTTGCATCAGTGGCGGATTTCTAAGTGGGCACACAAGGCATATGTCTAGGGGCGGCAGCTAAGAAACCAAAAATAAATCATTAATTTTTACATGAAATTATTAGTTTTTACATAAAAAGTATTAGCTTTTGCATGAAATTATTAACTGTTACATTAAATTATTAGTTTTTGCATGAAAATATTAGTTTTTACATGAAAAGTATTAGGTTTTGCATGCAATTATTAGTTTTTACATGAAAAGCGTTAGCTTTTGCATGAAATTATTAGTTGTTACATGAAATTATTAGTTGTTACATGAAATTATTGGTTTTTACATGAAAATATTAGTTAAAGTATTCGTTTGAATACTTAGTATCACCTTCACATAAGAGCAGAGCTTAAATTGGGCGGGAGCCTGGCTCCGGTACTTCTTCATTTTTGGCGATTATTTAAATATTAGCCAGAACCCCTAAATAGACACTTTCATGAAAAAAGAATGAATTTGAGATTAAGGTCAAGCATTTTGTTGTCCAGAAAAATGAACATAAATAATTCGCATGATTTATCGATTCTTTTGCAGCCATTCAATTTTTTAATCGATGTATCATAATATTAGGGCTCCTTCACTTTTTTTTTGTTAGAAATTAAGCCCTGCGTAAAAGTACGATGTTAGTGTATATATTAATGCTGTAAGCTGTTGCGTCATTTTTAAATGCTCGTAGACATTAACATGCCTTCATTTAAACAAAATGGAGAAATTTTGCCGACACAGAAATCCAATAACTAACTGTATAAAATAGACAACGATGCGCACACAAGGTCGTTATAACAGACCGCGAAACAGACATGCCAAGGGCTTATCCAGGATTCATAAACTGGGGGTGTACAAAATGTTTAGGGGGTGTGGATTAGATTTCGTGTGTGTTTAGATGTCGTTCAGGGGGTGTATAAATGAGATATGCGACGATAACGGTAACTCGAATTTGCTTAACATCACAAAGAGAAACTTACGATTTTTATTTTGTTTCTTGCGATATTCTTCTCGTAATCTTGTTATTATGAAATAATGAAAATCGTATAATAATCTGTCATGTTTCCGTCTAAATATTATTCCGTATTTATCATCATCGCCTCCTCCTTCTTCATTATCATCATTACATAATATTCTTTATTTAAAAACGCTGATATATTTCTTCTAAATTCGTTGACTAAATATTTTGAGGGCCACATGAATAATCATGTGACGCGTAGGCCACGTCAATACCAGCTTAACCAGTTGCGCAACTGGGTTCGGACCCAAAATCCAGAACAAACCGACGCCCCCAAATTACATTTGTTTTATAACTTTATACCCCTTATTACATTTGTTTTATAACTAAAGTAGAACCCCGATTTTTCGAACTTCACGTAACCGAAATCTGTGCTAACCTTCACACTGAAACTTTAATTTCCGGTTTATCCGAAAATGCTGCCATCTTTCGGATGATCGAGGCAGTTCTGTAGTAAACTCTTTTTCATTTGCGGAAAAAAAAATAGAAATAATAAATAAAGTAGGAAAAGAAATATAAGAATAGTAAAGTTAACAAAAGGAAAGAAAACAATAAATTAGAAAAAGTAAGAGGGTAAAGAAAAAGAAAGGAAATGAAAAGCAGTAATGGAGAAAAACATCGACGTCTGCAGAATAATCGGGGTGAAGTTACAGAGCTCCAATTCCATATATTCATATGTATATACTCACAATTTCATCGTAATGGGGGGATTACAACCTTCTCCCCTGCGTACACCAGTGGAGTAAGAGTAAAAATAAGTAAAATTTATTTTTACTTTTTTTCTTATTATTTTCAACGATGTAAGAAAAACTATCATAACGTTTGGAGAACGACCGTTATCTTTATCAAAATGTCTTTTTTCGAAATGACGAAAAAGTGAGAATGTCCTGTAGTTATATACTCACTTGTCAGTTCTGGGCGGGAGCGGACACACTCCCGCCCAGGTGCCGACTATGAATTTTGGGGGCCCAAGCCCAACTTCCACTTGGGGACCCTGTGACGCACGTATTGGATATATATCTGAAAAACATACTCACCCTTATTTCCATTTAAAAATGCAGGCAAGAATATGCTTTTTGATCCCACTTTCACGTTAAAGTCGGTTATCAAAAGGATGCACTTGCAGAGCTCAAGTCGTAACGGTTTTGGTAAAAGTGTCGAATAATGTGTGACATTGGCGCAACAATTTCGTGTTTTTGAAAATTCTGCTCTTTTAATTCACAAAGCTGTAATAATTAGTAATAGTTGTAATTAGATACCAGCTATGACTTCTCTGAATTTGTTTCGGATTGTAAATCTGAAGAAAAAACGTTTTTTTGTATTAATTTACTATTTTATCACATTAAATAAAATTGTCAAATAACATTTTTTGGGGCCTCTTCTTTCATGGGGCCCGGGCGCAGGTCCCGCGAGCCCTTGTCATAATCCTTGCCTAATCTTCCTGATAATCCTTCATTTATCGTGAAAGTTGAAATTGTTTACAGTGAAAAAAATGTATTTTTTGGGGTCATGACCCCTGTGACTCCTCTGTGTCGGCGCTTGATTCTGGGGTCACCCACAAATATGTTCCTGCTTTTTCCCCATCTCTTCTTGAAAAAACTTCCTTATTCTTATTGCAAAATATCTTTTAAAACATACCTTATTGCAAAATATCTTTTAAAACATATCTTATTGCAAAATATCTTTTAAAACATACCTTATTGCAAAATACTTCGAGAAAATAAAAACCTTATTCCAAATACTTAGAAAAATAAAAATCTTATTCCAAATACTTAGAAAAAATAAAAACCTTATTCCAAATACTTAGAAAAATAAAAACCTTATTCCAAATACTTAGAAAAAATAAAAACCTTATTGCAAAATGCTTAAAAAAATGTTTTATTGCAAAATACTTAAAAATCCATTTTATTGCAAAAATTTGGAAATTTGAAAGGTAGTTTAAATTTAAAAAACGGGAGAGAAAAAATAAAATGTAATGTCCAGGACTCCTAAGACCATTAAGGCTGCCCTGGTTCGTGAATTTCCAATCGTAAAAATTCTATTACAAAAGTCATATCTACTAAATACAAATAATTTAAATAGCGTATATTTACACATAATAATATATCCCTTACGTGCTTCACTTCTCATTTTACGTACAATGTTATACGGTGGCGTCCATGTGAGTAATTCCGGATGAGAAAAATCATAATATCCTTTAAGGCTTTCAAACATTTTCGTAAATGTATAAGATACTAAAATACTACAAAAATAAATGATACTGTTTGGTAATTAGTTACATCATTCACGAAGACTTCCACAGTTACATCATTCACGAAGACTTCCACAGTTACATCATTCACGAAGACTTCCACAGTTACATCATTCACGAAGACTTTCACGGCGTCTATTAATATACATTATAGAGCTTTGCGGGTTATTCCGCAACGTCTGTTTATTAAAAACACTTAACGTTTCACTCAGTGCTATGCGGAACATCCTCAGAAGCAACAGCTGACCAAGTTTCCCTCTGTAAAATGCAAGACTTTCGCTTGGTTGCTTGGCAGAAAATGAGAAAAAAAAAATCATTAAATTACTTCATGACATTCACATGTAATTCATAGGGGAAAAAAATTACGCATTTCCCGTGAAAATTATTGAAAAAAAGACAGAAAACTATAAAAAAAAAAAACCGTATAAAATTGTAAAATACAGTACATGCGAGGTTATTTTAGTCGTTTCTCGCCTAATTTGCAATTTTTATTTTAAAGGAAATAGTTGCAATGCATGTTTCCTGCTCATATCGAAACAGGGGTGGGGGGCGTGAAGAGACTCGTGCTGCCCACGCGCTGCCCCCTTTCCTGCCGTTCCCTACACCCCCGAAAGCAACTGAAAATAGTGAAGATCGGGGAAGTCGGGGGCAAGTTCCTGTTGCACGATATGTACAGCTGTGGGTAAGCATAACCTCAAATTTCACAAAAATTGGAATCACAGTAATTCTGAGCTTACGGAACGTACCGTTTTGTTTTCTTTGAATTAATCCCATATACGGTAGAGTTTCGGTAATCTGAACAAATTGGGACGGAGACCTATTCGGATTAACCGAAATCATTACTGCAGAATTTACTGTAAATTATAATTATTTTGCTTTTCATTTTTCGATTACGACTACGATTGTTGTAACACCTATAAGAAAAAAAAACTACAAATATAAGTGACTACAATTATAGATTATAATCGCAATTACTTGCATGCAATCAGAAATCATCAGTTCGATTACGATTACCATCACGGCGATTACGATTATAATCATGGCGATTACGATTATAATCACGGTAATTACAATTATAATCATAGCGATTATGATTACGACTACCTAAGAATTTCAAAAAACGATTATGATTAAATGAAATTTAAAAATGTGATTACACGCTACGCTATTTGTCTACGTCTTACCAGTTTAGCTGCCGTTGTAGCCGACCGAAAAGAAGGGGTAAAAAAAAATGGGAACAACAGGATTTTCGGATTAGCTGGGTTTTACTGTAGTTTATTCTTTCAATTCCAGCCTCAGCGAGAAAATTACGTGAACGCGAAATATTTACGTGAAATATTACAAACGATTTACATGCAAAACATTTACGTGAAAACGAAAGCTTTAAAAACGGCATATTAATGTTTAAATTGAATGTAAAACACGATAGTTTAAAAAAACAATTGTGTCCGTGAGGATACAAATAAACGTAGTATTACGTAGAATGTATGAGAGCTCGGTAATAATATTCACTTTTGTCAATTTCTGATCAAGAACAGCGATACTGTCTGAAACGCGTTGACTACCTACCTAACAGTCGTCACTCTACCCGACATCTAAAACTACGCACCACAATGGCGTTCTTAACTTCTAATATAATGTCAATGAGTCATCCACTACAGACGGACACTTTGGCAAGCGACAATACTAATAATGACATCATTTAAAACGTAGCACAGCTTTTTTAATTGACCTTCAACCAGGGGAGGACACAGATTTTCATTGAGGGGGGGGGTCAAGGACAGAATTTGCCATGGTCTTGGAATAACACCTTTCATTTATCATGGAAATTATAATTTCTTACGGTAAAAAAAAATATTTTTTGGGGTCATGACCCCTGCGCCTGAAACACACTGTCGGATCAAATTAGCCATTACAAGTGCACGCCTAGAGAAGGAAACAAAAAGAGGAAATTTTGTCTATGAAAAAAAATACATAGGCAACAAACATACGTATTGAAATGCATTTCAATATATGAAATGTGTTCAAACGTTGAAGACAAGCGAGGACACAGAGGGGGTCACAGGGGTCATGACCCCCAAAAATATATTTTCACTGTAAAAAATTCCAACTTTCATGATAAATGAAGGGTGTTATTCCAAGACCATGGCAAATTCTGTCCTTAACCCCCCTCCCCCCCCAAAAAAAATTAAAAGTCTATGTCCGCCCCTGAACTGTCATAAATTTGCCGTTTTGTGTATTTCAACCTATAGACGCTTTTATCAATGCAGTTGCAAACATTAATTCATGTGTACTTGAACTCATGGAGGGCAAGCCGTTTACCACCCCATAAGTTCAAAGTTCAGCAAACAAAAATATCCCTATTTTTCCTTTCCTCAACATTTGCTGATAACGTCATTGTTTACCCTGCATTTGGGAAAGAAAGTTTTTCAAAATAAGTAACAGTTTGTTAAAGATATGGGGTGCGCGATTTCTCAAGATGTTGGGGGAAATTTCGACGTTCTTTGATTTTTACATGATTCCTAGC
>QLNU02003225.1:93518183-93537089 GCA_006491805.2 Dysdera silvatica | reverse complement strand
ATTTTTCCTATGTTAGCCAATGTTAATTTTTGCTTAATAAGTGGGGGTGGTTGAAATGGCCAAAATATTGCTTACGTAATACTTGAATGCTTCCTTATAGGGGCCGTTCAAGTATTACATGCGCTTATCTTTTAAAAAGTGAAGTTTGAGATTTGCCTTTTGCGGGGTCAGAATTATGAACCATACTTATACGGAACACAAAAATAATATCTTGGTCGACCTCTAACAGGCTTCATTTTGTTGTTTACCTTTTGCTTGGCAGCCTAGACCATACCGCCACCCTAACAGGCTAGTAACGCCACCATGGTAAATATTAAATATAAAATATAATGCGGTCCATCATTTATCGTGCTTTCAATATTTTTCTTTCACCAGAATACTGACTCCATATTTTAACGTTCTCCTTAAATGTATTATTTATATTAAGTGTATGTTATAAAATCCCCTTTTTATATATTGCACACTATTTATATACAATGTAAGAAACATTAACAATAAAAATGTAACAAAATACTTTATAATGTCACCAAAATAGCAATTAACAGCGTGTTAAAACTTTTTTAAATGCGATAATTTGTTATGATTACTCTCTATTTATAAATAAGCGTTTAATGTTATAACAAACTTATAAATAAATACTCAATATTACAATGAAAATGATAATAAGTACTATAATTTGCATCGCATACACATATTACGTTCTTATTTAAAAGACTTGTACCAAACAGTTAGAAAACTGACGGGAGGAGGGTCAGGCATTTGCTTATTTTTTCTTACAAGGGAGTACAAAATGGCCAGAAATGTGCTTACGTAATACTTGAATGCCCCCATATGGTCTATATTTATTTATAACGAAACTACTGGCCCGCGAGTTCCGTGAAAAATTTTCCAGTGGTCCGCTGCCCGTAAAGGTTGGACAACCCTGGTTTAAACTATATAGTAGTAATTCACTCACTCACTAAGGAATGGTTGTTTGTTTGTTTGTTTTACGGCTCAAAGACTACAGTGGTCATGCTGCGCCGGGACCTACTGTTTTCCGAGGAATCCGAACCTCTTAAGGCCTGGGGAACCAAACCCCGGACTAAAAAGGAATAAAAAGGTGACATCACCTTTTTATTGAATAATGATGTTGTCTATAATGGTTAAGCAAACGCTTAAACAGGGCATTTGTCAAATGTTTGCGGATGATGACCGTTATATACATATGGATTATGACTTACACTATGGCCGAACTTCGTTGAAACGCAAACTGTCTCCCGAATTTCCCTCAAATTGTATATAGGAACAGTGTGCCGGTTCTAGTTTGTTGGCCGCAATCGGTGTATTCGATTGGTATATCGGCATGCCATAAATAATTTCGTCGCCTCACCCACCCCCAATTTCCCTTCCTTTTTTTTTTTCATAAGTGAATATAATATTCTAGATACCTAAACTAACCCATGGGATTGACCAGCCACTGTATTTTTATTACCGTTCCATTGAATTAGAAAAGGCGAAAATTAATCTATGAAGAAAATTTTTATTTCAATTTTGAGTGAACCTTTTTTACTATAGAAGTGTTATATAATCAAATAGGGTCGCTCTAGGAATGGGCCGCTTGCGTGCACGCATGCACTGCACACCCGATAAATACCGGCCCTGTGTAGGAATTCCTGTTTTTTTTTTTTAAAACAGAGTGCGGTTAATATAAAATGCCATTTAGCGTACTTACTAATAATAATAAGCAGTGACTCTTCGAAATTTTCCTCCGCTTACCACGAACAAAACTCGCTTTTCCAAGTCTCTCCATGCAATTGTTTTTTCAAGTTCCATTTTTCCTTCGAAACAGTAAGTTCTAAAGAAGGCCAAAGTAATGTTATCTTTTAAAGAGGATACCTTTTGTTCTGATAGCTTTAGATAGGCCTGTATCCAGGGTGAAGGAATAATTGGGCAGGGCACTCAGGGATTGTTCTATATATATATAGATCACTAGGGCAAATGGGGCACAAGCATGGGCCCCAGCTTGTGTACAGGCCTGGCTCTAGAGTAATGTTTCTCAATCACAGGGCCCTGATATCAATTATACCGGACTGGAAGTGATTCTCTTGGAATTTATCATTTTGGCTTTGAAAACATTTTTCACGAATAAATATTTTATCGCGGAAACACATTCTGAGGAGGAGACTAATAGTCACGAATGCGTCGCAAAGCTCAGACCCAGAACGCCAAATAACATCTGTGTGCAGCAACTGCTAGTGATCAAACCATGTATTTTTAAATCTGGGAGTATTCATGAATGATCGATAATTTTCAGACATCGAAATCTTTTAGCATTGTCCTTGTATTATGACCGGTCATAAAATGCGCCTGCAAGGCGATTGATTACATTGATGTCCGATGAATCCTCTGTTCTTAAAACTCAATGAATACTATCATGTGTGTTTAAATGCTAGTGTCCAGTCAGCAGAGTTCACATCAAAGAGTGCGCTGTTTTACTCTTTATGTTGATGCCATAATTAATTGTTTATATTTATGATAATTTAATGCATGAACTTTTAAAAAAATGGAAAGGTATTTACGAGTACAGTTGTTAGGACTTGGCTCTCGTCTGTTAAAAATAGAATATACCTGGTTGTGGCTTCATGAAGGCTGAGAAGCACTACGTTAGAGGACTGGGATGACCGACCTCCTTATAGCGTAAATTTCGGAGGTAATGGAAAGTGAAACTGTTCTACCCTGGTCAAAATGACCGGGTCATTTTAACCAGACTAGCCTCATTTCCATTACCTCCTAAATGTACACTATAAGATAGTCGGAAGTCGGTTCATTCGAGTACTTGTCTCACACACACACACACACACACACACACACACACACACACACACTATGTATTCAATACATATGGCTTTTGTATCTCGGGTATATATTAATGGAAAGGGAGGTCAAAGGAAAGATGGAAATAACCAGTGAACGACCGTGTGAGAGACAAGAGCCTGATGGAATTAAGTTGTGGAAATCGTGAAATCTGGAGAAAATTCATTAAAAACAGTGACCTTATAAAATGAGATGAGGTGGGAGAAGAGCAGATCCTCGCTTCCAGTCACTGGCGTACGCAGGGGGTGTCGTAATTCCCCCATTACGATACAATTTTGTATGTATTATATGTAGTTGTAGCTCTGTAACCTCCCATTTATAATCCTGTAACACCACCCCTGTGAATTTTCTGCGTACGTCAATGCTTCCAGTCCCTTGTATATGGTAGATCTGCTACTGCGCCACCCATATCTATAATCGTGGGTGCTCCCAGAATTATATGCAGGGCGGTGCATCCAGGTAAAATTCAAATTGAATAATGTTTGTTTGTTTGTTTGGATTTTTTATGGCGCAAGAGCATCTGGGCTATACTGCGCCAATTTGGCGGCCCAATAAACAATTGTTGTTGTTGGACTATAGTTTCTTGCAGATTCAGTCCTTTCCCCCCCCCTTTTTTATGAGCCCAAGGGGGTGCAAGTGCACCCCCTCGGGCCGCCCATGTCTATAATGTATTTTAGTACGAGTCTTTAAGGATATTTTATCCTTCTATTTCTACTAGAGTAGCAATTTTTTTTTAATATAAAAAACAAGAGTGAAGACAAATGGTTCGATCTCCTCTGCTGCTGATAGCCAAAAATCACTGTTAATTACAGGCTGCTATCTGTTCTCTGCTTTCGAAAAGGGACGAAAAGTACAAGTGCTAACTGGTCTAATAATGATAGGATACCGTGGCTAACTGTTAATGGTCCAGATGGGTTGCAACCCTCACACGACTTGGCCTCTTTTCCGCCAGTAACCGCCAAACGAATGTTATAAGCCTATTATATTATTTCAATATCTTTGTTGGTGGCCAGAATTGGCATTTACTTAAACCGTTGGCGTCAGTGGACTGATTATCTGCTGTTTGCATGTGTTGTTTATGAAATTGCCTTTTAAAAAGGCAAAAGATGAAGAAGAACGTATCTCTGCAAGGGGAGGTACGGACCCCCCCATAACTGTTCTTCGTACGCGTGGCCCGCAGCTGCCCGCTTTTTCCTTGGTCTTTTTATTGCTCAATAAATCACATGGCAAGCGCGATACACGAGAGCTGTACAGGTCCGATGATACACCCCTCCATCCTCCATATCCTCCTCTTCTTACACACAGACCTTTTCTCCTACTCCTCCTCCTCCCACTACTCCATACCAAGCAACTTCTCTTCCCCTTTTAAAAGCTCCACTTTTGCCATCTGTTTCGTTTAAAACTGGAAGCAACCAATGAAGTTAAAACTAACAAACATTCACTTAGTCCTCCCTCTTAATTCTATGGCATATAAGGGGTATAGAATGCTTCCTCTAATTTCGAAAATTAATTCATAATAATCTTTTAAGAGTATCAATGATCGTTATATTTTGTAGAGATAAACCACCAAGAGCCAAAAATACTTTAAGAGGAAGCTTCAGTCTGACCCCTCGTAGCATGAAACCCATGTTATTCAATGGGAATCTTTGTTTACATATCTTTTTTTTTTTTTCCAGTATTTTAAAATGATCCTTTCAGCATATAATTTCTTACTTCCCAGTGTATACAGGCTACTAATTAATTATGTCATTTTCATTAATGATCCATTTGAAAAAGGAGTTCAACTTTGAAATTAAGCTGAATGAGGTAGTAGTGATTTTAAAGCTTTATAATTTACAAAGGAAAGAGAATTACAAGATTTTAAAAAGTATAACGTGTATTCACCAGATTGTTCTCTTTCAGAAAAACATTACTTCAAATTTATATACATATTCACGTATTAATGAGAGCGAATTCTTCTTATAGTACTTTGCCTAAAATTACCGATTTCCAACGCAAACTCCGCCTCCTATCGTTCAGGGAAAATACAAGGGTGGAAAATATTCCCCTCCCCACCGTAGGGTGGTTTTAGGGGAAAAACTTCTAAACGCCTTCAGCTAGTAGGAAGGATGAATGAATGAATGAGAGGTTCCTAGGAATGAAATCTCGTGTTGTGTTCAATTCCAGTATAAATAATTGGACTCGTGTGTGTTTGCGTGTTACTGAGTTTTTCAGCGTTCTCTCATTTCTTCTTATAAATAACTATTTTATAAATATTTAAAAGTAATAAAACTCTCTTTACTTTATGTTCATGGCAGAAACGTCTAAAAAAGTGAGCTACCGCCACAGAAAACACAAAGTCAAGGGATCTCAACACAAATTTTCTACCCGTAGAAAATCAAACACGGGCGTCGTCCATGGGGGCAGGAGGACCCATCCCTCCAATGTTGGTATCAGGGTTCCATATTTAACCAATTTGAAACAAAATTTTATAATAGGCAGCCTCGTTTAAAATTTAAACACTTTAATTTTTAATCTGAGGAATGCGGTTATATTTTCGGCATAGTGTATTTAGTCAGTGCCATATTTCCCAATAGGCTATACTAGGCTATAGACTAGAGCGACAAAATTTTGTGTATTGAGTCTGATATAACAAAATCAATACCAGACGATGATATAATCAGACGTTTTGCCGAGAAGAAAGCTAGACGTCATGCTTTCCATTTAAATACCAGTGTTCGATAGGCATTTATTTTTTGTTAAATTAAAATTTATTTCAATAAAATTGAATTTGATTTATTATATACCAAGAAAAGATAATACTTCAATATAAGTTAATATTGTTTAATGTTTATGTTTCAATTTATGAGTTTGTTTTTCAACATATTTATTGTCAATACAAAAGTTTTGGGCGTATATTGAATGTATCAATTTTTATGTTCCTACCACTGATTGGGGGAGGCGAACGGGTAGGCAAAAGTGGCGAAAAGTAACCTTGGGGCAGCAAAAATAGCCTAGGGGCGGCAAAATGGTAAATCCGCCCATGTAATTAGTGCGAAATACAATTTCCCTCCTGTGGGAGGGGATGATTAAAGTTTAGAATTTTCACCTATTCAAATATGATAGCGAATGCACTTTCACCTATTCTTGGAATGACACGTAAAAGTACTCTCACTAGCATCTTCGAATAGGTGAAAATGATGATTTTAGTTCTTGCTCATAAATGCATTCAGCGATTTCAATTTTTCTCCAATTCAACAACAGCACTTGTACGCTCTTTAAAAAGGATATATCACAAAGTAGGGATTGCCATTTGAAATTTTAAACTTGGGGTGACCGGGGTGGGTCGAACAAATAATAAACCTTTTCTGTGTGTGTTGGCCTGCGCTCTTAGGGGGACTCTCAATCCATGCTTTTTCCATTTTTGTGTGTTCGGGTTCGGGGGGCAGAGCCGTAGCCAGCCTGGGGCTAGAGGGTGCTGAGCCCCCCTCCCCCTGGAAACGTGATCAGTTCCCCTTGAAAATAGTTTTTTAAAGTAAATTATCTTACAATTTTATTTTAAATTTTTTGTTTTGTATAAAATTGTACATGACAATGGAAATTGTTCTTTGACGTTAAAAATATATTCAAAATAGATTTTTGAGGTAGATCTTGCGTTCATCGTGTATTTTACAGAGATTTGAGTCTTCATATACTCTGTAATAAAGCTAAGGGAAATTATATATTTTAGTATATCTCTATAAGTTTTCAATGTAAAATTTGGGTTAAGAAATTTATTCATTAACGTTAAATATATTAGTCTTGCTTATATATATATATGTATAGTACTATAAAATATATTAAAATACATCAAAACATTAATGAATTTTAAGGCCCTCCTGTAGCATTTACAAGGCATACAATGACCTTTAGATACTGGCGTACGCAAGGGGTGTTGATGAGGGTTCTAACTCCCCATTGCAATGAAATCTTGTATATTTAACATAGCAGTATATCAGGGTGTCTACTCAAATTCTATTTCAAACTTCCCTGACTTTTCCAGGTTTTCCAGACCAAATCTTAATCGATTTCCAGTCACTAATTACAGTAAACAGCATCTAACGCATTAAAATTTGAGTAGTCAAAATAAATTTCAAGACCATAAAATCCACTGTCATAAACCCCAAAGCCCTTTATAATTAAATTACAGTGAATTTACAAATTCAAAAGCTGTATTAAAAAGTGCATTTCTTTACACTAAAAACTTGCATTAATTAAATATTTACAGCAACATTTTCATTTGGCTCTTTTTGAGTTTGTTGTAAAAGAGCCTATAACCCCCTT
The DNA here is from genome assembly GCA_006491805.2 of Dysdera silvatica. Lineage (NCBI taxonomy): Eukaryota > Metazoa > Arthropoda > Arachnida > Araneae > Dysderidae > Dysdera > Dysdera silvatica. The sequence continues at coordinate 93,529,934 of QLNU02003225.1, read as the reverse complement.
CTGAACTTCCTACGTACGCCTGCCTATGCCTTCAGAACCCCTTATAACAAGCGTCTAGCTACGGGCTTGGAGGGGGGGCCGGTGGGAGTGTTGTTGAATGTAGAAAACAAGTGTAATGAATAGTATTTATTATATTATACTAATGACTTCAGAACACGCCGGTTTAAGAGTTTTATGGGCTCTACGCTGAAAAAATAGAATGGGCCCCCTTAAGAATATGACCCTCGTGATATTCAATTAATAAATCACTTTTTAAGTTCACTATCTTTAATATTCAGGTTTAGCAGTAATAAAAATTTCTCGGATATTTGTAAATAAACAAGATTAGAATAACACTTAAATTTTAATAACTGTAAATTTTATTAACTAACCCACATGGTTCTGCTTTATGACCTTCGCGTCGTTATATCCGATACGAATTTCCCTACTTAGAATCTACGTAGACTACAAAATTTCTGTCGTTATAGCAGGTTTCGTCGTTATATACGATGTCGTTATAACCGATATATTTAATATAGAGTAGAATAGCAAACCAAACTTCTTGTAAAAATTCCGTCGTTATATGCGGTTGGTCGTTATAATCGGCGTCGTTATAAACGATTTTCACTGTATATATATTGTAAAGTCAAACAACTCTTACATAATAAGAGTTAATAATAAATTAATATTTGTGTTGTATATCCATAATAACAAGAGACACAACGTGTATTTATAAGCTTCAATCCGGCCCTTTCTTTTCATTCATTGTCCTCCTAACCTTGTCTACCCAGACTTCACACTCCAAATTGAAACAAGAAGATTTCCCCCTTAGATAGTAAAGAGAGTCAAAGAAAAGGGGTCTTGAGGACCTACTGCCACCTTGCTAACTCTCATTGGCTTATCAGCTGTCAATCATTTGGAGAAGGGAACAGCCCCTTCACCTGAACTCTGGACTCTACTTCACGGAATTAGAATTTTTCTTGACTAAAGCTTAGCTTTAAGCCAAGAATACGTACTCTTTTCTACTTTATTTGTCTGTAGGTACACCATATAAATTTGAGGTGCAGTCTCCGATTCAGAAATGTAGAGTTTGTAGTCTCCGATTCAGAAATGTAGAGTTTTCAGTCTCCGATTCAGAAATATAGAGTTTTCAGTCTCCGATTCAGAAATGTAGAGTTTGCAGTCTCCGATTCAGAAATGTAGAGTCTGCAGTCTCCGATTCAGAAGTGTAGACTTTGCAGTCTCCGATTCAGAAATGTAGAGTTTGCAGTCTCCGATTCAGAAATGTAGAGTTTGCAGTCTCCGATTCAGAAATGTAGAGTCTGCAGTCTCCGATTCAGAAGTGTAGAGTTTGCAGTCTCCGATTCAGAAGTGTAGAGTTTGCAGTCTCCGATTCAGAAATGTAGAGTTTGCAGACTCCGATTCAGAAGTGTAAAGTTTGCAGTCTCCGATTCAGAAATGTAGAGTATTCAAGATTATTAGGGCTCTAAGCTCATATTATACACATTTATACATTACAATATATGTGAAATTACAATTTATTTTAAATCGAGATTGGTTCGCAAAGCTCCTCGGCTTCATCGGAATTATTAATTCTTACTTTAATTTTATTACCCATAATTATTCCAGGTAATACAATTATTAATTAATTGTTAAATGCATTATATATAACAATATACTCTGCGTAAACGATCATGTAGGTTATATAAATGCTAGGGAACGCCAACTTAGGGTCTTCTGTACCAGTGTATGTGGGGGCGGATACACATATTATGTACATTTATAAATTACAATAAATGTACCCCTGTTCGGTTGAGGGGGGGATTAGGCCCATGGGCCAGTATAACTCAACGTCTAAACAATGGAAGGAAATTAAGGTGGAAAAAAAAAAGTAACTTACATAAACGTAAACTGAGGACGAGAGAGGGTGGATTCTCCCTACGCTCCGTAATACCAAGCTTAGGGACCGTTCATGTATTACGTAAGCACCTTTGGGGTGGGGTTGTTGCTGTTGTGCTTATTTTCCTATGTTAGCTAATGTTAATTTGTACTTACCTAGAGGGGTGAAATAGCCAAAACATTGCTTACTTGAACTCTCCCTTAGCTACGCCTGTGGATCAGTACTTCTTTTATATGCTTGCATAGCGAACAATCCATTACGATATATGTATGTGTGTAAAATTACATTATTATAAAAGTTAAATGTAGATATTTTTTTATTAAGGTAATACAAATTATGAGAATACCACTATGTTGCGGTATAAAAATATATATAGTGAACATGATTTCGCATATACATAAAAATATGCAACTTTGGTTTTTTTTATTAGTGATGATTGATTGAAAATTCTTATCCTACCAATTTTCCTTTTAGAAGCGTACGGATGAGCTGGACAGAAAGAATAACAGTAAATATATATAATATATATTTGCTGTCATTCGTTCCATTCCGACTCATCCGCACATTTACAAAATGATTATGGTAGGTTAAAAATTCACAATAAATGATTAATAATTTGAAAAAAATGTACTTTTTAAAAAATATTATATATAATTATTCACGCGCAATTCTTTCAGACTTTACCTACTCTTTTTTTTTTCGCAATGTAGTTTAGTGGTAGATTCTTGCGCTTCTGAAAATGTTTTCATTCAAATTTTAATATACTCTTGATGTATATGGAGTAGGGATGGGAAAATTTATATTGGTTGGACGAATTACGGATTGGTCGAAAAATTGTACTTCTCCGCCCAACGATATAGTTCTATGATATCACACACACATACTCAAGAAATCGTTGAGAACAAATTGTAACTCGTATGAAATTCCAAGTGAAGAAATTTGACGAACTGCTAATATCACTTTATCTCCTTATTTCTATCAAAATGTAATTGATCTAATTTACATCGTGTTTTGCATTTGACAGTTACGTACTCACCAATTTGACGCGCATGCGTACTGTGGATAATTATTAGCTGGTTTGATTAATATATTAAGCATAAATTCTATTTCTTTCATGTGATCATTTACATCATTACATCACCACATACATTACACGTATTAGATATCTAACTCGGTATTTTGGGAAACAACTGGCTCTGATATCCTATTTCGATGAGTAAAATGTCCCACGAATTTTGTGTATACAGCAACGTAAGATTTTCAAAATTATGGGGGTTGGGAGTGCATATTGTAAACTTTAATACATTGTATGTAAAATGGCAATTTAGTTTAAATTATTGGAGGTGGGTGGCCAAGGGATCATGTAACTCCACGCTTATGGATTTATGTAAACGGTTCTACCGTCTCTGATATATATATATAAAAGAAATGTGCTAGTTTCAAATTAATCAAAAAATAAAATTCAGAAATTTTCTGATTTTCTTCTTACAGCGACGAACGTTGGAAATATTCCGTTCTCTAGGTTTGCTGATGCCCATGAGCTAATGACATGCATGTAATTTCCACAATGCCTCAGACCACAACCCCGCAATTTTCCCTTGGACAATTTTGCTTACCCCTTTGCGTTCAATCACGGGTCATTTTATTTGGGGGTTCTGCTCCGTGGTTGAAAATCTCCGTTACGTAACCCTACGTCTGTGTTAGACGTCCCAATGCACCCGAAATCATGAAATATTCGCTGGCGCAGTTGTCATCACTCACACAACTCACCACAAAGGATGGCAGCAGCACTCCTTGCATGCAAGCCATCTGATTTCTGATTAAGGTTGGCAACAATGAAAGTATCGACAACTTATTAAGAGCTCGAACTGCGGCGTCTCTCACAGCTGTTGTCCTCAGCAGATTCATTTTGATCAAGATTTGAACCCCCCGTTGCCTCCCTCTGCTTGTCGAAAAGCACATAAATTTTCGACTCCTTCTGCAGTCTAGCATCTACCCCCTTGTGTCCTAGCTTTAGAATACCACCCCCGTCGAACTCCTGGCCCCTCTTTCCGAGTAGAAAAAGGGGCTAATTTGTCTAACCTCCTACATCTGTCTTTAGGTGGCCGGTGGTCGACTCTCATCCGGCCACCTGGAACTATAACGGTTGTATGCCCCAACTTTTCACTGGGGTCAACTCTTTAGCAAAGCACCCCCTTCTCTAAAATTTAGAGGGAGAGGGCCGGGGCTCATTTTCTGGTGGTTTCTGTGGTTTCCGAAGCACAATGCAAATCTTGACAACGATATCATTAGTTATAGCGGTTGCACAATTTCAAAGTCTGGAACGTTATGAAATGTCCATAGGCTTTTGAGTGAGCATCCACCACTAGAGGGCGTTGAACTCTTTTGGACCACGAACGGATGGCACGTAATTTGGAAGTGGGGTGATGAATCAACGTTCTGGCAAAATATGGAAAGATAGTCAGCACAGCAAAGCGGTTTTCTACTGGACTGTCAATGTATCATGGCGACTTATATATTATTTTGTAGTTTAGAAAAATGTTGCCTTGATTTTCCCATATTCCTTCCTTAAAGACAAGTTCTTCTCTGGTCACATTGTAAAATTTAAATTTAAAAGATGCTGAAACAGCACGAAAACGTCATCAAAATTAAAGTATATAATGGTCGATAGTATCGATTCCCCAAAGGCATTTAATTCTAGAGCACACGGTACATTCTTCCTAACCAGCCTCTATAAAATCTTGCATGTTTTATCGCTAAATGCAGCACATGTATACAAATTTAATACACTGAGAAGTACGACATAACTTAGAAAACAGATATAGTTATGACATTTTCTTTCTATATAATCATTATTAAACACTCCAACTTGCATTGATTTAATATACCATTGCTCTTCCAGGATCAGCCTTTTCCTGTAGGGAATAATTTCTCATATCCAAATAAAATATACCATGTTAATCGCTTTTGTGGCCAACTATCTAATTATTATTCAAAATTAAGGTATAGATACATTAATTTAATTAAATACTCTTATACACAGGTAGACAGAACGTAAATTTAGGGCCAAAAATCTACTTCTTGTAAAATTGCAAATGAACTGGCATCGCGTCACGTATCTCACTAGCGAATACTTAAATCGTTAATTGTTTTTTTACTTCGTAAAAATCTCCATAATATAAAATCCTCTTTAAATATATGCCCGAATTACTTCAGAAAGGGAAATTTTTCTATTTCAGACAGAACATCCTTGCCAAAATCGTAGCCAGGATTTAATTTCAAGGGGAAACTATTTTTACAGCACTGATCGATACAATCATAGCATGCAAGGCCGTAGCCAAATCCCATTAAAAATTTAGTTTCGGGGGGGGGGGACCGGTCCCTAAGACCCCTTCTGATATGGACATGATCCCTGCATACATTTTAAATCCGGCAACACTGATTATTTTCCCTATGCGGGTTTTTTTTCGTGAGTTACTGATCTTTCGCAGTAGTTCTTAGAAATAGTCACCAGGAATCGAGCCCCTAGCTGTTTAAAAATTTCATTTGCCCGAAACTGCTATGCATTTACTTTCAAAAGTTTTACAGTCACATTTTAAAATAAGGTACTTTTTAGCTCATTACTAATTGTCAAGCAGTATCAATTATTTTTGTTGCATTTTGGAATCTTGTACATTCACTAAAATTCTCGACAGCTTTGAGAAGGAGGTAACAATTTTTCTCAGCCACTCCCCCCCTAAAAGTACTCGTTAATTTTTCTCAGGCCCCCCCGCCCCCCGAAGTACTCGTATGGGCGACCATGATAATCACCGAGGTAATAAATCCATTAATTTCATACAGAAGCGTAGAGTTATGTGCCCCCTCCCCAAAAATTTCGAAAACTCCACATTGCCGATTTCGTAACTTATTTTATATTACTTCGAAATTGCATTCCATGATAATGGTCGGATTGGGAAGTTAGGTCGTTTAAGGGAAGTTACGAAATGTACAACTCATAAATTTACAATCGTATTAAAAGCATTTATGTCAACGGCAGGATCTCTTTGGGCTAAAGCCATTTAATATTAACCTTTCTATTACTGCATGTAACAAAGTAACTGAATTTGAATTGTCCTTTATTATGCAGGAGAGATGAACGTTTTTGGTATAATAATATGACCAAATTGGTACAGTAGCTTGAATTAGAATTTTAGTCACATTTTTGTACGCGCTTCTTTGTCGTAATGTAATTTTATTTTTGGGTTGAAATGTTATTAAAACAAGGGTATTTCAATATCAATTGCATGCTTTTTTTTTGCGGTCATACCACCCCTTAAAAATACAAGTACTGTTCATATTGGATAAAATGACATTTTGGAAGAGTATTGGCACATAATCAAAATTCTTGATGATTAAACATACTAACGACTAAAGAAATGCCCCGACTAAAGAAAAAGAAAGCAAGAAAAAGAAAGATCCGCTATTGTAAAATGCATTTACGCCAAGTAAATTACACGAAATATTATTTTGTAATGTACTGGTAGCTACACTTTAATTACGAAACGTGTCAATCACTGGCGTACGCAGGGGGGTGTTGATGGAGGTTATAACCCCCCCCCCTTGTAATAAAGTTTTGTATGTTTAAACATAGGAATGTATATGTTAGTTATAGCTCTGCACCCCCGTTGAGTTTATAACCTCCCTTATAAACTTTCTGCGTACACCCATGGTGTCAACCTGCTTATCGACGTGGTATAAATGTCCCCAAATGTGCTTTCTGTGTTGCGTACCTCTTTCGCCTATGCACCTGTTTCATGCGCTGTTATGGCAAATGCATCCGGCGTTTTGAAACGAAGTCTGGTATAAGAACGGCGCCATCTTTCGGAAGAAGACTACACTAAAAGTTAAATACGTATACAAATACATATACAATATGTACTCATTTACATATAATGAAATGCGATTTTATGTAGAAATGGTGACGCATTTATCCTTAAGGAATGTCTCTTCCACTGACAGTTTCTAATAGCGATGATGCGATTTGATGCTAATAATTAAGAATTAAATAATAATTAACAATTTTGTAGATAAACAACGTTACGCTAGAATGGTGTGTCTCTCCAAATGCCCTCCATACAACTGTATTTTGAACAAGTTATGTTCCCCCTCTAATATATATATAGATAGATAGATAGATAGATCTATCTATCTATCTATATATATATGTATTGGAGAGAGAAGCTCAAACCTTAAAACACAATATGAAGGCTTATAAAAAATGTAAATTTGTTATTCAGAGAGGGGGTATGCGCTCCCACATTCTCCCTGGGTTCTTACACGTACATATATAATATATATTTGTAAATACATATTACACGTTATATGAATTTAATCCTCCTTTATTTACAAATAAAATTAATATTTGCTGGTAGCATTGCATTATATTCCTATGGGGCTCTTTAGATTTAAAAATCTAGGTCTCTAAAAATTGAAACTAAATTATATTCGCCGTTGCAGATTTTTTAGTTTGCGAAGTATATCCGAATAAGTTACATTTTAAGCATTGCTACATACGGAGTATAGTTAAGATCCTTTTATTTTAGGATATGGGGATAAAAATGTCATTCGGTCGTACTTCTAAGTATCCCCCATCCCCCTTCAAGTATCCTTGTGTGCAGCAGGAAAAGAAGGATCATTTATTACGATTAGCTGGGCATTTAGTCAGGGCCCCTGATTCCACTTATGTGTGTGCTGTGCTGGGGAGATCTGCCCCACTGTTTGCAAGTACGTCTTCCTCATTTGGGTCTCACCATCATCCACCCTTTAATACAGAGAGCTTCGGAAAATGCTTTTCCCACAGTATTCTCCAGTCAACCAGGATATCGTTGCAAAAAATGGAAGCTTTTAGTAATTTGGTCGGTAAAATGATACTTCAAAATTAGATTACCATGGCAATTAAATACCAGATAGTTCCTTGATCTTGGTTTGATTGTGTTGTGCCCTCGGATGACGAATTCGAACAGTACATCCTGTTGAGGAACATGATATAAATGATCTTCTTGCTTGCTTTCTGTCCCTGTCGTAAGCTGTTGTAGAAGCTGCTTCTTGTACTTGTGTATCTATGTGCTTGCTGATCATGGATTCACTTATTGGCTTGGCAATAAAGCTTAAAATTCAGATATTTCGTTAGTGGCCATTGGCCAGCTTCTTCTCTTTTTATTGTGGGCCACTTCATTTAGGTTAGTAGTGTGACTTCAAAATCCCATATATGTCTGTATATTAAATAAACATGATTTTATAAATAAAAAATAACTTCGACTAACTAGTCTTGCATCTTTTATATCCCTAAATGTTTTGTTCTAATTATTATCTTCATTCTCTTAATATAATGAAAGATAAATCACAGGAATATATATACGTATAATAGCCAGTTTAAATCTTCTTTACACATACCTGAAATTTATACTAATTTTGAAAAAGTCAGGTAACCACTTGTATATAAATGCCTGTAGATTATTAAGAGGACAAAAACACGTTTTATGTATTTTTCACACTTTTAATTAGTGATTAAAATTTGTTCGCCTGCTTTTCACTGAATCCGACCACAAGTTAATTACAAGTATGGAATCAAAGTGTTCAATTGAAACTTCTGCATGTTTCGCTACTAGTCCATATTCTGCAGAATTGCACTGAGAAACAAAGTGGCAAGTGTGATGGCGACTGAAGACTTATTTTTAATCGCCATTCCTCGATATTTAGTCGCCCTTCGGCGACCATGAATTTTTACCTTTACTTGGCAATGCCACGTTTGGATCGTCCATTCATGCATATTTATTATTCTTAATAACTATACGCATGGTAAGTTCTTTTTAATCGGCATGGGGCTTAGGCAATTTTATTTCTTCAAATAAATGCGCTTTAACTTTAGTACAGCGATTCTTTAACTTTCCTAGACCGCGGACCCCCTTCAAAGACCCCTGGCGGACCCCCAAGAATTAATTTAAAGTTTAAAGCCCGGATTTGCATTCTACATATTTATTTCTAGTGTTTTATTACTGATTTTCACAATTTCAGGAAATTTTTCATTCCCTTGTAATTTATTCTTAGCATTAGAGAGTAAAAATTATCTGGTCTTAGTATTTTCCGAACCTTTGTGGAATACTAAAAGGTTCTCGCGGACCCCCCGATAGATACCACAGTTGAAGAACTGCTGCATTAGTAAGTAGTATCTAATGACTTCATAGGAAGGCCGTAATCAGGATTTAATTTCAGGGGGGGGGGGGTCAAAATTTCTTACAAAATAACGTCGAGTAAAGATGTGTCATCTTTTACCGTCAGGAAGAAATATAATTATAATACATCATACAAGAATAAATGAGAAAATACCAATTTGGCCTTCAGACGCCATTGTAAATTTTTGATTGCAATTTTGCCATCAAAATTTAATTCTTTTAAAATGTACCCTTCCAAAGAAAATGGCGTACATTTTTTTTTCTTTAAAGTATTCTCAAATTAGTGGTCCGCGAAACGAGATCTGGTGGTCCTAATTTTGATAACTATTCAAGGTTCGAGTTTTTTTTTCTCCCCCTTTTTACAAGTTTGACATGTAGATACAGATACTCATTTTCGCGGTCCTATTACAAATTTCGTTTCGGGGGGGCCCCTAAAATATCCCCCCCCCCAGATACAAGCATTCTCCATAGATAAAAAGACCTATTGTGGGTTTGAGAGATCCCCCCTTAACTTACATGTCTCATATGAAATATCCGTTGACAGTTTTGAGGTGAAACAAAATAAAAAGTAAATTCTCATAAAAGTAAAATAAATACTCGTTATTGTCCCTGAACGATCAAAATTGACGAACTAGTAATTTACTAATGATAAATGTACGAACCACACGAAGTAATGTTCAATTAGAAAAAAAAAAGTTACAAATGTGCTTATAAAAGGCATCATTTATTATTCATCAAATAAGAACAAGCAGATGCGAAATTCAAACCGAATTTTCAAAAATAACTTCCTTCTCTCCTTTGGGGCTTTCAAGTATTACGTAAGCAATATTTTGGCCATTTTATACCCCCCCCCCTCCCATGGTAAGCAAAAATTAACATTGGCTAACATGGAAAAATAAGCACAACATCAAACCCCCTCCCCACAAAGGTGCTTACGTGATAATTGATCACTTCCCCCTGTTTAAAAAAGATCGAATTATAAAAATTAGCAATATTTAATAAATAATGAAATTAGTTCTATATTTTCTAACCTTCTCCGCACCGTTAGAGTGGATAATGATATATGAGCGGGGGGTAGGGAGCTTTGTGGTAAGCCCTTTTCCAACTGGATTTTCGGTGCTCTAATGGCTATACAAAAGAAAAATTATTAAATAAAAGCAGGCAAAATAAATTTTGCGGATATTTCTCCACAAAGGGTTCCTTGAAGTCCCCTTCCGAATCCCTTCTGTCCCACCAACAAAGTATGCGTAGGTGGACAAAAGTTTTTGAAAAGGAACCCCGTTAACTCGACAACTCGGAAAGTGGTTTGTTTACATCGAAAAATCTGCAAATCCGCTATAATTTATTGCACATTTTCCACATGGAACCGTTAAACGATGTGTAAACACACCACTTAATGGGTGTTTACACGGTCCTCAAAATACGTGCCGTTGCAGTGTATGATCTTTGATATTTTTCTATCAAATTTGTGCCTTCTGGTTGTGGACTAGGAATACCCAAATACAGCTATAAATACAAATAGCTTTTCGTTTTCAGCTCATTACAGCTTAAGCTGTAAGAGCTGTAAGAGGGATTGTGAAAGGACAAGACTAGTTGACAGGAACTTTCTTGCTTTTATTACAGAAGTTTGGAATTATGAATGCCTGTAAATTGGGAAAATAATATTTGTCAGTATATTTGTAGGCGTCTATTATGAATGTTTTTCTTCGTAAAATAATACAGTAACACCCCAGTTACTCGAAATAAAGAGGGCAAACTCGATTTAGAATAATCTAAAAAATTCAGTATTCAGTATAAAGGCACAAGGAAGTTAGAAATTTTTCATTCAAAAATCACGTTTAATTACATATTACCGAACTGCCATATTGATAGTGAAAAATGTCATTAAATATATGTATGTGTTAATTAAGATAATTGTTTTGGAAATACAGTGGAACCTGGTAAAGCGACCACCTGAAAAAAGTGACCGTTTTCATGACTTTGTCATTCCTATATCAAAGTCTGTCGTATGTAGTGACAACTTGCCTATGGTGACCATTTCAGTCCAGTCCCAAAGGTGGCCACTTTAGGCAGGTTCTACTGTAATTCGAGATATTTGTACAGTATTTTTCCCGTTAACGAATGTCAAGGGACCTGGGTCGTTAATCGGAATGTTTGGAAGTTGGAAGCAAATTTGGCTAATTTTAAATGGAGATCATACAGTTCCTTTTCAATCCCTGCGATCTTGCACCGAACTTGTTTGATGACGGCCCTGAGAATAGCCATTTCACATGAATGTAACGTTTTTCCCAACCGAAGCTGGTGAGCAACGCTGCATTTTAAGGAAATGAACTTGGGAATAATATTCCGGTTACGGCAATTTAAGAGGAATTTTAAATGTTGAAAATGTTTGCACCGTTTTATACGGAGTTTTGAAAATCTGTTGAACTCTCGAGAATAATCCGCCATTAAATAAATAAATAAATAAATTACTGACCGGTGTGATGTAGTACCGCAAGAAATCCGTTGAGGTAGCTAGCGTTGAAAAATGCGAGTTGAGGAATCCAATAATTCCAGAACACGTGGTGAAACTTCCAAGGCGTGAAAAATGCGAGTTGAGGAATCCAATAATTCAAGAACACGTGGTGAAACTTCCAAGGCGTGAAATAACCTGGAGAAGGA
>QLNU02003225.1:93492533-93518083 GCA_006491805.2 Dysdera silvatica | reverse complement strand
GTATACACAATATATCACGTACTCACAACATAATAATCACGTATACACAACAATAATATCACATATACACAATATATCACGCGCGTATCACAATATATCACAATATATAACAGTATTTTTTTATTTGCTGAGTCTTATTTTTTATTTATTTTTTTATATTTTTGCTTTCTCAATTTGGATTTGATTAAACATCTTAATTTACAGAATCCTGTCATCATTTCTTTCCAAGAAAAATTTCTCTGTCTTTTGTTCTTACATTCAATTTGCCAGAACTCCCCTTCACTCCGCTAAAACGGTTATATTCAAAGACATTAAAATTTGGAGTTCGTATAATCAGAGCACTACCGTACCTCTAAGTACTGGATTTCTTAGATGAGGAGTAAATTTAACTTGTAATAAGCAAAATCATTTTTACCAATCATCAGAATAAGTCTAACTTTTGTTTCTGCAAATCCAGAAAAATGTTCTTCATGGACAACCAGTATTCCTTTGGGCATCTGTTTTCAGAAGAGTTATCTAGTTGATATTAAAAACAGTGCTTTTGCACAATAATCCTCCACGCCTATTAACATCTTCAACTTTCCGAGAAAAGAAAGAAAACCCCTTGATTACAGCACACGGTGGTTTTCTGGTTCTTGCAATTCTGTACCAATCACAGCTCTGCTTGAATCTCTTACTCTAATTATTGTTCACAGCAATGTTTTTGTTCTTCGTATCGCTTCAGTTTCTTTCTTCAATCTTTCAAAAATAATCTTACTTAGTCTTATTGCACATGATGGTGATTAAGTCGGTTGGGTAATTTTTCATTCTTATTTTATTATCATATTGTATTTTAACAAAGTTCTCCGTGTCAGCAATGGATCCATGAGACTTTCGAATTACGTTTGAATTTAGCGTTCTAGTATCCTTCACCTCGGAGGGAATTCCTTTTTTTTTTACTTATGAGTTTTATGGCGCAAGGACAGCAAAGTCATGCTGCAATTGGACCTTTAGTTTTTTCAAGAATCCGAACCTCTTATGGCGTAGGAAACCAACCCCCACGGACTACAGTGAGCAGTTATTGTGCGTTCGCGCAGACCTGACGCCTGATACCGTTAGCAGACGGGTTAGTCCATTGCAGTTTAGGGAAGGGCGTCTTGCCGAAACTGGTTTTTCGCGCGGGAAAAACCAGTTCCTCCAAGACGGCCTTCCCTAAACTGCAATGGACTAACCCGTCTGCTAACGGTATCACGCGCCAACTGAGCGCGAATGCACAGTAGTCGGTAAGCATTTTTTTTTCGGCACCGTTGCGAGTTGAATTCGAGATAACGGCGCGCTAGGTGGACGCGTTACTACTACACCACCCTAGGGCCGCGAATCCGCTCTTTGTCATTAATGGACGACTTTCATAGTCGACGAAGCAAGACCGATTCTTACAGCTCCTTTACGAACATTTAAATCGCCATCAAAATGTTTGAAACTGCCGATTTTTGTTAACGAGGTCAGCGTTTTTATTTTTTTAAAGAGAGTTTCAGTCTAGAATTGTTTACTTTTAAAAAGTAATTATCTGAAATCTATAAACAAATATCGGGCAAAAGAATGCATAGAAAACAAACATTTTTACACCTTGTTTAATGCATACCTGATTGCCAACTGTCATGTGCTATTAATCGAAATAATTTAATGTTTTTAATTTACGCGGCACTAGTTAATAAATAAATAAATAAATAAAATAAAAAGGTACGCGACGTAAGTCGTTGACTAACTGTCTGATATGCATTGACATCAATTCGAAGGATTGCCCAAAATATTGGATATGGGATCAAAAATAATTACAAGATTTCAGGCATCAAGAATGGGCCTTTAGAACGCACCTTAAAATACCAATAGGAACGTTATCAAATGCCAGTCCTTTTAGATCCTAGTTCATCACATCCATCACACATCTTGTGCACGTTGAATATGCATCACAAAGTCAATTGATGACATAAAGTTATATGTTCGGTGTTTATTATCATGTGTAATTGATTATGTTACATATTGTCATACACAGGACCATGACGGAAGATATTTCCTACGGCGTGAGAGCGCTGGATTACATTTCGCACATACTATTCATAAAATATTTGAATTATTTTGTAATTTGCATATTTTGTAAACAGAATCTTTACAGTATAATTTTATGTTCGTAGTACATCGATCCAGCTAGAGAATTTTAAATCTTTTTTCGAAAGACAGAATTTACTTTGCATTCAGTACCGTATATCTCAATAAGCTATACTAGGCTATAGACTAGGGCGGCAAAATTTTGTGTATTGAGTCTGATATACAGGTAATTAGATGTTTGACGAGTCATCAGGAGTACATTACTCCTGATGAAGGACTGCTGCTGATGCGTCCGAAAGCTTGAGTGATCTTTTTCATTGCTATTTTACCAGTGTTTAACCTTTTTATGTAAGGGACTTAATCATTACCAAAGCAGATAAAGGTGGACAAGTGGTACTAATCGACCGGCAACAATACACTGATGGTGTAGACAAATTGTTAAAAGATGGTCCTTATACAATCGTTAAAAAAGATCCGTCGTCCGTTCAGATGCAAAGAACCAAGAAAGCCATTCACAATAGTTCCGTTATTGATGTTCGTACTAAGAAAGTCATTACACCATCCATAGCTAATGTCGCCCGATTGTACGCTCTGCCAAAAATACATAAAGCCAACATACCCTTCCGACCGATTGTTTCAAGTATTGGCACAGCCACATATGCTCTTTCAAAACATCTGGTGCATTGTTTTTCCCATCTACTTGAAAACAATTTCTTTACAGTCAAAAACTCGTTTGAATTTACCACGCGCCTTAAAAACTGCACCACCTTTTCTTCAAAAATCATTTCTTTTGACGTGAAAAGTTTATTCACTTCTGTACCGTTAAAGGGAGCTCTTGACGCTTTGGCTAACCGTATGAGGGAGTTCCATTACTCAGATTTCGAACTTCATGAACTTTTACATCTCACCGATCTGTGTGTTAATAATACAGTTTTTTCATACCAAAATAAGTTTTTTAAACAGATGGATGGCCTTGCCATGGGAAACCCCCTCTCTCCCTTACTTGCGAATATATATATGCACTACGTTGAAACGAAGATTTTAGACCTTCTCTCCTTCGATTGCTGGATCAGAAACGTTGACGATGTTTTCGCGATCTTGACTGATCCGAATGTAAATCTTGCACTGACAGTCGGAATTTTGAACGCAGTAGACACCTGTATCTGGTTCACCTTCGAGGAGGAGAAAAACTCGAAATTGGCCTTTTTGGATGTGATGGTTACGCGAACGGAGACCGGTTACAAAACCAGCATCCATCACAAACCGGGTGCTATTTGCCTACCACCACATGCCAAATCCGCACACCCACAATCCCAAAAGATGTGCACTTTCCATTGGCTTACCTCCCGTGCTCTGAAATTGTTTTCTTCTGAACAAGCGCTCTCCAAAGAGCTTACACATTTGCAAAACATCGCCTCAAACCGGGGATATCATCCGTCAGTGATCAACCTTGCAGTAAAGAAACTATCCAGAGTTCCCAAGTTCACATCCACTTTGTGCCAAGAAACGGCTCCCACCAAAGAAACAATCTGCATTCCGTTTGTGCCAAATCTTTCATCTAGAATCTCCTCCATCCTCCGCAAATTTAATTTCCGCGTTATTTTCAAGCCAGGTAACAAACTTGGTGTTACCCAACTAAAAGACCAGATTCCTGACCACAATAATTTTGGCATTTATAAAATAGACTGTGAATGCGGATTGTCCTACGTTGGCCAAACACGTAGAGCCCTGCGTTTCAGACTCAAAGAGCACCAATCGTACGTTCACAAACAAGATTTTGAAAAATCGGCCATTGCAAAACACTCATGGAAACATGGCCATCGTTTCTGTTTTGCCGATGCAAAAATAATTGAAAAAGTCCGTTCACCCTCAGATCTCAATTTTTTCGAGGCCTTTCATATCTTCAGTAATTCCTGTACAATAGTCAACGAGCCGGTTGAGAACAATTTTTCCCCCCTCTTATTACAAACCTCTCTTTCAATCAACATAATTTCTTCTTCCAACAATAATTGTTCCTTTTCCTTTTACTTAGCATTCTGCACAATAGATGGCGACACAAATCAGGCTTTTTGTTATGTTACCTGTTTCGCCTTTTTCACTTTTTCGTTTTTGATTTAGTGGCAACAAATCAGTTTGGACGAATTTTCTGACGATGGTGGACGCTTGATTTTCCACCGAAACAATTGTAAAATGTTTCTCCTGCTCAAATTAAACTGCGTTTGTGTGTAATTTGTTTTAAATATTATTTTTGCGCAGTGTATCGCTCATATTTCTCTCATTATTATATTATTTGAATTATACCTTACAATTTAATAAAGTTGCATGCATTGCAATAACAAATAAAAATCTGTTTTCATTTTTTGAAACTAACTAAATTTAAGTAATTGCTATTTTGTAAACAATTAATTTTATAATTAAGTGATTAACTTAATTTTTTAGTACGAAGGTGTTTCACTATGTTTATATATTTTTTTATATTTTTATTGCAGGAGCAAATATTTGTATATAAAGAAAAACGTAAGCTTATTTCTACAGATTCCGAAGACCAAACTGTGATGCAAATGAAATCAAAATGGCAACTACTGCAACATTCTTAACAGAATTTCGTTCCTCGATGACGTTTGAGTATAAAACTGCAATAGATGCTACTCAAGACGATGTCATGAGCATGACATCACAGCGTCAGCAACCGTTTACGATGTCCGATCATAAATCTTCGGAAGTGACTTTTGACATGCAAAGATCATCGGACTTGCAACATTCACCAGGTTCGTCACAAGGCACATCGTTGGCATCATCTCCAGCATTGCCCATGGAGTCAACGGGTGTTGACAGTGGATTGAATCATGACTTTGCAGACAGGGATGCTAACATGGAAGATCCATTATCTGATGATAGCATTTCTATGCCTAATGATCTGTCAGGTTACAATGGCGACCAAGATGAAATGCCCAGTCCATTAGCCCAACTCCAGTGTGCGCTTGAGAAAAACGGGATGATAGGCAAAAAGTTAAATCTTCCGGTATATCCAGGAACTGATGGCAATGGAGTTCTTGATAGAAACTGCTTTCCAACAACCCAAACTGAAGATCGCCAGGGCGTTCCTTATGAAGAGATGATGTACAAATGTCATTTGTGCAACTACACCAGCAATTCAAAATCGCATTTTGATAGCCACATGAACTCGCACTTCGATCACAGGTGTCCGTTTTGCGATTATACTTCGCGTACCGAGGGCCGACTGAAACGCCACGTCAAGGATTTTCATTCTGAAACGCCTCCAGAAAGTTGGGCAGGCACCAGAGTACCAAGGAATGAAGGAAGTGGCGGAGAACTTTCCATGGATGATAGCGTCAGTTCAACTGGAAATAATAACGTTAACAAACCTCGAACTTACCGTTGCAAACAATGCGGATTTGTTGCGTACAAGAAAAATGAATTCTGGGAACATAATAAAACTCACATCAAAGCTGAAAAATTACTCACCTGTCCTCAATGCGCCTTCGTCACAGAATACAAACATCATTTAGAGTATCATATAAGAAACCATTTCGGTTCAAAGCCCTTTAAATGTGGAAAGTGTAACTACAGTTGTGTTAATAAGTCAATGTTGAATAGCCATATGAAATCCCATTCCAACATCTACCAGTACAGATGCGCAAATTGTTCCTATGCTACTAAGTATTGCCATAGTTTGAAACTGCATCTAAGGAAATATGACCACAAACCAGCTTCAGTTCTTAATGTGGACGGGACACCGAATCCATATCCAGTTATTGATGTGTATGGGACAAGGAGGGGACCTCGACCCAAAAAAAGAAAATATGCTGAGGATGCAGACACCACAAGTATTATGAGTACGCCCATTTCCAGCCAAGCGTCTATAAATTATCCCACCGTTATGCCATCAAGCATGCCAATGCTGTATCCTCCGCAGTTCTTCAACGGATATCATGGAAACGTGTTTGTTCGACCACCAACAAATGGTGAAGGATTCAGGGATATAACTTCCCATAGGAATCCTCGTTTTAGCTTCAGCCCGAATTCTCAGCACTTGAAATGCCTTCTTTGCGAGTTTTCAACCGACAACCAGGAAATCTTTCACAAACATATGCTTTTACATGCAGCAAAGGAAAACCAAGATATCATAAAACTTTATGGAATTAATTCCGAGACAATTTTACAAATGCAAGAACAACAGATGGCTGCTAATAACTACCTTCACCATCAGCACAATAGATATCTTCATGAAAACGGGGTCTATAAAATTGAAGTTGAACGTAAGGGTGTAAAAATGGCGAAACTCCAAGACACATCTGAAATGAACAATGCGTTTGAATTAAATCGAGCAGCATCTTGTGTAAAACATCTCGAAGACAACCCACAAATCAGCGAAGAATTTAGCCCAACTCCCACAGAAGATGTTAAAGCATTTCAAAGAGATATGTTGTTTCCAGTTACTGGTAATGATAACCAAAAGGAAAATGCCACAAGCAATACAACTAGTCGTAGCGTCATAGTTTCACATAAAACTCCGACTCCTCCAGTCTCGCTTAAAGAACAAGACATGTTGGATGAAAAGGTCACCGAGGCCCACAATAGTCCACCAGCTCAAAGTATTCAACCTTCAGTTATAGAAAGCTCACCCTTAGATCTTAGTAATGGGAAGACAAGTGACCTGCAATCTTCAACGTCTCATGAAGATGGGGAAGAAACTTTTAATTGTCCAGCCAAAGTGACCACATCAAAGGACTCTACGAGTGAAATTATATGTCTTCCGACAACTAATAATGAATCTCCTCCTAATAATGGTTCCCAAGCTCAACCAAGAAATCGTAGGAAAGGTAAAGCTTTTAAGTTGGATCGTTACCGACACTTTGAAGACAACATTAGTCCGCAATTCAACGGTGTGAACCTCAAGCCAAAGGCTATACTAGAGAATGTGGTCATCCCCAACAATGGAGTACTGAAGTCATTTGAACGTTGTGCACCTAGCACGAAACCAAACTCCAATTCGTTAATCGATAACTCGCTCTTGGAACTAGAACATCGAAATTCTCCGAAGTTCCTAACTGCACCAGCATCTCAAGTTTTGACTCCAACATACTTCAATGATCGAGTAGTATCCATTCCTTCTCCTCGGTCAGTGGGTAGCACCAACCTATCTCAAGACACAAGTACGGCATCTAGTAAGGCTGTTTCAATGTTTTCGAAACCTTTGACCGCCATACAAGCTAAAGATATGCCACCTTTGCTTGAAGTTCCACAATTAGTGCCAAAAGTCGAACCGGATTTCACTGGAGCAAAGGAAACAGATAAGAAGTGGCAAGATGCTTATATGTGCACATTCTGCGACATGGCTTTCAGGGACGGAATGATGTACAGTATGCACGTCGGTTACCACATGACTGGAGACCCTTATACTTGCAATATGTGTGGACATGCGAGCAAGGACAAAGTGGAATTTTTCCTCCATATTGCTAGAGTGGCTCATTCCTAGTGATTCGTGTATTGGTCTCAAAATGTTCCTTTATGACAATTCCAATTAAGGCCGGCGTTAATGGGTTAGAATGACATTGTTGTTATTCCTGGGCTCTGCATTTTTAAAGACTACATATTAGAATTCGAAACGATATTGAATGAAGCAAAAACATTTGCTCCAGACCGAAGGTCCAATGACTTTTTCTTGACATAGTTCCTCATACCTTTAAATGGAAGAGTATGGATTTTTAGAAAAAAGTTCCTTTTTTTAGATAATACAAATTAATAAGAAAAACATCTATATTGTGATAGCGTACACATATAATATAACCTCAAAGAGTGCAGAAAAATCTCTGTCGAAAATGGTAATTGAATACTATTTTAAAGCTTTTATTAAGGTTCGTTCCTTTTTAGATTAATGTGCATTTTACCAAAGTGAGAACACCACCTCTTATTCCGAGTGTTCAGTCTTTGGAAACAGAGAGAGAAAATTCGGAGCATCTCTAAAATAATTCCTTAAATGTTGAGAGAGAACTTACCTATGTCCCTTATTTTTAAGCTAAAGCACAAAACTGAATGAAAAAATATTAATAAAAAACGCGTAATTAAAAGGAAGGGAAGTTTTTTGTTTACGTTCGGAACAACTATTTAAGACTAACATATAGGCAACTAGACCAATGTGTTAATGCAGCTTACTATGTACGGTTTTTTGTTGATCTAAAATTAAAATTTTTGTGATAGAGTAAAGATAGTAATGCTAAAATACCGTACTAGTTGAAGCCAATAATACTAAAAATTTAATTTTATAAAATTTTTGTTGGGATGTGTATATGGCCATTTTCTTCCCAAAATTAACTAAAATAATAAATAATTAATTTTATTCTCTCATAATTGTTACTCTAAAACGTTAGCTCCTATTGCTACGGTATTGTGTAATATTGAGAAAAAATTGATGAAAAGAAAAAATTTTGGAACTTTTGAATCGTAAGAATTTTTTTATACATTTAATGAAAACTCGTTTAAGAAATGCAGAAAACTTCTCTTATCGGTCACCTTTATCTTGTGGCCATTCTAAATCCTGCTGAGATTCTGCTCAACCAAATGCCATGCAAAATCTTCATTAAAATAATTCTGTGATCCTGATAATTTTCATGAGAAACATGGAAGTTATTTAAAGGGGCTTTTGATCTCGCTAATTTTCAGATGTTATTTGTCGTCCTCTGTTCCCACGAATACGCTTAAAGCACGTCGTTTCTCAGTAAAAATATGAGTGGCTATTTTGGAGAAGTTTCGTTGTAATTTCAAATGACACTGTTATGGAATATGTAATTTGTTAACTGTTAAGCCAACAAATGATAATCAAAAACAGAGAGTTGCATATGGAAAAGAGCTAGTCATATACCACGAATTGGAATTTCAATACATTCTATGAAGAGGATATCGCAACGTGCGCTGAAAATCAAAACATTAACTGTTAAGCTGCTATCGTGTTGTGGTTTAATTTAACAGATATCTTTTAGTGTATCATATCTATGTATACATATTGCCTCCTTTTGCACCCAAAAATTGAGTGTGAATCTAATATATACCCTCGACTAAGGGGTTTTTGTGTTTCTAAAATTATGTATGTGACGTTTAATGGAAGATGGTTTTATATTAAACCAGAGCTTATTAAAACGGTCTCGTTCGCAATGGTGCAAATCGATATCACAGCTGAATTACTCCGAGTTGCTGGAAGGTGTTTCAATGTCGAAGTGGAGCATATCATATAAAATGTTAAGACATTTAAACTCTGCCAAGAGTAAAGAGAACTATGTGTATCAGCAAATCGGTATATGTAAAAATTAAAAGTTCCTGTATTTATGAATACGCAACATATAGAAATGTATACGGGTTTTGTATTATAACGATTGTATTTCGTCCCGTTTTGTGCTTACCAAAAGTTGACTTTCATTTCCTCTAATGTTTCGAATTAGGCCTGCATTTTATACCATTCATTTTGAAAACGGTGTCGGAAAACAATTTTATGTAATTGTTTTTAGTTTCTTAGTGTGTTGTTTTAAACAACTTTTAGCAAAGCCACGAACTCTAGTTATAACAAAATTTTTAAGCAGACTTTGGTTTTCAAACGTGTCGACATTCAGTATGACATGCTGTCTTCTTTTCGCTTTATACTGAATGAATGAGGTCCACTGATTTTCTTTCGGGACTCCTAAAAAAACCTATTAATTAAACTGTGGACAACTTCAATTTCTTGATGTAAAATCACTGGGACTGATTCTAGTTGTATTACTATCTATGTGTCGTTAAAAATATGGTAAAATCAGAATTATGTATTATAGCGTCTTCAAAAATAAGGTTTAATCTGGAACTGGTCATAAATTGTGTTTTCTATTGAGCATGGATAGGGATGATCAACGAAGTGTGGTGAATGTTCCCAAACTGTAGGTAATTCGGGAACTTATTATTAATTATTCGGCAAAGGAATTGGGAAGGTTGGTCAAAAAAAGAGTGCTGTATTCCCCAAAAATTTATTCAGGAACTGTATCAGCGAAAATTCATGTGCATGATTGGACAAAGAAGAGAGAGAGAAAGAAATGGATATTTGGTTAAAGACATATATACATATATTTAAAATTTTCCCTACTGTTTATTTTTAAATCAAATGTAAATTTTTACGGCAGAATATGGCCTAACTAAATTTAACATAAATTTTTAACATTTAGGATATTGATACTCTGAACACGTTTTGGTATTTTAGTATCTGTATGCTGATAGGCCTCGTCGACTATTCAGAAACGTTAGGATATAACAAGCCTTGTGGTACTGGGAAATGTGAATAGCTGCCCGATAAGCAGGTGTCCGCTAGTTGGGAAGTTTTAATGCTTTACACCTACGATCAATGGGAACACATTGCTTCTCATCGTAGTTGGGTAATAACAGCTATGTTCACTGTAGAGAAAAAAGTGATCTACTCAAAGCAGACTGAAACGGAGAGGATATACGAATTTTAAATATATACAGTAATACTTCTGAACAGTGTATACCTCGGGACTTGAATATCTGTCTGCTATTTGGGAGGGTTAGGAGATAAGCATTAAAACTATGAATTGGAAAGGCGCCCATTAAATGGAGGTGTCCTATATTCGGGAGTGCACGTTAAAGATGTTTTATTACATTTCAAGAAAAGTCCATGAATAAAGCCCAAGCCGTTTTAAACACAGGGATGAAAGAAGAATGAGTGGAATTTTCCCAAGAATTCCTCCATTTTAGAGAAAATAATTTAAACATGCCGATCCCATAATTAGATCTTTAATATGCACTTGGGTGTAACGTGAATTTCGAAAATTTGTGAACGGCATAAAATTTCGCCTAATTTGAAACATTTCTTATCAAAAGTATTAATGTAGTATTAATGAATGTATTTCATTACATTCATTAATATTCAACTAAAATGATTTTAGAAGGTGAAAAACTATTCCTAATCGCAAGTTGGCTTCAGTGAGGGGTATCTCAGGGAGTTGATGTTATTTCCCCCCGTGTTTACGATGAAGCTGACAAACTATGTTTAAGTTCCTATGGTGCTGTCATTTTTACGGAAAAAGCTGTCTTTGAAATTGATTAGGATGTTCATATTAATACGAAATGTCAATGTTTGAGTGTACGACATATATAAATAATCTAAATAAAGTTATGGATACTGTGTGAAATCAATTTCTTTCCTTTATCGCTTTTTTTTTTATTTTCATGTACTATAATTTTCTCCCGTATTAAAGTATAATAATATAGAATATAAAAACTTCACAAGATTATATATATATATGTATATATACATAGACAGACCATTGTATCTCCGTATTTTGGGAATCAAATGAGTTACGTCGCAATACAGCACAACGAGGGGGGCTAAAGATGACAAGCAAACCACGTTATATATACGTACAACTTAAATGCTTATTGGGAATCAAACCCGGTAAATACAGCGTTTGCTTTACGCATAGTGTCTACCAGGCCATGAAAGTGTCAAGGAAAGGTCAAGAAATATGGAAAAGGTCACTAAATCGATGTTGTAGGTCACGGTTATGTTCCCCCCCCCCTTTTTTTTTACGCGTGCATTGAATTGTACTAGAAAGTTGTAATTTTCGTACGACATTTTAACGATTTTTTTTACTGATTAGTTATTTTCAGCTAGTTTCGTCATAGCTGTACAATTTTTCATGGTTTTCAGTTATTTTTTGTCGTATTTTTACAATAGTTAGGGATTCCCAGCTGGTTTATATATATAGCCATTTTATCAATCGTAGAAAAGAAGGTAGAGAAAATTTTTTAAGGTCAAGGAATATAAATAATAATAAAATAAAAGTAGTCCAGAAAAAGTCAAGGAAATGGGTTTCTTATTTTCAGCAGACACCCTGCTTTACGGCGCAAAGTCGTGCCAAGCCAGAACCCAACAATTTCTCACGCAATCAGAACCTTTGTTTCCTGGGTAATCAGCCCAGTCCCAATGTATCGTTAACAGAAGGAATTGCACGCGTTGTGCTGTATCATTGGAATCGACCCCGGGTTAACGCCATGATCGATGAACGCGTTACATCTGCGCCACCTTAGGGTACTTCAATACACATTGAATTCGCAGGTTCTGCTCGATTATACTACTATCTGTGTATAAATATAGGAGGTATATGTACAGTGTGGCCATAAAATAATTTGCCCTATTCTAGAGCGATGAGGGAAATAAAAGTGTCGCCAAGGGATTTGGAGGGTAGCTTAATTAGACCACAAGGAAGAGATTTTAATTTAGTTTCAAATTTCACCACCAGGAGGGAAGTGGCGCTTCCAACTGCTGTTTTCAGCCAGTATGAGCATTCTAACAGGGTGTCTGCTCATCTGAAAAGTCAAGGAAGTTTATTCTGATTGGAAAAGTCAGAGAAATTTGAAATACAAAGGTCAACATCATAGAAATTTGAAATACAAAGGCCCAAGTCAGGGAAATTTGAAATTCATTGTTATAATAAATAACTTATTAAAATAATTTTCCTGAACTGTGCTTTTCATACCACATTACCTACTGAAAAACTTGTACTTTTGACTAAACTTCTTCCAAAAGTTACCATTTTTCACCAAAACTAATATAATTTATATAAAATTATTAAGCCTATATATTTCTCAGGAGAAAATGTTTGCCAAATATATAACTAAAACTTGAAAAACAAAAAGTGTTTTTAGCTAAATTATCCAATCTGTAAGGGATTTTGCTAATACCAATCTCCTTTGCCTTATGTGTATTATATGTTTTTACGGCTCAAAGAGCTCATGCTGCTCCGGGATCTACTATTTTCCTGTTTTCCGAGGAATCCGAACCTTTTAAGGCCTAGGGAACTAAACCCCGGACTACAGTGAGCAAAGATCGCACTGCTCACTGTAGTCCGGGGTTTGGTTCCCTAGGCCATAAGAGGTTCGGATTCCTCGGAAAACAGTAGGTCCCGGCGCAGCATGACCACTGTAGTCTTTGAGCCGTAAAACCACAAAACAAACAAACAAACTTATATGTACGGTCATACACACTTTAAATGGAATAGAAGATGAAGCATCAGCTTTGCGATTATATAGTTAAACTCTTTTGTAATGAACTCAAAAAGGGCCGAATGGAAATGTTGCTGTAAATATTTAATTAGTGCAAGTTTTTAGTGTAAAGAAATACACTTTTTAATACAGCTTTTGAATTTGTAAATTCACTATAATTGAGTTATAAATGGCTTTGGAGTTTGCATTAATTGATTTCATGGCCTTGAAATTTATTGTGATTACACAAATTTTAGTGCATTGTGTGTTGTTTACTGTAATTAGCGACTGGAAATCGATTAAGATTTGGTCTGGAAAAGTCAGGGAAGTTTGAAATAGAACTTGAGTAGACACCCTGTTCTAAATTCCACAAAAAGATTTTATTTTGCGTAAGGAAGTTATTTTATATTAATGAACGAGAATTACACACCTAAAGCGCCACTTCCCCCCTGGTGCCGAAATTCGGAACTAAATCAAAATCGTTTCCCCATGGTCTAATCAAGCTAACCTCCAAATACCTTGCCGATATATCTTTTCATCATCGCTCTAAAGCAGTGTTTCTCAAAGTGCAGGCTTCACTAAAAGCAAGTCGAGTTAATGAAATCCGACTGTTTGT
Source organism: Dysdera silvatica (assembly GCA_006491805.2). Lineage (NCBI taxonomy): Eukaryota > Metazoa > Arthropoda > Arachnida > Araneae > Dysderidae > Dysdera > Dysdera silvatica. The sequence continues at coordinate 93,504,339 of QLNU02003225.1, read as the reverse complement.
AAAATAACTGAGATTTTGAAAACGCCCGATTTTTACCAATTTAAGTAAATAATTAAAATTAAAGAGTCCACGGAAAAGAAATTATTTTTTTCTTCCTCCAAGGTCCCATGTGTAGAAAAAAAATTATAAGCAGTTCAAAATTCATTTGCTTTATGGGGCAAGGGTATATAAGATTATGTTGCCCTAGGATCTACTACTTTTTTTTTTTTTATGAGAAATTCTAATTCAGACGCCTAGCGAATTAAACCCTAGAAGACAGATTATTATGCTTGATTAAGAAAACGTCAAGCACTCGCTACCATCTGGGTCCAAACCCGGCTATTATGGTGCCTAGGGCTTATTATTATTATTTTTTTAAACCAGGAATTCAGACTCGGACGCCTAGCGAATTAAACTCTAGTAAATAGATTTTTAGAGGAAACGGCAAGCACTCGCTACCATCTGGGTCCAAACCCTGCTTTTCAGTACATTGGACCAATGCATTGCCCTGACTCCATCATATGACAATGATAAAATTTATTCCATGGGAAAATTGCCAAAATGATTTGATTTTCCAGCCATTAGTTAATAAGGAATACGCGCCATTATAGTAGCATATATGTTCTCAGATAGCTTTTCGATGCGCTTGAAACGTTAAACTTTAGTGTAAATGGTATATTTATGAGTTTCTTCCGCATAATAGGTGTCGCTCACCTATTAAAAATCATAGGCAACTGTTCTTTTTTTTAAAAAAATCTATAACTGGGTATATACAATAGAACTTTGTTATAGTGAACATTCCACTATTAATTACCTATGATTTTGAAGCCGCAACGCGAACTTGGTTATGGGACACGACCAAGGGCATTTGCCGGTTAAGGAAAATTACAGTGAGCGGAATTTTTTTTTTTGCCAATGTTAACCGAAGCAAAGTGACCACTTTAACCTTTTAATGTATTCAAAATATTGCATATATTTCAATTCGGGGGGGGGGGAACTAAACCCTTGCCCTCAAACGACGCCCATATACATGACGTTAGCATTTCAATGCCCCCCCCCCACCACCACTTCCGTTATTACTGAGTTTGACTGTATTTGAATCGTAAATTTCGACGTGTGAGATGCTTACCAGATCACAAACAATTTTAAAGCACACGAGGCCCTTTGACCCCCCCCCCAAAAAAAGGTGGACCAAGCTCTCCAAAAATGTATGTGCCAAAATGACAATAAATGCAGAATAATTGTAAGGGTGAAAGACAGGGTTCTAGCGCGCCTGAAAGTGTCAAGAAATTTGGAATTGTCCCTAATAGGGGCAGGGGCGGACACAGACTTCATTTGGGGGGTGGGTCAGACAAGGACAGAATTTGCCATGGCCTTGGAACGGTACCATTCATTTATCATGGAAGTTGGAATTTTTTACAGTAAAAAAATATATTTGGGGGGGGTCAATGACCCCTGTGACATGCTGTGTCGGCCCCTGAATGGGGGAGACGAGGTTTTTGGGTCAAATCTGGAAAACCCTCGGAATTCCTGCTTTGAATAGCTTAATTTCACGCGCATATGATGCTATTTTTCCTAAAACTAAAATTAAATTCAAAGTTGGCAATCGACCAAAGAATTTTTTCGGAAAAACCTGGAAAAGTCTGTAATTTTTTCCCTCAATGTTTGTTTGGGTGTTTTATGGCGCAAGAGCATCTGGGCTATACTGCGCCAGCCTCCAATGTGAGTGAGAACCTTGAAGACGTAACACATATAAAATACATAAACTCGTGTTTGTAAAAATTGCAACACCATGAAGGACTCGTCCGAATTGAATGAAATTTAATGTACAAACGACCTGTGTTGATACAAATAAACGATTAAAATTACGAAACAAAAAAAAAACCAATACTACATGTCGAAAATCAGTATTTGGTGAAGCCACCACGCGCTGCAATAAGTCATGCTATACGACAGGGGGTCTTCAACCTTTTCAGTTTAAGGGCCAATTTTGCTTATTCTTGCGGGCCTCACTACTTTATCAACAATATTAGGACTGAATAAAGGCGTCTCGAGGGGGCGCCCCCCTGATCAGCCTTTATTAATATTTTTGCCTTAGGTCTCTATATTAGTTTTGCATGCCCACCTAAAAATATTTCCTGAATGCACCTCTGGGACTAATATATATATATATATAAAAGTTTTCCTCGCCCATTCTTGGCGGAAACAGGCTTTGGGACGGGCAGAGCGCCATGTTCCCAAGCCTCTTTTTACATCACTTCTTAATGTGCCATGTCTAGAAACTTCCTGACAATGTGACACGTGTTTAGGATTGTGGCTTTTTGTATTTCAATGTAGGTGTTTGGGTCAATGTTGAGTATCTCCAAATTCGTCGCAAGCGTTTTTGGTACTATCCCTGTTGCTGAGATGACTAACGGGATGATGAGGATCTTTTCCATACCCCATATATCTCGTACTTCATGTCTGAGATCTTGGTACTTGGTGATTTTCGTTGTGTAGGTTGTCTGTATGTTATTGGTGTTGGGTACTGCTATGTCGATTAAGTACGTGGTCTTATTCGATTTATCGACGAGGGTTATGTCAGGACGGTTATGTGGGACTGTCTTGTCTGTTATGATTGCTCTATCCCAGTAAAGCTTGTGTGTTTCGTTCTCATGCACGGTCTCTGGCTCATATTTGTAGTACGGGCATTTTTCTGTCAGAAAGCCAGCATTCGCTGCCAATTTCTGGTGGACTATTTTCGCTACTTGATCGTGTCTATGTTTGTAGTCTGACTGCGCAAGGATCTTGCATCCTGCCATCACGTGTTGGATTGTCTCCGATGCCGCATGACAGTGTCTGCATTTGTCGCTTTCTATGTCTTTTCTCTGGATGAATTTCTGATTGTTCCTTGTTGCGATCACTTGGTCTTGGATGGCTAGCATGAATCCTTCTGTCTCTGGCTGGAGAGTGCCTTTGGCCAGCCAAGAATTTGATGCCTTTTTGTCAACGTGTGGTTGTTGCAGGTCATTGTAGTGCCTGCCATGTAATGGTTTTCCGGCCCAAGTTCTCAGTTTCTGTTCGTTGGCTGTTTCGAGGACACGCTCTTCGGTACTACACAGGTTTAGTGGCGTGTAATTTGCATCTGCTTGTATTATGGCTTGGATGAGTGGCGATCGGGGACTCTTCAACTGGAAGTATTGCCTCATGCTCTGGATCTGCTTGTCATGTAAGTCTTTGAGGTCCGCTTGTCCGCGTCCTCCTTCTTCCCGGGGTAGTGTTTGCCGTTCAATTGCCGTTGCAGGGTGTAGTTGTCCGGCTCTTCTCTGGATGGTTCTCATTTTCCGCTGGAGTTGTTCTAGTTCAGTGTTGGACCATTTGATGATCCCGAAGGAGTAGGTGAGCACTGGTACCGCATATGCGTTAATTGCTTGCGTGGTGTTCTTCCCGCTCAGTTTCGTCTTCACAATGCTTCTAAGTCTTTCTTGGAATGCTTGCGTGAGCTGGACTTTGACTTTCTTGTGCTCCTGCTGCCGTTTTTGCATTATCCCTAGGTATTTGTAGGTTTCGCCCTCGTCCAAGGTCTTCAGTAGTCTCCCGTCTTCGAGTTCGATGCCTGGTAAATCTTCTTTGCTATTCTTCTGTATTTTGCACTTATCGAGGCCGAATTCCATTCCTATGTCCTTGGAGAATGTCTCTGTTATACTGATGAGTTGTCGGAGTTGGGTGATTGTTGGCGCGTATAGCTTGATGTCATCTACGTACATGAGGTGGGAGACTTTATGTAGGTTATGTATATATATATATATATATATTACAATGTAAAATATGTATGGAAGCAAAAAACATTTACAATACTTTTAGTTATTAATATGTAAAGCGAAATCAAACCTTTTAGCGAGATTTTTGGCACTGCTTATTTTTAACAGTCCAATCAATATCAGGTCTTATTTTTGATATTGCAATCCTAAGAGTGTTTCCAAGGTGGACGTCAGTTATTCTGGTCCTAACTTTTCATTTTATCAACTTCATTTTTGAAAACAGCTTTTTACTGACGCATTTGAGTCCGCAGGAGGGGTTGATGGAGGTTGTTTGTTTGTTTTTTGGTTTTACGGCTCAAAGACTACAGTGGTCATGCTGCGCCGGGACCTACTGTTTTCCGAGGAATCCGAACCTCTTAAGGCCTAGGGAACCAAACCCCGGACTACAGTGAGCAGTGCGATCTTTATGAGATCTCTGAGTAAGCGTTCTTTTTGCACTGCTGGGAGTCGAACCCGGATTAGCGGCGCACTAGGAGAACGCGTTACCACACTGCGCCACCGCAGGGCCGGTTGATGGAGGTTGTAATTTCCACTGCAACGAAATTTTGTGTATATACATACGAACATATGGATTTGTAGCTCTGTAACCCCTCCCCCCCCCATTGTAAGCCTGTAACTCCCCTTATGAACTTTCTACGTCAGCCTATGAGCAGATGTAAGTGCTGCACAACCAGTGGCTGCTCGTAAATTGATGCACATGAGCACGTGAACTCCCGAAGGAAAATTAAGGAAAACTAGGATGTAACAAGTTAAGTAAAATAAGATCTCAAACACGTAATACGAAACTGTAATAGTATAAAATACGAAATTTATTACGTGTAAGTCAATTATTACTTTATTTGGTTGGTGACTTTATTAACCAGGAAGTAAGGAGCAGAGTGTTAGGCGAGTAGCACGTGCAAACGGAAAAACTGGCCTTGAAAAGCAGTTTAGCACTGAAGTCATTGGAGAGTGTGACTGTGGAATATTCGCCGCTTACGGCACTACCGCTCGCACATTTTCGTTGTGCGAGAGATGGAACGCAATTTCATTTATTGAGTTTCTTTTTCACTCGTGCTCTCACTTTGTTTGCTACTTGGTACATTCGGTTAGTTTAATTTTTTTAATTAATTATTACAGTTAGTTTTATTATTATTATTATGTGTAAAGACATTATTTTAAAACATATTATGGGCCTTGCTCAACGGCAACAGGCACTGTGAAATCAATTTTTCTTTTGCGAGCAATTTACAAAAAATACGCCCAGGTATCTCTGTGTGCCCAGCATTTGGCAATTATGCTAATCATGTGAAGGGGAATATCTCATCTATAAAAAACAATTTATCATCTAATATTATTATGTGTTAATAGTTAAGATTGCATTTAACAAAATAGGTGTTTCGGAGCTGAAACAATTACATTTTTTCAACGTTACTGCTGGAAATGAAAATAGAAATAAAACTGCTTAGGTAAACACTAGACTAGACCTTATCCAGGTAACGAAATCAAAAACTACGGTTTTCAAAAGGGAATTCAAAAGTCCGGATTATATGAGAAAAATTTATGGATTTGTGGATGTGAATTAACAAACAGGCTATTTTGTTTTTACTGTCTCCTGTTTGCAAAACGAAGTGGTGATTTCAGTTGGGTGAAGTACAGTGTGGCTGATTTGTCACATATAACTCCAAAACTAAATTAGCATGAATACTCGCAGTCACATTTAAACTCCATATTAGAGTTCTGTTTACTTGGGAATCTTGGTATTCGACAGTGTATTATTATTTTTTTTTTTTTTATAGTTGCATTACAAGTTCGTTCAATCTTATGCCAAGAACACAATATACAGTCGAACTTAATACGAGCACGGCTAAAACGAGCAATCTGCACGTTAAGCTTTGTTCACTGTTTAACTACATTAAGGGTTTCACGCGTTTTACGAACAAAAAGTAGAATCTCGAACGAGAAAAATATCTGTCCAACTTTAATGCGATTTTTCCCTTTACTCGTGCCATTTTTTTTTTCGTCTTGATGAAAACGGAGGAAAAGGAAGCATCCAGATATACAAGATGCACAAATGAATATGCCAAGCAAACGTTTTTAATAACTGTTGAGATGCAATTAAGTGAAATGAGACCATATGTGTATTTATTTACAGTGTAATAAAAATAGACCCCATATAGGTAAGGTTGAAAATTCTATGTTTTTTTTAAATGATATGATGTTAATTTTGCACTGAAAAAATTACCCAAGTTAATTCTAGTAATTATTTTATTACGTGTATGTAGTTTGAAATTTGTATTCCTTTCACGCGTTTTACGAGTAACGGTTAATATGAGGAATTTTACAACATATTCTTATCTTCTTGTATTATCCGAGTTGGACTGTATTTTGATCTGTACGCTTCGTTGGCTTGTAAAAATTTCTTTTCGTAATTTATGCATTGCAAACCCAGGTCCGCAACTAGGGGGGGACAGGCTGAGCACATGACCTGAAATGTTAGTAGGGAGGCCAGTGAAGGGGCGGGCGTCGTGCCAGAGGGGCGCCAGAATCTTATCTTGCCCGGGGAACAAAGGTACTAGCTCTGCCACTGGTGAACCCCCTCCCCATTTGAATAACCCAACAGCCGCCACTGTCCACAACAGTAACGTTTTCAGAGCATGCAGTCAGATAGTGGGGAAGATGTTCATATCAGCATATTTAGAATAGAATTTGATGAGTCCTAAGATGAATTTTTTTTAAATCACTGTTGCACTGCAAATCAATAAAACTACTCCTAATACCCATATATGCTAGAAAACTAAAGTAAAATACGATTGAAAGTAAAACCACGTAGTACTTTGGTACTATCGTATTTTGAGATATTTATTACGCAATATGAAAATTGATTGATTGTTTGGCTTTTTTATGGCGCAAGAGCATCTGGGCTATACTGCGCCAAACAATATGAAAATGCCAAAAAAAAAAAATCTATATATATATATATAGATATATACAGTAGGTTCTCGACTTAACGCTGTTTCGGAGTTGCGTTTTTTTTTTTTTTTTTGGCAATTTTCTTTTTTCTTTATTAAATATAGATGGCGCTACCGGCTAGGCCATCCAGCCGCAACAAGGATTGATGATTGCACTCCGTAAAATATTTCCGGTAGTACATACATACTATACACACACACAACACATACAGTTTTATTTCAACATTACCCTTTTCAGAATTGGTATTTTACTCTACCATTGTTGATTAATAAATTGCATACATGACTTTAATACTTGCCATTTAAAGAAAGTTCAGTCTCAAAATATGTTAAAAAAAGGAAAAGCGAGAATTCTCACATTTTTCAAAAGTGGCGAGCGATAACTATGGAAAATAAAATAGAAATCATAAATCGACATGAAAAAGGTAACAAAGTCATCGATATTGCATGTGAATATGAAATGAATATATCGACTGTTAGAACCATTATCAAAGACAAAGTTCGAATAATGCAGCACGTGAAAAATTGTGCACCAATGAAATCAACCATAATTTCTGAGAGCAGAAGCATATTAATAGATGAAATGGACAATTTATTGCTAATCTGGATTAAAGATATGCAACAGCAACGGATACCGATAAGCTTTACGCTTATAAAAGAGAAAGCCTTGAGTCTTTTTGAAGATTTGAAATGCAAGCAAGGTGAAACTGCTGCTGGTGACAAATTTAGTGCAAGTTGTGGATGGTTTCAAAAATTTAAGATGCGTGCTAAACTCCATAACATTAAAGTGACAGGTGAAGCTGCTAGTGACAACACAGTCGCAGCAGCGGGATTCCCTAACCTTTTGGCAGAAATAATTGAAAAGGAGGAATACCTTACGAAAGTGAATCAGCAGTCTATTGGAACAAAAAAATGCCAAATCGTTCGTACATATCGCAAGATGAAAAATCTATTGCAGGATTTAAGATAGCCAAGGACAGATTTACACTTTTGCTTGATGATGGAAATGCTGCTGGAGACTGCAAATTAAAACCATTGTTAGTTTTTCATAGCAAAAACCCCAGGGCCCTTAAGAATATTTCAAAAACATCGCTACCTGTTGTATGGAAATATAATCCAAAGGCATGGATGACAAGAAATTTTTCGACAGTGGTTTTGCCATCATTTTGCGCCCGATATAGAAAACTATTGCAAAGAAAACAACTTTCCATTTAAAATATTACTTGTACTCGACAATGCGCCAGGTCATCCGATAACTATGTGTGTGATCATCAACATAAGGAAAATATAAAGGTAATGGTTTTACCCCCAAACACTACTGTCCTCATACAACCCATGGATCAAGGTCTCGTACAGACTTTCAAAAAATATTACCCGCGAAAAATATTTACACAAGCATTAATGACCACCGAAGGAGAAAACAATAAATCGTTGAGGCAGTTTTGGAAAGGATGTGATATTTACAAAGCTGTTAAAAACATCGGTAAAGCTTGGAATGAAATTCGAACAACTACAATGAATGGGGTCTGGAAGATGCCTACAAATTTGGGTGTAAGCTATGCTACGGAATCTGACTATGAAGATGTGCTTAACGACTTCCTTGAAACGAGTATAAAATTGAACGTGTATCTAGATGAAGAGAATTTTATTGAATTGCTGCAAAGTCCTGCAATGGAATTGAGTAACGAAGCTGTAATAGAGATGAATGAAAACGAAGATAATTCAGAGGACGAACAAAGGAAGCACTGATGAAATCTCTGTATTGTCTCGTGGAATGAATTTCGCACCTGCGCCTTCATTTATTCCTATTCCTAAGATTCTTTCGGCAGTCGAGCCGGTTCTAGGAAGAATGGAGGCTGATGCAGCTGCTGAAATACGTTGTGAAATTTCGCAAGTGCTACGTAGAGGACGAGTACCAGAAAGTAATCTTTCGCTTGGCGAGAGGAAGGCGGTAATAGATCTGAAAGGCCGTGATGACATTGTGGTTTTACCAGCTGACAAAGTACGATGTACTGTGGTTATGGATAGATCGACTTACGATGTAAAGGTACTGAACTTACTATCTGATGTTGATGCGTATTGTATAGTGAAGAGAGATCCGACTGGAGGTATAGAGAGGCGCACGAATGGTCTGTTGCTTAAACTATACAGGGAATTGAAAATTGATGGGTCCTTGTACTTGTGACTTCGTTGCAGTTTAGGGAGAATACCCCTCTTTTATGGTCTTCCTGAGATTCACAAAGATGATATACCTCTTCGTCCTATTCTGATTTTTGCAGCTCTCCGATTTACGCATTATCTAAACACCTAGCTGGATTTCTGCATCCTTTGGTTGGACTAACAGCGGCTTCTGTATCCACTACTGAAGATTTTATTTCTTCTGTTAGTGACTTACAAATCGGTACGGAAGACGTTATGATATCATTTGACGTAGTTTCACCATTCACTTGTATACCAACTTCCCTTTCGATTTCAACAGCTCTAGAAAAACTGAAGAACGACGACTCTCTCGCTGCACGTACCAAATTGACAGCTGAAGATATTTGCATTCTTTTGGAATTCTGTTTGGACCTGACGTATTTTAGCTTCAATGGGACCTTCTACAAACAGGGACAGGGGACCGCAATGGGTTCCCCCGTTTCTATTGCTGTAGCTAACCTGTGTATGGAGTCTTTGGAGATGGACATTTTGGACTGCGACGAGTTTAGTGTTAAGATCTGGAGAAGGTATGTCGATGATACTTTTGTCGTTCTTTCGAAGACAGAGGTGGACAGCTTTCACCGTTTCCTTAATGACTTAAACCCCCATATTCAATTTACCTTAGAGGTAGAACATGAGGGATGTTTGCCATTTTTGGACGTGAGGGTCACCAGAGGAGACAATGGAAGCTTGTCAACCTCTGTGTATCGAAAGCCAACTCATACGGACCGGTACTTGGATTTCCGCTCGTATCATCCAACTTACCACAAAGCTTCTGTTGTGAGGTCTCTGACACGTCGGGCCCTCAAACACAACAACAATGTTGAGTTGAAAGATGCTGAGGTATGGAAGGTAAGGAGAGCGCTTGTAGATAATGGCTACCCGAGCAAGTTTATCGCTCGAAGATCTAATAATGGACATAGAGAACTTGTTGAGGAGAGACAGACTAGAGGGACGGTTGTTTTGCCATATGTGGAGAGGACTTCTGAGGAGATTGCGCGTATTCTTAGGAAATCTGACATCAGGACTTACTATAAACCTGCATCGACTTACTATAAACCTACATCGACTTTGCGTGACCTGTTGGTGAGAGTGAAAGATCGAGTTCCAATGGATGAATTGACTGGAACAATTTACCAGATACCCTGCAAAGACTGCGAAAAAGTATACACTGGCGAGACGGGAAGAACTGTTTGTACTCGTAAAAAAGAACATCATCGTGCTGTGGAGAAAGGTGAGATGACTAATCTTCTGGCAGAACATGCCTGGGAGAAAGGTCATGTTCCTGATTGGAAAAGTACAAAAGTTCTTCATAAAAATGTAACTTCTCGCTATTGTAGACTTTTTCTGGAGTCTTGGGAGACTTTTCGAATGCGAAGTAAGGCGATGAACATCGCAAAATCGATGCCTGAACCTTACCGCATTTTTGCTAGGAGATGGGGGAAAACCAGTTTCAGACAGGGGGAATTACCGAGTGCGGGACAGTTCTTAGAAAATCCAGATTCAGACAGGGGGGAAAACCCGAGTGCGGGATAGCTTTGGGGAAAACCAAAGTTGGGGTATAAATACCGAACACCTACACTTCCTTGACACTTTCGCTTGATGAAGGGAACAGTAGTTCTCGAAACGTTGCGAATATTTTTGCAGATGGTAAATATCTTTTACCTTCTTCATTTGTATTTCGTATATTCCGACCAGTGTCAAATTTTACTAGTTATAACAAGGAAGAAGTCGAGCCATCAAAATGATTTGAAACTAAACAAATGGCTAGTTGCTTTGCTTTGATAGACAAACGTTTGGCTGGTTTTCAGGCTCAGGATGAAAATTCTGAACGATTTGAAAAGGTATTTAGAGCAGCCCATGATGCTATAGCATGTTATAAATTAATTTGTAACGAAAAAAAAAAAGCAACTACGGTGCAGACACCATTAACAAAATATTTTCAGAAAGAGGTGTAAAACATACTGTATGTACAATAGTGTACTAAATCTTAAGCATTAAATTTTTAAAATCAGGTAATATGCACTTGTACTTTTTTTGTAAAGTAAGTACATGCTACTATATGTACTAACTCTTAAGCATTAAATCTTTAAAATCAGGTATATGTATAGTATGTAGAGGCAGTTCATATCTATTGCTTTATCTGGACTTACGCGGCTTACCCACGGTACGAATCTTCAATCGCGTCGAGGACCTACAGTGTTTCAGACAGACGAGTAGGGACGTTACTTCTTATGTAAAACAATTTGTACCTTTTCATGAGTTAGCAGGCTGCATAAAAACATGGTGGGCCGTGGGGTTGACGCCCGCTATACGACGTGGCATGGAATCAAACAGATGTTGAATGTGTGCCTGGGGAAGAGCATTCCAGATTGCTTGTATGCAACCCCAAAGTTCATCTGTAGTAGCTATGGGACGAGGATCACGAGCGAGACGCCGACCAACGAAATCCCACACATGTTCAATCGGCGACATATCCGGCGAATAGGCAGGCCAAGGAAGAAGCTGTATCTGTTGTGATGAAAAGAAGTCTTGAACATTCCTGGCAATATGTGGGCGGGCATTGTCCTGTTGAAATACAGCTCCGGGAATGCCTTGAAGGAAGGGAACAACTTCGGGCTCCAGAACTTCATTGATGTACCGGTTGCTGTTAAGATTACCCACAATTCGTAGCAGCTGAGATCGTCCATGATACGCAATCGAACCCCAGACCATAACGCTGGGGGTTCGTCCACTATGACGTTGGATAATGCACTCCGGAAGGTGGCGTTCACCGGTATAGCGTCTAACACGGATGCGGCCATCACTGTACCCCAAATTAAAGCAGGATTCATCAGAAAACACCACTTGTTGCCAATCAGCACGCCAGTCTCTATG
>QLNU02003225.1:93461619-93492433 GCA_006491805.2 Dysdera silvatica | reverse complement strand
CCCTCTTCCACAAAAGTTTTGATTTCAGCATCTGGGTCCCAACTTCCTTATATAGTCCTTACGCCTACAGGTAATACATTCCTATGCACACACTTTAAAAACTTATGGGTGTAACAGTTAAAACCTTTTTACAGGGTTCCCACCCGTCGTAAAGAAATTCTCTGACTTTTTTGAGAAAATTCCCCGACTGATCGCAAACTAAATTTTGAATTGAACTTCAATTTCGGAGGAAAATAGCCTCACGTTCACGTGAAAATCAGCTATTCAGGACAAGTTAGGAAGGTTTCCCCCGACTTTTCCAGGTTTTACCAAAAAATTTCCCTTTTTTGTTTTTTACTTTTCTACGTTTCACAAAAAAAAAAAATCGTTTTTTCCTGGCTTTTCAAATTCTTCGACAATTCTAGGTTGCATGGGCACCCTGTTTCTATTTTCTACTTTATTTTTCTTGTTAAATTGCTGACAAACATCATCAGGGAGCTTCACCGTAAGTCTGGAATTCTACTAATAGAAACACCAAAAATTTTATATTATTTAACACTTTTTGTCAGAACCCCCCACTCGGTTAAATGAGCTAGCTTCTTTAAAGGTATAGGCGTAGGCAGAAAGTTCATAAGGGAGGGTTATAGGCTTAATGGGAGGGGTTACAGAGCTACAACTCATATATTCCTATGTTAAATATACAAAATTTCATTGGGGGGTCTACAACCTCCCCTTGACTACGCCATTCTACCTTTTAGGCTTAGAGCCTATAAAAGCCATAGTCTATCACTGGATTCAAACTTCGGCCATCTACGTAGTAGCGGTCCGAGAAAAAAAATTGGGAGGAGAGAGTATAAATTCCTGTCTATGTGCATGGGTGCCATTTAGCAGTGCCCGTGCACATAGGCAATATAATAAAATCCGGTTATATTTGGGGGCCCCGCCCCTAGCCTAGCCTAGCCTAGAACCAACACTGCATCTACGGAATCAAACTCGAAACTGTAAAACGTAGAAAAGAGACAATCGTTTTATTATGTCATTTGGAGTTTCAGTGGGGAAGTGTACCGCATTATTGCCACCACAGGGCTTGAATTAAAAGAAACAAAGGTGACTTATAATAATTTATTATCTATAAATGTCAAAAACAATTTGTAGAAGACAGCTTTTTAAAAATCGACAAAGAACTTTGTCTCGTGACACATCGACGAACTTTTCTAATGACTTCTGTAGCTTACAAGGACTAAAGTGGACATTTCTAAGACAGTTTTTTAACTCTACGAGATTATTTTCTTCGAGGATTTGTGGCAAAATATTTATATCTTCGACAACACCATGTTTTACTGAAAGTCTTATTTGCAAGTCAGACGGCATGCTCTTCTTTTCCCACTTTGAGAATGAAGGACACAGCGGAAAGCACCGTGAAATGTGAAAACGAGGAGTCTTACCGAAACACCAATCCCAACTCTTCAAATTGGTTTCAATGGTTTCAATTCCTGGAAAAATATCTTCCTTTGGCTCAATGGTATAAACCTGATTCTCTGACACCTATAATAAAAAGAAAATATGTGTGAGGATAAATTCCTAACTAGGAATACCTACCCAACATCATCTTTGGCATCTTTTATTTGCATTTCATCGGGTGAGGAGAGCTAAAGATAGCAAGGAGCTGTGTCAGGACCACTGGCGTACGCAGGGGGTGTAACCCCCTACTGCAATGAAATTTTGTGTACAGGGTGGTTATAATTAAACTTGGCCTATTTAGAGCACCCTGGAGCTTGAACCGTTCAACGGATTGACACCAAAATCGGTATATATAGACTATCCACAGGATGCGAGGGGGGGGGGGGGGTCCGCCAGGGGCAATTTATTACGAAATATGAAATTTGCGCTTTTTAGCGCAATACGGCAAAAGCAACTTATGAAATGACCGATATGCAACACAAATGGCATTTAGTAACACTTATTGCATCGAAACATTTTAAATGAACGTTGTGCGAGCAATAACGGTACACTGGGCTACAGGCGTATTATGAGAAAAAAAAAGAAGAAAAATTACACATGCAGATAGTGCGTAAAAAATGTAGCAAGCAAGAAGCCGTTAATCGTGTACAGAATGATGCAATGGAGGTTGCTCAATGTGGCCGCTATCATTCACTTGTAAAAGTTTATGGCCCTGTCAAATGTTCTGCAATGGCTCTTCGGTACCGTGAGTTGCTCCAGACGTTTGTTTTGCCGCAATTACAGAAACGACAGTGCGTTACATCAACCATTTTCGTGCAAGATGGTGCGCACCCACATGTCGCACGATCCGTCAAAACTTTTTGCTCCAGCATCTCACCGATGAGCATGTTATCAGTTGTTCGTTTACTAATCACTGGCACACGTTCGCCTAATCTCACTGTGTGACTTCTAGTTGTGGGATCATTTAAAGAATTTGGTTTATTGTGGAAGTGTTGCTATGTTAGCAGAATCCAAGAATTCCACCACGCTGCATGTGCGAAGCATCACAGAGGACCAGTTGCTATAAGTTGTTGAACACACTGTGCATCGGCTTGAATCGTTACACGTAAATGATGGCTGCCACATTGAGGAACATCCATTACATCGTCCTGCGTTAGCAGCTGCTATATGTATCTTATAAAATTTATTTATTAATAATAATTTAATATTAATTAAATTAAAAATTAAAATTAATTAAATTTAATTAAATAATAATTTTATATCCTATAAAATTAATTTATGTAATATGTATCTTATTAATTTGCTCAATGAACTAAATACACATATATTGAAGTAGTCGTTGTTAAAAGGGGATATATTGCAAAATCAATATTTTGGGAGGAAAAAACCCTTGAAATTTAAAGAATATTTTTTTACATTTATTAGTCGCAATATACAGTTGCAGGAATTGAACAGTAGAATTTTCGTACCATTTTACCGAACAATGCCTGTAGGCATCTAAATATGAGAACACATAATAGCTAATTTTTTCATTTAAAAAAGAAATAACGAAGGAAATTTCGAGCTGGCATGGGAATTTTTTTTGCCTTCCTTTGAGGGTAATTTTTTTCGAACAGGTTGTCAACACTGGACTGGGGTCCCAACCATCGTTCTGCCCGTACAAAAGCTGCCCGATTTACCGACGTCTAACAGCGCCATGTGTTGTTGTTCTAGTTAGCCGATTTCAATAATATTATTGAATTGGAATTTTCCTGGATGAATTCCCTTGCATCTGGTCCTGCGGGTGCCCATAGAGGGAAGAAAAAAATTAGAATATAATGCAATTGAACACGAATATAGCCAATCGGTAAAATAACGATTTGTTGATGGGACGAATCTCGCATAGTTCTATATTTTGAACAGGATGATTTAATTGACAAACATAAATACTAAGAAAGAGACGTATAGATAAAAAAAAAAGGAGTTGGGTTTGTATATGTCAAATGACCCCCCAAACAAAAAAACAGTAAGAAATAATGTGGATATACTAACGCATTATAAAGAATAATAAGCAATTTAGGAGGCAATATATTAGATAAATTAAATATAACAGACACATTTTTACTTATTTTAGAGCAAACATAGTTAATGTGATCATTCTGATTTAAGTTTCCGCTAATTACAACGTCCAATAATTTAACACAACTTTGAAAAGGAGAGATCGATCAGCAATAAATGCCTGTGGCAAAGGAGATTGGCAAATGTTTAGCATGATGACAAAAAAGAATGGAGGATGTTTTAAGATAATTAACTACTAATTTATTAACCAAAAACCATTATATATATAAAGATAAAAAGAAAGTTCAGAGTTAACTGTTGGAGTCAAACAGATGAGGTCGGTACCAGCCCAATAAACGGAAATACCAGCATATGCAATTGTATACCCAGTACTATCAATAGAAAAAACATTGTTCAAGTAAATAATAAATAAAAGTGGACTAAGAACACAACCTTGGAGTACCCCAGTGTCTACAAATCCCATAGCGAAAACATTGCTACCAATCTTAGTATACTGTGAACATGCTGTGAAATAAAATTTCAAAAAGTTAAATATCTGACAATGGATGCCAATAGAGTGAAGTTTAAGCAAAAGTAGTTCATGGTCAATAAGGTCAAAAGCCTTAGATAAATCGAATTGAACCCCAATAGAGAATTTACTGGAATTCACTGCATCTTGGATAAAAGAAGTGGAAGCAAAAACAGCCATCTCAGTAGAACTGTTTTTCATAAATCCAAATTGTTGAGTAGAAAGGATATGATAATGTAATAAATAATTATCTAATTTGGCAACAACGATTCTCTAAAAAACAAGACGTACAACAGACAGAATTGCAATCAGATGATAATTGCTTATACATTGCCTAGTACCCGCCTTAAAAATAGGAGAAATCTTAGCTATTTTCAAATATGATGCAAAAATACCTTCGGTAAGGACACAACTGAACAGATATGTCAAAAGAGAAGAGAGCTCAAAGGCGACACACCTTAAAACCAGTCGATTTATTAGGCTTCAAAGACTTCAGTACATTACCTACTTCAGACATCTCACCTTGCTCACAAAACATCGACTGAGAATGTTTGTTTGTGGTTTTATGGCTCAAGGACTACAATGGTCATGCTGCGCCAGGACCTACTGTTTCCCGAAGAATCCAAACATCTGGATCTACAATTTTCAGAGGAATCCAAACCTCTTAAAGCCTAGGGAACCAAACCCTGGACTACAGTGAGCAGTGTGATCTTTATGAGATCTCTGAGTAAGCATTCTTTGCACCATTGGGAGTCAAATCCAAGTTAGTAGCACCCTAGGCGAACATGTTACCATACTGTGTCACTGCAGTGCCTCGACTGGGAAGAGGCGACAACACAGATGTTTGTTGCAACAATCTAAGATGATGAATATTTGGGATAGATAAGACGTAATTTTTAAATGTCTGAGCAACATCTGAAACAGCACTAAGAACTCTATCGTTCAACTTATGAACTTATGAATACAACTTACGAACCAATGGTTCATTAACAGGATATTTTCGAATAAATACATTAATACCCTTCCACACCAAGCCAGTTAGAGGATTTAAATAAATTAAAATAGTAAGTCTTCTTAGCTGGCCTAATGGTATAATATAAACCATTTCTAAATCTCTTAAATCTTGGAAAATCCTCCAAAATCCTGCATAAAGTTTATTCTTAGATGATCTGGGACAATAATTGCCATGACATCCAAGGTTTATGACAATGCCTTGAGCTGGAAATATATCTTAAAGGGAAAAATGCATTATAAAAAGAAGTCGGTACTGAAAGAAAAGTGCCAATTGTTTCTGCATAAGCAGCGACTGATAGATGAGACAAATCAAGGCAATCCAAATGAGAACGAAAATTCTCTAGAGAATCCTCATCGATCCTCCAAGTAAAATAAGTCAGGTTTAGATTAAATGTTAATATGGATCTAAGAGTGATATTCTCCAACAGAAAAACTGGGAGATGGTCACTGATATGAAACATAAGAATACCCAATCTAAATAATGTAGCATTAGTGATAACTTGGTCCAGGGTTGTCTCAGAATGATTAGTAATTCTGGTGGAAGAGTTAATGCACATAGTGAAACCAAAACATATAATAACGTTGGATACTAAATTAGAAGAATTATTGATAGTATGAAAACTTATATTAAAATCGCTCGACAAATATAAAGTTTTCCAAGACATTCCAGAATATTCTAACAAAGACGATAATTTATCAATAAACGTACGTAAGTTCCCCCTGCAGGGGCGATACAACGCACAGAAACTATAGTGCAATCATTTTTAATCGTCAAAATTCAGAATTAGCATGAATATAAGAAAAAGTTGGGTTCAAGTCAAAATCTGGATGTTTTACACCCACAAAAATAGCCACCCCACGCCACCAGTAGATAATCGATTCAAGAAAAATTCTCGACAAATAACAAAAAATGTGCACATGAATTTACCGACTGCCACGTTTCAGTTAGACATAATAAATCAGTCTTACAGTGAGAATCAGTCCAGAGTTTATCTAGTAATTCCAATTTGTTTCCAATATTACCACAATTGCATGAAGAACACAGTCCGAGTCATCTAATAAGCAACTCTAGAAAATCGCAAAAACTGAAATAGTCATCCATAAAAAAAGAGTACAAAATGAATTAATACAATTAGTCAATTTTATAGAAATCGTTATAATCCACTACATTAAGTATTGTCGAACCATCTGTTTTACGCATCTTGATGGAGTCAAATTTAGTCCAGAGATATATCTCCATTCCTTTCCTTCTTCAGACTAAAGGCTGCATATTGAATAATTTACATTTTTCAGGGCACAGATGATCATTGAAATAAATCCTCTGCTTGTCCTCAAATATGGAAGTTTGCGGAGTTTGTGACAGTTTTCTAAGACGACTGGAACACTCCTTCCGAGTCCCAAGATTTACAAACTATAGGAGACTTAGGAATCAGTGATATACTCTTTATCTCCATATATCTTTATCCACCTCTATCTTTTACCCTTTATATATCCGAAATATTTCAATATCTGAAAATTCTCGATCATTCATGAATTTTTCAATATTTAAAAATACACAGCTTGTTTACTGGCATTTGCTGAACAAATATTATTTAGGGGCATCGGCGCCAACGGCATGAAAATAGTGGGGGGTGACAATATAGGGGGGATGGGTTCCCCCTGTCCCCCCCTGCTAACGACACCTGTGTTTAGGGGTCTAAGCTTTTTCGATGCATTCGAAAATATGGTTTTTCTCAGAATATTTCTACTATAAAATATTTATTCAAGAAAAATGTTTAGAAACTAAAAGGGCAAATTTAAGGAGAACAGCTTACTGCCAGGTATCATTGATGCCAGAGCACGGTACAGGGCCAGGCGTTTGAGAAACACTAGTTTAGAAGTCACGCTAGGTCATTCGTGCCACAGCTTTTTTCATACCCGGTTCCAGGATAGAAAGACACAAATTATTGATGTCGTTCACCCGGAATAAAATTCCACAATCACCATAACACCGAACAACAGAACCGAGAAGCATTTGCACAGAAGGTAAATACGCGACAGACCCTACTAGAAAGATCAAAAGCCATACCAAATATGGAAAAAAAAAGCTCACATTATAATAGAGTGCTGATTAGTTTTGTTATATTTAATCTCATAATTATCCAAATTAATTACAACTAAAACCAATTCTCTTGGGGTTGATGGATCCATAACCACTCCCATTACAATATAATTTTTTATATATACCAATAACCATATGGAACTGCAGGTCTGTAATTCCCTTTACCAACTTCCTGCGTATGCTAGTGCCCAGTTCTGATAATAAGAAATTCATACTGTATAATTGAACACACTAATTATTATCAGGTGAAATAAGAAAAAAATAACGATTACAATTCTTTAAAACACAGATAATATAATGATGATGGTTTTCTTCGCTAAAAACGATTATCAAAACCATTTTCGGTAACAATAAAGTTATCATCATGTGATAAACATCAGACAAAACACAGCCAGTGGAAAGGAAAAACCATCAAAACACAAGAGGAAAATTCACAAACTTAAATAAAACTTCTCGGATGATAGCGTGTGTCTCAGGAGTTGAAAAAATCCAGCATTTTACAATGATAACATTATAATTTTTATTATTTAATGCTTAAAGGCTCTACGATCCGAGGTGGGACCACCAAAGATGCAAATAGAACACTCAATTATCTTTCAATATATAATAACATGTTGATATTTTCATCACACAAGGGCGACAAAGATCATGCTGTACAGGGAACTACAGTATTCTGTGGGACCTGACTCTCCATTGCTTAGGAAACAAAACCTCAGACCACAGTGGGTAAAAAAAGCAGCACACACTCTATGGCACTATTGGAAAAGAATGTTCAGGTTGACAGTATGAAAGATGCGCATGTTCCCATTACGTCATCGAAAGGTCAACATAAACATGATAATTCACATTTTTAAGGCTAAACTATATTTTAGCATTGTATTTTAGTTTCACAGAACAAGCCAAAAAATAATGATGCACATAATTAGACATATAATTATACTTGTGAGTTTTATGATTCGAGGATTATGCTGCGTCAGGAGCTACAGCTTTCCGAGGAATCGAAACCTCTTAAGGTCTAGGGCAGTGGTTTGGTTCCTTCCAACCTTTCTCAAGCTGTGACCCACTTTTATAGTAGCCAAGTAATCTGCGACCTCTTTTTATAGTAACCAAAAGATCTGTGACCTTTGTCCAACGCTGTCATATTTGCATAATAAAAGCACTTTTAACAGAGTAAAGAAAACACATTAAATACAAAATTATATTATATTAATTATGCATGTTATAAAGTTAGCAACTATTTGTAGAATATTTCAGTGTGTGTAGTCAAGTTGAAATATAAAAGCGTTGGAAACATTTGGTATGAAATTCTTTATAAAAATAACTGCAACTAAAAGTAGTTGTGGTGACCCCCAGAAACTTGTTCATGACCCCGTTGAGGGTCACAACCCCCCCCAAGTTGGGAACCACTGGTCTAAGGCAGCGGTTCTTAAACTTTCTAGACCATGGACCCTTCAGGGATCACTAGCCCTCATGGACCCCCCCAGAATGAATTGCAGAACACTGAGAGGATCTTGAAGAACCCCAGGGGTCCGCAGACCACAGTTTAAGAACCGCTGGTCTAGGGAATGAAATCCCAGACTGCAATGAGCAGTTAGTTGCTTTTATTTCCCCCCCCCACTGGTTTGTCCAAGGTGATTGGCTTTGGTGTCGGCTAGTTTGAACCAAAGTGCAATTTGTTACTATTAAGATTCATTGGCATTGATCGTTGTTGGTATCATGCACTGAGGTCGTGAATGATGAAATGAGAAGCATAGACTATACATTAGGGTGCATTAAACGCCCCATCTTTTTAAATATTCAAAAAATATTTTTGTTCCTGTGATATTTTTGGTTCTAAATACAGAAAAAATTCTTTAAAGTTTTGCATATTTGGATCATCATCTATGTGGTCCACTAGTCATGGGGGAAAAATATGAAATGTTGAAAAAAAATGATGAAAAATGTATCTTTTTTCATAACTGAACGTAGTATTTTTTTTATTATAATAACCTACTGCATATTTGTATAATAGACAAACTAATACATTTCATATTTTGATTTGAAATTTCTTTTTAAATTATACGTTACAAAACTGTCACTTTTAACTACTGGCACTGAGGTACTATTTAGCATTTAAGTTTGACTGCTGGTTGCATTCTTGTTCTACTATTTAAAGTACATTTTGGTAGCGATTTTCACTTTTGGCAGATGTTACGAAGCCTGAACTGAGTTTCACTCCTCGTTCTGTATATCATTTAGTACATTTAGTGCTTCAATATTATGTTAAGATGTTTTATAAGAAAGTAAATTGATCCATCCTTCTATATCATGTTTCAGAAACTGAGTATCTAACTTTAGAAGATAAAAAATGAACCATCAATGAGTTCTAACCAGGTCAGAAAGATTTGTTGAAGAACTGAGTTGTTGGAATTTAGGTTTGCCAAAACCAGTTCTGAATCTACTTTTTAATTTAAAAATTGAAACAGAATTTGGGCTAGGATTGATAGCTAGCATTGCATCAGAAAATGATCTTCGTTCTTTTACTGGTACCTTGTTACTCCAAAGTGCAAGAGATACCATTTCCTCTGTTAAATACCACAGGCGATTCTTGAAAGCACTACTACAATTTTCAGAGATAATTTCATGCAGCCTGATACTTTAAAATAGAACGAAATAACTTTAAGTCATTCCAAGGGGCATCTACCACTGAACTGCAAGTTATCCAGTAATGAACTGCAAGTCATCCGCCATGTACTGTAGATGAGAGTAACTAAGTTTACAAAATCCCTTAATTTGGAGACTTGCTGTTTCTTAGTTATTGTCCCAATGGGTAGCTGCTGAATTTGCTTTTCAAATAGACATATTTTAATTGTATAAATCAGTTTAGACATCCATGGGACTTTGTGCAAAGCCCTTATTCGATTGAAAGTTACATCCTTTGGTTGTTCATTATCTTGGTTATAAAGAAATATAAGACAGAGATTCGCAAACTCTAATTAGTTTCCCATGGATCTTCCAGATTTAATAACTAATTTAGTTTGTTTGAAAGCACTGTGTCTATAATAGTAGACTAAATTTTTTGCCTCCTCGCTGAATGATCTGGTGTCAAAGCATACCAATTCACCACCTACTGACTCTAAAAGTGCATAATTTTTGCAAAACCTGTTAAACAAGGTTACATCTGGAGACCTTGATGCCTCAACTTGAAAATCATCAAAAATATGTGACAAAATAATCTCTCCACTGTGGTGACGACAAGGTGACAAAAGAAGAGCTCATTTTAACTTATTTTCAATGCTGATACATGCAGCAGTTAATTGACCTAATTAGATGCAGTTACATCAAATGTCATGTTAACAATTGACTCAACACATTACCAAGGTGTCAGTAATTTGTGAGTCAAATGATCAGAAATTATATCCTCAGATTTTCCACTTATTCCTGATGGATATGAAGGTACTACAAGAAATTTAAGCGCATAAACGTTTCCTACAACAATGATAAGACATTCCTCCATAATATTTTGATTTGCCAATATTGGTAATAGTATTGAGACCCAATGTAAAGTTGCACGTTTTGGTGGAACCCATGGTTCTTTATAGATAATGCATTGCTACTTTGCGTCTGCATTTGTCTGCTGTTGCACAGGATGCAGCTACCTTAAATGAATCTCCACCAACCTCTACTATTAGTGCTCTAGTACAGGTTGCTTGTTGTGTTGGAGTCATTCTCAAATGTGTTGCTAAAACAACAAGTTAGGTTTTTTTCAGATGTCATGTGGTATAAAGGCAGTAGTAATTCCTATGTGTGTTATGAGATGATGACTTCTGGTTGAAGGGCCTGCAACTGGTGTTTCAAACTGTTTATCAATATTGATAATAGTTTCGTCATTTGGATTATGATTACTGAAGGTCGATGAGCCAGCCCTATCAGATAATTTCAGTTCTACCTTGCTTCTTGTGTCATCTTCGTCAGAGGTATCACTCATATTCACAAAATTACTTCAGTTAATAGTTACTTGTGTTCACTTTATTAAGCATTCTTCTGTGTCTTTCGATCTGTAATTTTTCACATTTGACTTTTTACGAAAGAACTTTATCATATGACCCAAATATAGCTGATTGATCACCCTTTATAGATAGGAGAAAAGCTAAGTCATCTTCATTTTTTATTTTATTCTCTACATTCACAGGCCAAAGAGGAAATGTTAAGGCTAGTTTCTTTTCTATTTTCTTTACTAATGGTCCCTGATGCTGGCCTACGTTTGAGAGGTATTTTTCTTAACGTTGCATTATCACCAAGAAGTTTTAGTATGTTCTCGCATGCCTTCCTCTCACTAATCTTTGGAATGTTTGTCTTTTCATAAAATTGTGATACATGTAACAGGACTAATTTGGCAGACTCCCATTTTGTTCCATTAACTTTTGCCCCTTCATATAAAATAACAAACATCTCAATACCTGCAAGTTTGTTGGTAGCAGAGAACCTGTGATTTTTGAGTCATCATTTGTGATTTCGGGATCACGACCAAAAACTATTGAAGACTTCCTTGTCTTTTTTACTTTCTGAGCAGCTTTCTGTGTAGTTGTAGTCGCTGTAGATGTAATGAAGACATTTTAAAATTAACATTGATAGTATTTGTAAAAATAATTTTATCTGTCAGTTAACCTTTGGCAAAGGATTACGTATTATTTTGGAAGATAGAAAAATAAACTATCACCCACATGTACAAACAGGTAAACAAAGACTTGGATATTACATTTACCATTTTGCAAGTAAAATTTAATTCTTAGGACGTGGTGCCATCTATAGAACAAAATTTCAATTACGCATTGAACGAAAAAGTTCAAGACCATGGTGGCACCTACATTTATTTATAAAAACATAATATTTGGTAGAAATCTTATTGAGCACTATTGGAACAAAATATGATTAGGGACAAGGCATTTCATTTCTACAGGGGCATTTGATGCACCCTAGTATACATTTCTGATAACATTAATTAGAAAATAAACTATTGGTGAAATATTGGTTCACACATACGTACAGCAAGGCAACTTTAATCAAAGACATGCAACAGAGAAAAGAAATATACTGACGAAGGCCAAAACTTAACTAGTGAAAAGAAACGTTCGCAGTGTTTGTTCTGGTTTCGTAAGTCTCTGACAACAATGCCGTTGCCACCTCGAATTCAACATGTAACAAAGTAATAATTAAAAAAAAACTACAATTTAATGCCGTTGCAACTAAGATTTAACGTGTAACAAAGTAATAATTAAAAGGCTACATTTTTCCTATTCTATTGCAATGTCAATGCCAACTTTCCTTTGTCCTTCAAAGGGGCCTAATCTGGGGTAATGGCACATTAGGTGATCACATCACCACCACATGGTCTAGTCACACAATAAAAAAAAAGACATAATTATATATATAATTATGTATATCATTAGATGTATGATTATCACGTATATAATTATACATACAAGTAATGTACATAACTGAATATAAAAAAAAAAAAATGACAATAACATACTTTGTATATGGATTGGTATTGCTTTTTGACAGCTTTGATAACTCCTTGTATCGTAACTTCTGGACAGACATCGTGCAAGTTTTTCACCTCGGATTTTATGCTCGCAGTGGCTTTACTGTCGATGCCACTCTGAAAGGAAAAATGCCCCCCCACACAATTATTTTCATTAAATTTTTTCGTTCTTTAATTTAGTCGTAAAACTAATATATAAATAATTACTTTGGGACTTAATGAAAAACTATAAACACATTTTTTTTAATTATTTGATTTATAGCCCAAGGGCAATTGAAATCATATTGGGTCAAGATCTCTTCACCTGGGTCAGTATTTAAAATACTAGTTTATCCTGATTTAAGTTACTGTATTTAAAATCCGCTACAGCTTTGACTAACAAGCGGAATAGTGCCAAATTTTGTACATGTGCTATTATTGAAGAACTGGAGAGAAGGATTTTATGGAAGAAAAAAAAAAAAAATCAAAAATCTACCAATAGGGACAATAGCTCATCATGAAAGGAAATACATGAAAAAATTACACATAAAAAGTAACGATTAAGGCAAATCTAAAATGAAATTTTCAATTTTTATTTTTGCCCTTTTGAAAAAATAGAAATAAACTGCCATTGAAAATGACTTTACAACTTTGTATTTATTCATGGTTTATTTACGATGTCTACTGAAGATATTGCTAACATTAAAGCTGCGTTTCTATATCATCACCATTTTATTTCACACTTTTGGCCAGAAACAACATTGGATACAGCTGAAAAATTTATTTTAAATTTATGTTATTTACTTATTTATTTTTTGCTTTTTCCCAAGAGCCTACATGTGCAGTCAAGCAGTAGCGTAGCAACTGAAAAAATTTTTGGGGGGGGGAGGAGAACAGATAAAGTAGCTTTAAAGATGATCATGTGATGTAGATGTAGAGAAAATAATGTGTTTTGATAATTGGGGGCCCCTCGAGCCTTTTAAATCCCTTCTACCATAACACTGCAGTCGAGTTCAGACACATTAAAAACATAAACAATTAATATATTTTACATGTTATAGGTTTCACGATCAACTTTATTCTGCATTTCTTTGTTTGGTACTTACCTATTGGGCTCATTCACTCATTACGTACGGGAGATTTTCATAACTTTCGACCTCAGTACTGCAGATAAACATTTTATGCGCTGACCCTTTTAATAGAAAGATTAGTAGATACCACGGGCATTTAGCATGAAACAATAAAAGTATAAAGATTTAATTATTTTGAAAAGGGAAAAAAATGGCATAATGTTTGTATTACGTATGGAACTCACAGGAGTCCTGTATGTAACGCAACATTGCGCCATTTTTTTCCCCTTCTGAAAGTAATTGAATTATTTTTTTTTATTGTTTCATACTAAATGTCCACGGTATCTACAAATGTTTCTATTAAAAAGATCAGTGCACAAAATATTTACCTACAATATTAAGGTTGGAAGTTATGAAAATGTCCCATGCGTAATGGGAGAATGGACCTGTCAACCATTTTCGCGAATCCAAAAACCGTCGCCAAATGCCGTAAAACAAAGTCAATAATGAAAAAATGTTCCTGCGCATGCTCGAACCCAATAACTTTGTAAGTTCTCTTATTTTTCTTTTCGTATTTTTGGCATGGAGTGATTAAATTTAGAATCTTCCATCTATGGAAGAAAACACAGCGGAGTATTTTTACAGTTGACCCCGATACTGGAGCATATACACAGGAAAACAAAAGACTATGGGGTTAGGCAAAATGGCAAAACAAAATACATCACAGAACTGCATGATAACACTTAGATTCATATTTATGCAAATTTATGGGGCGTCGTCTTCACAAAAAAGGAGGAGGCTCATTTGTCACAATTTTGAATGCCATTAGGGAATTTTGGCCGCCTGAATAATATAGTTGTTTGAGACTTCATTTATTTAAAATTTCACTGTTTTTTTTTTAAAGGAATTTAATGAAATGTAATTTACATTTAGTTATTTATGTAAATGAACTCTGGCGTAAATTCTTCGCCAATTTCTTGGTCAGCAGGCCAATATCTAAGTATCCTTTGTTTACTGATATCAACTTTGGAAGGTCCTCCCCCAAATATTTTTTGGGGAAGTTGCAGAAGACCTGTTAGTTGGCACCCTGCCAAAGACAGTCATTATAGATACAGTCTGTCATAGCAGACAGACAGTAATAGCAAGTTGCTTAAATTTTAATAAATAATTTACTGAAATATATAGTTTTTTTTTTCAGTATATAGCAAAATAGCTTAACAACCAGTTCTTATTTTAAAAATATTTAACTGGTTACTAAGAACCGGTTTCAGCTACATTCCATCCAGTTTAGTGACTGCACAAGTGGCAGATAGTCAGTGAGCTTTGCTAGATAATAAATGATTTCATTTACAAAATTATTTTAGTAATGATAATTTGATAAATTAATACTTTAACAGATTAAAGCTTGTAATAGTTACCAACACAAAACTTACTAATTCCCGATGTAATACGTGGTGCAACATGATTTGGTCAACATTAACTAAAATTGTGCAGTGATGGTAAGCGTTATTTCTGCCTAATTTAGAAGCGGTGCCAGATATCTGAAAAACTCTTAAGGAAGATGCCATTATAAAAGAAAAATACATTCATAATGAATCAATCAAAAATTCCAGTCATGTCACATTCAATTGATATATAAATTATTCAGACATCAAATTAAACAAACATACACTGTAACTTGGAAAATTCAAGAATGTGTTTGATTCGAACCTTTCCTGCAGACCCATAAATCCAAATTAATTATATACAAAACCTTTCTAATTTAAATTTTTGGATAACTTGAACATTGTTTTGGTCCTTGAAACTTTTAAATTAACCAAGTTTGATCATAATTAGTTTAAATTGTTTATAATTATACTAGAAATGATGCATGTCAAAAATTAGAGGAACTTGAATACTTTTCTTTTTGGGACGGGATTAAACTATATATTTTTAACCTGTGGTGTGGCCCAGGAGCGGACTGGGCCACCGGCTAACTGGCCCGGTGAGCCCTCATGGGCGATAGGACTTGCACCCTCCGGTAATCCAAAGTATGCACCCTTTGAGAGAACCCAGTCGGCCCCTGGTGTTGCTCAAATTTTACAACCACTTCACAAGAACATGTGCCGATTCATTACTATTTAAGCCAATCAAATTACTGATAAGTAAACACTGTCAGATGATGCTGAAAAATTACAGATATCAGATAGAGGAGTATTCATCCCCCATCCAATATGGTTCCCTTCATTTATGAAGGGAATTGCGAAGGAGTTTACTTATAAGAGAACTCCTTTGTGAGAGAAAGTGGGGGTAGGAAGTCCCCTTTGAATCCATGACATTGCTTTGGTTAAAATACAATTATTAGTTCCTCGAGTATCTTTGAAGAATAGCTGCCAATTATGGACCTTAATAATATAAGTTGACCACAGGCTTAGAGTTATATGGGTACATGGGGCCCCGAGCCCCACAAATAATTTAAAATAAATTGCACATTTACATGTAATGAATAATGTGTAATGTACATAATGTGTTTGAGCCCCCTCAATAATTTTGAAAACTCGTTGGTGAAGCTGACACTCTTTGTGACGCATTTTTTAATGTTATTTGGATTTTAAATTCATAGTACTTTTAGTGAGGACTCAGATTTTATTACACTTCGACCACTAACAGCATATAAAAATATGCATGTATATAAGAGAAACTATGCCATATACCTTTCTAAGGCAATAAAAAGCAAATATATAACAAATCAGTGAACTTGCACCTATAGGTCCAGTTTTTAGCCACGTTTGAATTATCACCAACAAGCCATCAAAAGATCTTAAAAATGGACTACAACTATAAAATAGATGGAAGAGAGGCCACAGAAGCAAGGTGTTTGCAGAAAATTGGAGGAGGAAGAAGAAAGAGGGATAGATGTAAAGCTAATAGGTGTTAAAAGCCTTGGTTCCAACAATGCAACTGGTTGGTGCATTTAGATTTTGTGCTTTTGAAAGTGGAGCCTTTTTTTCGGGGGCAGTTTGTGTTTTTCTGGAGCAAGGTCAACGAAGGTCATGTCATGCCGAGAACTCAGTTTTTCCTAAGGAATTTGAACCTGAGGACCCTGGACTATGGTCAGGCACACTGAGAGCCAATACGTGCCCCCAGGCACACTTCGACGGATCCTCATTACACCTTCCCTAAGAGGTGGCATAGATTTTTTTTTTGTGGGGGGGAAGGGGTTGAACCTCCAAATGAACAAAAAATGTGAAAGAAGAATGCATTTTTTTGGTACTTACTTATTAATCATTTTACAAGATAGCTGCATATATGTACCGGCGTATAAGACTGCAGCTGGGGGAAGGGGGCACATTATTTTTTTTTTCATTTTTGAATTAAAAAAGCACGAATATCATATCAAAAATATTTTTGGGGAAAGGCCGGACCTCCCGCAGCATAGGCCCTTGCCAGTGTGGGCGTTAGACTTTATTTGAGCCTGCGGCTGCAGCCCTCCTTTTCGCTGGCTCTGGCTACAGTACGGGCACATGCTTCATGACATCATTGGAAATTGAACCTGACTTAATGATGTGACAAACATTACTTCGAAAAAACATAGGTTTACCCCTACAGTGGTGAACCTATTTGTTTTTTTGAGGAATCTGAACCTCTTAAAACCTAGAGAACCAACCCCTGGATTACAGTGAGCAATTAATCAATAAGCGATCCTTTTTTTTCTGGCACTGATAGGCGACAAACTCAGAGTAACACCACACTGGATGCACACTGTATCAATGCAGGTCTTAAAAGCAGATAGTTGTGGGGTGAATGAGGACATTAAATTAAAGTTATGCAACTACATTTTGCGGCTCAGATTAGAGCACTTTAAGTCATAGATTACGAATTATGATATTACTGCCCTCTCCAGGAAATATGTAATTACCATCGTTAATTGACCATGAATAGTTCAATATATGAGGCTTTAATAGGCAATTTTTTTATATGTTTTTAGTCAAAGATGAGAAACACCCCATCTAAGGCTGGACTGAATTCATTTTTATTTCCTTTCTGACCCTTTTCGGCGAAGTCCATGCACATGCGCAGAAGGATCGCTCTCCAGCCGATCTGCTTTCCCGTTACGGGCTAGTGACTCTGTTACGTTACAAATCCATCTAGTGCAATTTTTAGAGTAAAGTGATATATGTCAAAAATTCATTTAGTGCAATTTCTAGCAGAAAGTGAGGTAAGTAGGTGGTGTCTCGTGCAGTGACCCCAATATTTTTATTAAAAAGATCAGTCTATAAAATATTTATCTACAGTATTGAGGTCGAAAGTTACAAAAATGCCCCGTGCGCAACGGGAGAATGGGCCAATATATGGGTCAAAGAGCTCTACTTCGAGCCATGAAACGTGGAAGCCGAAGTAATTTCACCGGTGTTATAATTTTGTTTTAACAGTTTGTTTACAATTTTTTAGGGGTTTTGGCTACAATCCAAATTTGTTGAGAAACCTGGTTTGTAACTGCAATCGAACTCAACATTTTTTAAAGGATACTTTGTATTTTTCGTCCAGCAGTATGTCTTCTCTTTTAGATATCATCACATTTAGTGGCCAGTGATGCTGAAGGGATTCGCATATGAGATTAAGGTTCGACTTCCGATCGTACCTACTTCTCGCCGACATAAAACTACAGTTTAGGTTTCCCAAGTCATGGAACACCGTTCCCCCTCCACTATTTCGCCTCGCCACACTGATTCCTCCAGCCTCGGAAAAATCCATAGAACATTCAATCCATGGATTTTGATGTCTGCCAATCACAACGGATGGATTATTATACCACATAAGCAGCGAATAAATTTGCTTAGAACTAAAGTCGTAATTTTTGTACATCCAGTCCTCCAATGCTAAGTTCCGATAGATGTCACGGGAGAGTGAGATGAAGATGGAGTTGCTATTGATGTTTTGCATAGAGTTATTTTCGTCATTGACGGGCTTCTTGAAGATCGTCTTTACGGTGATTAAGAGTGGAAAAGATCTGTACGTTGTACTATAGAGAGTGCGAAGCACTTTTGCTCGTAAGTACGACATTTAAAATTAATGTTTCATATTATATTTGCAATACTTACCAACGAACATACAATAATTTAGCGCGATACAACACTAACAGACACACCGTACTTTGTGCCATGTGTAAGTATAAAACATAAACAAAGATATTTTGTAAAATTTAAATATAAATATAAAACAGCTGAGTGCCGACGAAAACTATTATTTAAATGGTAAATGGCAGTAAACAAAAAACAAAAATACAAGATAAAAATAACTTACCCCTGCTTCTCGGGACTGGAAAGTATGGATCTGGTGAGGAGGAGGAGGAGGAGGATTGTGCAAGGGTTTCATTGGGAAGGGTGGCCGCCGGAACTCGGATCTGGTGAACTTAATGCACTCCAAAAGAATGGTCCAATAGTTAAATTGGTCTAATGGCGACGTTCGCCACCTTCGGATCAGCTTGTTTTTTTGTGAGTGTATCTTGAAGTGATCATAGTCATCTATCATTATACTTCTCTATCAATACAACTGATACATATGCCTATATTCAGCAGTTTAAAACACTATCAGACCCGAAATGGCTAGAAAAATAAAACGATGGGCATTTACAGGTGAACATTATTATTGATGGTATAAGATCTGCATTAAGTCGGGGTTTCCAAGCTGCGCATATTTTGCGCCGCGACAATTTAAAACGCCTCAGCGCAATTCATTGCTGTCTTAAAAAAGGAACACCAATTGAAATGTATTCCCAGAGCATGCATTATGTTCTGCGAGAGTAAAAATTTTAATAATGTAGTTTAAATTACGTAAATGACAGTGTGCAATGAGAAATGCGCAAAAACTACACAGCATGGAAACGTTCTTTGAAACAATGGATTTTATTGTTATTATTTTTTGACAGTGTGTTGATTTTCAAAGCGTAGTTGTGTCTAACTTCACGATCATGAACGAAGTGCTTATTTTGTATTTTAGTGGAACAAATTATTTCTTATATTATTGGGATATAATCACCTTTCTTAAAATTTTACTTGCTTTGAAAAGCCGGATGCTAATTTCGTTTCATGTTATCAAAAGTAAAAAATCAGTAGTTCACATTTAAGATTATTACACCAGCTAGCTTAAAACATGAACAAACAACAGTTTCAGTTGGGAAAATACATAATGGAAAAACATTGCAATAGGATTTTCTGTATTTTTTTATATTTTTATCCGATTCAGTGAATCAAAAAATGGATAAATTTAAAATATTTCTAATATTCGTGCAGTATTTAACTTTTAAATTTTTTTAAAGTTTGACGTATAAAAGAAGGGACGCGAAAACGACCTCAACCTCTCAAAGGCAGCTGTGACGTCATACACGCGACTAACGAGAACGGGAATGTGGCTTCTCGTTAGCCACGAAAAAGCCAGAAGTGACGTCACTAGCAATACGGTCAATGAAGAAGCGTTTCTGGTCACGTGATTTTTGGGCTGTTTTCATGCATTTTCTGTTCTTAATATAAATGTAATTTTTTCCCCTTTCAAGATTTAGCTATGATATTCATAATCAGAGATATTTTGTTATTCAAAGATGATATTTTTTGCTCGTTTTTTAAAAATTCCGAACAACCCTATTATAATTTTTTTGGTGATGACTTGATTGTATTCTTAAAGGATTCCGCACAGAGTTAATTATCTGGACGCCGTCCTTCTTTTGAAACGTTCATCAGTGGATTTCAATTTCTTTGAAGAGTTCTGTATATCTATAAAAACTATTACATAGTTGCAATTTTATTAGAAAGTATAGAAGGTGCTTGGTATAGAATATTTGGTTTGCTTGTTTGCTAGTTTTATGGCAAAACAGCAGAAAGGGTCATACTGCTCCGGGATTTATAATTTTCAGAAGAATCTGAACCTTTTATGGCCCAGGAAACCAGCCTGGGAACTAGAGATATCAGTTAGTAGATACTTTTTGTATTTTATTGGCATCGTTGGGAGTCGAACCCGGGATAAAGGCGGCTTGGTGAACGCCTTTTCATTGCACACAGTAGGGTCCATATATTATTTTGCATGTAAACATATGATTATATACTACCGCTAGGTGGCTCATAGTAACAGGCCACGAATTCTTCTGGCTCGGTCGGCATTTTTTAAGGTACTTTAATTTAATTTTTCAGTACATAGATTTTAAAGTTAATAGTTTGCAGTGGTTTCTACATTGATTGGATCTATTACCGGTATACGGCTGAATTGTTTTCCCGTGAAACAGGGAACTTAAAAGAAAAAAAAAATTGGGAGAATTTTCGTGATCTATAATATCAACGAGATATGTTGAAATGTCCAAGATTCGACGCTGACATCGTCTCTGTGGACTATCTTACATGTACTGCACTTAAATGTGGTTAACAATTTCATCTCTTCTATACCTCGGTATCCAGTGGCGTGCGGTGACATATTCCTTTAGGCGAGCAATATATTTATTTTTGAGATATGTAAACAAAAAAGTAAATTTTATTTTTATAGTACGTTACAGTTAGTCCCATTTAAATAAAAATTCCAGTCTTCTGTTTTTTGGCAAATATATAAATAACACTTTTGTGAAAGTTGGAGTTCTTTTTCATATTTGTAATAAGTTTTTTTTTTTCAATATATGACAATGATAACTTTGACAAATGCAATAAAAATTACTATCGATACCATTAGATGGCAGCATTATCGTTAACATAAGCTATTAGAAAATTGCTTATCAGATTAAAATTATTTCACTCTTACGCGGCTTAAAAAATTAAAACAATCAATATTTATAAATTTAACTGACGTTTAATTTGACGAACTCACAGATTTCAAGCTGAAAATACGATAGCAAGAATATTATTCCGAACCTGTGTCCATAGTGATTCATAGTTAAACATTTATGGCTGGAAAGCAGAAATTGCATTGCTTTTGATCCGACGTCAGTCTCACCCTCAGATGGTGGAACCATCCACGGACAAAAAATTGCGAAGTAGTTAGTTTGACCTCGAACAAAATTTCAGGAACGCAACATAGATTTTGCGGAACTTTATTAATTAAGTTTTCTTTAATTTAAATTGGCAATGGAAATGTGTTTCAAATTGATATTAGGCAAGCAATTGCTTCTATGGACTACACGCCACTGTCGGTATCTGAAAAAGATTTCGCAAAATGCTTAAGGAACAAATTGCAAATAGGACGTGTTCTGATTGTAGGGCAACGCTCCCATCTCAGGTTCTGCCTTCCATATCTGGTAAAGTAAACAGCCAGTCCGTGGATATAACTGAATGTCTTGATGTCATTAAATAAACGTTCGATGTACTCCGTGGGGTTAAAGATGAGAGTCACATGGTTAAGACGACATTGGATTCACTGGTCTGTAAGTTCAACGATGCGGTACAGATAATTGCGGATATTGAACGCAAAAATAATGACTTAGAAGATTGTATACAATCATATATACTACAACAACAAGGTGAAAAGGAGGATAGGATCAGAGATCTTGAAGTCAGACTGAATGAAATGGATCAGTATGCCAGAAATAAGAATATCGAGATTTTGGCCTACGTCCACCAAACGATTTAATTGACTTAAAGATGATGGTGGTCCATATAGGCCGCATGTTGGGCTTCGATGCAGAAACTGTTGATGATATTGACATCGCTTGGGCCCTGCGGTGGCGCAGTGTGGTAACGCGTTCTCCTATTGCGCGGCTAATCCGGGTTCGACTCCCAGCAGTGCAAAAAGAACGCTTACTTCATTTATGTAAATGAAAATTTGACTTCTGTTAACAACAAATCGTTTAGAGAGACTAGGGAATATGAAAAAAAATAAATAAATACAAATATGCTTAGTATAAAGCTTCACGTATTTATCTTCGTAAAAAAGATGGCGATAAAACTATTCTAATTAAATTTACGTTTGATTTTCCCGATGTCAGTAATATCGAATAAGATCGTACGCTATGTAATGAAAATTATATTTAATTTGGATTTTCGTGTGCTCCCCTTTTATTGAATAAAGAAAAAACAGTTTCCCCTTAATCCCCCGTGTTCTTATAATATACTTCGTAAAATTACAAGGTCCTTGTGTTCCATATTAAAGTCAAACACATTTATTCCCGCGTGTTCTACTTTTATCGAATAAACAGATGAATGTGCGAGTCACTCCTTTTGCATGAACGGTTAAAGTTCCTTTAATCCTTTGTGTTCCAATTTACAAGTTCAAAGTTCTTTCATTTCCTTGTGGCCTATCCCTATTATATAAAGTCGATCCTTTTAATTCCTTTGTTCCATTTTTGTTCCCCAAACAAAGTCCATTTAATTCCGTGTGTTTCCCCTTTATCGTATATACAGAACAATCAGTTTCCCCTTAATCCCGTGTGTTCTTACAAGTATCTTCCTTAAAATACAAGGTCCTTTTAATTCGTGTGTTACATTTCGAAAACATCGTCACTTTTATTCCCGTGTGTTCTACTTTTATGGAGTAAATAGTTGAATGATCTTTACTCTCTTTCCGTGTGCGTCACTCCGCTTGTATGAAAGGGTTAAAGTCCCTTTAATTCCTTGTTCCACAAGGAAGAAGAACACAGAAGGGGGATTTATCGCTAAAATCTCTCTTTCTCCCTCTCTTAATGCCTTGCAATTCCATAGTAGTCTTAAATACTCTTAATCCGAACGCAAGCTTTGACTGCATTAGAAAAGTTATTACACGTACAAATCTTTTATGGGAAATAAACTGAATTTCAAGTTACGATTCAGCTTAATTGGCTTTAAACACTGGGTTTGGGAAGATTTCAGGTGTGTTTTAAGTGCATAATTTTGAAAATTTGCGTGTATTTGAATCCACTACATATATAAAATAAGCGAACACAGGATGCTAAAAACCTATTGAAACACTAAATTTTACAAAATATTATTTATTGTTCCAAAATTTTATTACACATTTCAAAATGGATGTATTTTACATATTCTGTCCGATTTAAAAACACTGGTTCCAGTTCTCTTGAATGAAACTGAGGTATGGTGTGAATGATGAGACAGTAACATGATGTTCCATATTTAATATATTTACAAGAGACCAACCCACTTAATCATTATAAACAATCTTTCAACAGGAAATTGTGTTCTCTTTGTAAGTTTACAAGAAAAACATTTCCTGCTTTATATCAAACCAATCTACATATATTCTTCGCTTCCTTAGTTTGAAGGTAGAATTTTTGAGTATTTATCTTAAATTATGTTCGAGTCGAAAACGGTGACGAGATATTTTAGTTTTAAGTTTGTTAATTCGCTTACGAAATGTCATCTGCGAGTTGTGACTTTTTTCATTAAGACTCCGTGTTATCACTGACAACACGCCAAAACAATCATTGATGTTGTAGAACAGTGGTTCTTAAATCGTGGTTTGCGGATCTCTGAGGGTCAGGGAAAGCTCAAAGAAATCTCGACCTGATGTCGTTTATCTTAAAAATTAATATAGAAAATTGTTGAACAAGGTTGAGTTGGAATTTAGAATTCAAGTTTCGAGTACTAAGCCTGATATTAAAAGTCTTATATATAAAATGCAGAGCGCCAACCTTCTCAATAATAAATTAATTTAATGCTTAGTGCTGTTATTATTATATTTGAAGTATAAAAATATAATAAGTTTAATAAACGTTTTTAATATGAAATGTGCACATTTCTTCTTTTCTTTTTTCTTTCCAAATTTTAAGACACTTGATGAAAAACTATAAATACTCTACTTTAAATTATAATAATTTAATTTAATTTTTAATTTAATTATAGCAATTATAATTTAATTTAAATTATAATTACGATAAATATTTGAAGAACTTTAGCCTCTTAAATCTTAAGTTGTGGGGTTTCAGCGGTCCGAAACACATTTAAAGAGAGTTCGTAATACCAAAAGTTTAAGAACGTTGTTCTAGAATATTGCATGCGATGTGATATTGAAAACAGATTAAAATGTAGTTCGTATTATTACAGTGAAATACCTATAGAATATCTTGCTACAGCAAATTAACCACTATCCACAGTTTCTAGTTAATTGCGGAAAAACTCAAAGGTTGCTCATTATACAATGTTTTGAAACGAAACTTCATTGTTGGACAAGAGCTAGTATTTGTTCAAGCTAGTGAGAGCTTTTGTCTCCAATTCCCCACTTAAATTGTATAAAAAATATACACAGTTCTCTGCGTACAACTCTAGCATAATTTAAGCTTTAGAACCGCTTACGAGTATGATTAGGTGGGTTGATACATCATTGAACTTAATACCTCCATAGTACCAACGAGTGCATAGATGTACACGTATACCAAACCTATAGTAAAATTTAAACAATACTTGAACTGCAAAATTGCAGTTAAATGCAATTTTAATCAATCTCTCTTCATAAAGCCGGGGATGTTAGGCAAATCGATTCTTAATGTATTTTTGCTGTTATATTGAATATAGAGTAATAACAACCAATCTTAGATATAAGAAAAGTAAAGAACGACCTATATGTAAAGTTAAAATATGCACAAAGTTTGGAAAGTGAGCAAAGTATCAGTCGCTATATAAAAAAGTGATTTTTTAAATACGAGAAAAGGAAAATACTGTCATGTGTAACTAACGTGACCGTTTATTTTTTTCCTCAAAACGGGACATACGGCGTATGTCCCGTTTTGAGGGAAAAAAATAAATGGGACATCTACTAATTTTTCGGTAATAGTATGTTATTTAAGAAAATGAATATTTTTTCATAGCTTTTATTTGCTAATGAAAAGAACAGGAATGAACATGTGAAAATAAATAATTTATGTGGTCTTATATTTTTCTGAAGAATAAATTTGCTTAAGTATATTTGGATTTGATTTTAAATAAGAATAAAATTCTTGGCATGATTTCTTAAAATTTACTTTAATAATTACCATTGCTTTGAGAATTGAGACCTGCAACTATGTTTTCCCGCTCATCCATAACTTATTCATAAGAGAAAAGACCCTTTCTATTGGTGCATTTGTGCA
Organism: Dysdera silvatica; assembly: GCA_006491805.2. Classification (NCBI taxonomy): domain Eukaryota; kingdom Metazoa; phylum Arthropoda; class Arachnida; order Araneae; family Dysderidae; genus Dysdera; species Dysdera silvatica. The sequence continues at coordinate 93,466,729 of QLNU02003225.1, read as the reverse complement.
TGACAGGCATAAACTATATTCAATAGTCATATGAAAGTTCGAATAATTCAAATTATTGGTGTGAAAGTGTCTGAACAATTCCACATAATGACTTTCAGTTGAAACATTCCTAGTGTTCCATCCCGTCACGTTCTGTGATGTAACGAAGTTACAAGTGAATATTCATCAAAAACTTCTGTATGTTTGTTACAATTAATAAATCCCTTTTCAATCAATAAATCTATTAAACTTTGAGTTTCTTCCTACGTTGATATTTTGGTTAAATTTGTCCATTCAAATATTTATGATTCTTCAAAGAAAAAAGTTCACTGCTCCACACATATTCTTTGCTTATTTTATAGAACTCAGAACACAGCTGTAGTTTCCATATATTCTTTATCAACATCACTCTAGTCACTTTCGTGCAATTTTGCCATTAAATTATGAACAGAGTGGGGAAGAAACTGAGTACTTTGTTTCAAGGCCAAATTGCTTTTAAGATCTGAATTTTTATGTTTTTTTTATCTTAAATGTTGGTTAATATCGCTGGCACCTCCATGACTTATGCTAAATTTTGTATGACACTTTTCACCTCTGACGTCCGATGGAGTACTTCTTTGCCAGTAGCAGCCCTAGATTTTGCGGAGCCCTAATATTTTGGAAAGGGGTCTTACCGGGGAGCCTGAAGGTATGGAATAGACCCAGAGGAAAGGGGTTTCGGGGGCCCTCCCCCGAAAAATTGAAAAAAAAAGATCTCTTTAAAGAAGGTTTTTAAGCCATTTGATGGGAGATGGTAAATAGTTTTGTCTTCTTCTGATCCGTTGTTAATAACAATAATCTTAATTTGATAAAAGTATAACAAATGAATTGTAAGAACAATAAATATCATTTTAGCGTTATTGAAATTCGAATAAATTACGTTTACGTTTTATAATGAATAGGGGTCTACAATGTAATGACAAACATTTTACATTGCAAGTGCATCGATCATAAAGGGGCCGTCGCAGGGTCCCTGGGTGGTTGCCCAGATTGCCCGGCACTAGAGCCGCCTCTGTTCTTTGCTTTGTAAACGGATACTTCGTTTCTAAGTTAACATTAAAAGTGCGCTTGCGTGTGGGCATTCTTAAAATGGAGGAGGTAACGTAAAGAAATTTAAATTGACTACAATAACACACGTCGATAAAAAAAAATAATCAGTCGTCAAGAAAGATGCGCGAGCTAGAAGGCTTCTTCTGATCGACTTATAGTTCGTTCACGAAAAGTAGTCCGATGGTACCGTTAGAAATAACGGGAGCTGAAGTCACAAACGGGCTAGCCGATTACAGCAGAGGGGAGGACGTCATTTCAGAACTGATTTTTGGCGCAGGCAAACGTTCGCTAAAAAACCAGTTCTGAAAAGACGTCCTCGCCTCTGCTGTAATCGGCTAGTCTGTCTGTGACGTCAGCTCCTGTAAATTCTAACGCTACCGTCGGACTACTTTTCGTGACAGAACTGGACATATATGTGGGATGTATTGCGCATGCTCCGTCATTGCCGCACTACTAGGGTTTCTCTCTTTCTGAAAGCGGGACATTTCGGGGCCCCGAAGCTATGCTTGGGGACAACGGGACAGGCTACCTAAAAACGGGACGTATGGTCAGGTTATGTATAACCAGCTTCTAGGCTTTCAGTTTTTCGTTAGAAAATATTGATGGTATTACCCCCCCCAGGTTTCATTTCTAACATAAATTCTCTATATGCATAACAAGCAATGCATAAAGTTATATAACAAGCTGTATTGAGTCACAATACGGTAAACACCTTACCTATGGACTTAGAAAAACTTAAAGCAGTATCTTATACATTCCTTCTTTTCAAAAACGCCAGTTCATGTCATATGAATACAGACAGGAGTAAAGTTTAAAATAATGGATATAGTACATTTTGTGAGTGAAAAAACATGAAAAATTCTTTAAACTTTGTACATATTTCATGCTGTTTTTAAAAAGTTTTAAAGGTTGTCCAAAAATTGAAAATTGCTATAACATCACGACGCAAATAATAGAGTGTACAAATGTAACTGGTGTTCACTGCGTCTGTCTCTAGTGACAGTGAACATATTTAGCCATATATAATATAATATATATAATAGCCAAAGTTATTTTTCCATAAAATGTTGGCGAATTCAATGTAATAGAAGTCATGGGGAATAAAATGGAGTAGGCGCAAAAGTTCAAAAATCATGGGGGAAGTGGTCAAATGGCTTCAAAGAAGATTATGTAATGTGGACCAAGAGAAAATAATGTGTTTTGATATCCAAGGGGGACTTGAGTCCTCCTCTCCTGCGCCATGGTAATGGAGGATTTGATTGATTTAATTTCGATGCAGTTGCACGGTTTACGTTTAACACCTTCTCATTCAGAAGCAATATGGAGATATTTCAGTGAGTGTTTTTTAATCAAATTGATTTGCTAATGTAGTTTTCCAACGACTTGAATAGGCACGTCATAGGAGTGTTCATTTACGGGCAGAGCGACGGAGTGACTGACTGCGTCATCAGTGTCGCCATCTACCGAGAAATGAGAGAGTCTGGCGGTCGCATACGGGCATGGCAAATATAAAGATTCTCTGCACTGAGAACCGCGATGGGAAGAAGAGTCTGGTCTTGGTCTTTTTTCCCAAGCACTCAGAGCCACCGTTTCAGATTTTTGTACTTCACCCGTATTCCTTCTTTCAGCTGCAAAAAAAAAGTTATTAATCAAAGAAAAGAAATTATAGAAATTGTCATTCATTGCAGACATGGAGGTAAGAAGTTAAGGAGATGGTACAAAAGCAACTAAGTGAAGCCAGTTTCCATTCAGTTTACCTAATAGCTATAGAAGGCTATAGGCGGAGTCTATAGCCTTCTCAGCATTCTCCATTCCTCAATACCAAATATTACAGCTCAAATTTACCTCTACCTGATTTTCTCTCATTTTCTCTGAATTCCTTGCTTTATATGCAATTGCCCTCGTTTCTGTTTAATACATAGTGAAAAGTATTACATAATTCTGTAGAATTTTATGTACTAAATAATATTGTTCCCATGAAATTTTCTTGAAAAATACTTAGTTTTGGAGAAAAATGTTAAAATGCGAAACTACTGATATGTTATCGTCTATGAAAAATAATAATATCGTCATTGGAAAATTATTTTATGTCTTTAGTTATTTTAACTTGTTTATAGATTATCCTGGTATAAGAAAATAAATTAAAAAATAAAATTAATATAGTGGAATTCACGCAAAACATTTTTTTTTTAAATAAAGGATTTCTTTTTTTACCTAATAGGGCGGAGCTAAGTGAGCTAAAGAGGCGTCACTTTGAAAGAATGCCTCGAATAGGTGTCACCCTCCCCATGGATTCTTAATTCCATGACTTTAGGCCGTGTTTCAAATGAAATAATTGTTGGCGATAAGTTTTCACTTTTAAAATTTATCAAAACACTTTCTGTTATAAAATAGGATTAATATTTGAATCTGAACTTAATTAGTACAACTAAACCCTTCTAAGCAGGGGTGTAGTAATTTAAAAATATGGGGAGGAGAGCTCAAGTGGTTTTAACAAGATTGCATGATCCGGCACTAATGAGAGCAACGCATTTCTTTTTCTAATGGGAGGGGGGTCTTGATCACCCTTAAACCCTCCCTCCCTTTCCCACGCCACTGCTTCCAAGAAGTTGGTGAGATATTATATCCTAAGGACAATATGATCTGGTACTTAGCACCTTGACACATGTATTAAAAAAAGTCGGATATTATAGGACTTCTATGCTACTATTAAGGTCGTTTGTCAATCGACCACGACGGCTACAACACAGGAATCCGGCGTACAATAAAGGCCGGAAAGATCTCCTCGGGCTAGATTGGATTCAGTGTCCGTTGGGTTGATATTAAAATGTACGGGTCAAAGCAGGGCCGTGCTTAGGAGGTGCTAAAAAATCTTTGGGAGACATATGAAAATTGCAATTTTCCCACGACCGTCACAAGTGCTGTATAAAGTCAAGGAAAATCTCACCACAGTCTGAAGTTCTGATCATTTGAACTGAGTAAGCGTAACTAATTTGTTTCAAAAGAATTTAATAATTGGAAGAAGGCCTTGGAGAAGTTCAGCCAACATAGAACTTTTCTCTATCATAAGAATTCAATTCACAAAGCCGATGAGTTTTTAAAGGTCGCAAAAGGAAAAAAGGCTTCCGTAGATCAAGTAGTGGACAGAGGGCAAGCAAAAGCAAGTTTTGCACAATAGGGTTATTCTTAAACCTATTACTAAAACGGTAATTTTTTTGTGGAGAACAAGGGCTGGCCATTGTAAAATTTTATGAACATAATCTAGTACTACTTCTAATAATTCAAGTATCTTGCATTGTAGAATTATTAGTAATTTAATAATGATAAATGCTATAACGATCATGTTATAACGAGTGGTATTTCTGAAATTGAAGAAAAAAGCAAACAAAAAACTTATCCTCCAATGTCAGGTATAAAACTAGTTCTAATGCTTTTAACCGGGGCACCTTTTTTATCAGTAGCATTTAAAAAATCGTATAGCAGTCATTTATATGATTGTTATAGATCAGTGGTGTATGAAAAATGGTCCGCGGGTTATGAGCAGCCAGCAAACAAGATTGATACAGTTAATATAATTTTAATATTAGTTTTGGCCAAACGAAATTCCTGGTGTGTTTAAATGTTCATACATTTATCTGATAACCTGTAATACATCTTAAAAGCAATATAAACTGACACTAAATATACAGAATCGAGAAAGTTAAGCTGGAGGTTTGCTTCTATATCTGGAAGTACGTATATGTGTGTGAATGCACAATTTCCATTAAGAAAAAAAGTGAAATAGTGCCGAAGGAGCCGATTGCGTTGTGGCTACCAATAGAATTTGCTTAAAATGTCGACAACATTATTGCAAATTGACTTTTATGAACTTGCAGCTACTCAAAGTCACACACACATTAATCATAAGCTCTAAATCCTCTTTAACTTGCACTAAATTATAATGCTATCAATATTTTATTAAAAACTGTACACAAAATAGAATTTTGAATTGTTTTGTACAGTCTAACGCTAAGAAGATGAGCAGCTATAACGAAATTGCCAA
>QLNU02003225.1:93413926-93456584 GCA_006491805.2 Dysdera silvatica | reverse complement strand
TGTTAAATTACGCCAAATTTTAAAGTGACCCCACCCCAATCCCCTGACCTCAGTTTTGATCTAAAAATTTTGAAAAAAAAATAATTTAACCATTTTTCATAACAGTGGACACTGAAAAAATTCTTTCACAAAAATGTGTCGCATGAGGGTGGACACTGGGTGATTTCGCCTGAATTGACCCAGTGGCAAATGAAGAAAATTACATTAATTCACGACGTCCAATATCACTCCAGAAGAGTTTGATTTTTTTAAGTAAAGCAATAATGGCCGCCTTGCAAGATATGAGATTGAACTTTTTTCCATGCAACTGTTTCTTAAAACAGTTCACCTTTTCAAATATATCTGATAAAATATGTTACACTTAGCAGCAATTATCGGGTCCCCAACAATGGCTCAGCAACAGAATTTGGACCCCAATTCAATCTCTTGTAGAGGGGCCCCCACCCCAAATCAGGACTTCACAATTATGCTATCTAAGGAGCCTCGACTTCCAAATGCTCCCCGAGGGCAAGGGGCCCAATGCAACTGCACTGGTTGCATTGGCATCGCTAGGCCACTGGTCCCCAAGTTTCTTATCATTTAAAAATGATACAACACTAACAAAGTTTAACAAAAAGATGGAGATAATTCCTTTTTGATTGCCATCAGACCTGTATGTATTAATGGATTTTCAAATTATTCATTTTCTTCGCGAAGTTGTTGAAACAACTTCGCGAAACAATCTTAAATGAAGTGCAATTGAGTTCATTTGACTTATCGATTTTATAACCACATATATGATATATGTACATGCGACAGCATGTGCTATACTCATCAACATATACGACATCTCTTTTCTAGCAGGGTATTCGGGAACCAATTTGCGTTAAAAGTAATTCGTGTTAAACGTGTTCACATTAATGAGGTTCGAATGTAATACATTATACGTACATTACATCTCAAAGAAAAAATAACCGGCTTGTTCTCAAAGAGTAAAAATTCGTTGTGGACAGAAAGAAAATAAATTCCAAAATTGATATCATCCTCTATTATAATAATTATTACTATTATTAACCAGAGTTGGTAACCTTAGTTTTGGATATATACAGATACAATATACATCCAATATACAGAGTATTGTCACTCAGTAAGGGGCATTCACGGAACAGGACATTTTGTCCTTTAAATACAGGTGTACTTTCTTCCGAGACACGTGTCCCTATTTAAAGGGACTGGGGACCGGAGCAATAGTCTTTTAAATAGAGGTGTCCTTTAAAAGGAGATGATCCTTGTGGGAGGTAACATTGTATTTTGAAATTTTTTCTCAGGCAAATTCTCCCCTCCTTGGGGTACGCGGTAACTTAAAGCACCCTCAACGTGGTACCTGAGCAAATAGAGTTTCAGAAACATTATCCTAGGCGGTCGCCTAACTCGCCTTATCCTAAAGCCGCTTCTGCATACAATCACAATTACCCCTCCATTTACATGGACACACACACACACACGCAAACGAATCATTCCAACAAGTGAAATTGCAGTGCATAGTTGGGATGCGACAGACTTGATGGATAGGCATGAATGCGCTGGTCTTAACATTGGGAGATCTCTTGACAGGTGGTCGAATATTCTATGCAAAGGCACGTAATAATGGATAGCTTTCGGTATGTTTGTATATGTGCGCACGTGCATTTAATAGTACAGAAATGTTAAATCCTGGATGTCTCTTCGTATCACAGTTCTACCTGGAGATAAAATAACTTCCATTGTTGAATCAAGAATGGACGACGTAAGTTTTTTGAAACCCGGACGAGTCCTAATTTGAGCTCTAAAACTAGAGTATGTCGCCTACTAAAAAGTCCCATTTTGTTGCAATTTAGTCGTGTATGGATGCATGAGAAATGGGCCCTCATAGGTCCCCAAAAATATTTGTGGGGCTGGGTCCTCCAAAAATTAATAAACGATGAATAAACGAGGGGCATAAAATAGTTGGTGGAAGATATAATATATAAAATACAGTTGAATTTGCTTATAACGGGCCCACATTTAGAGATTTTCAGGATTAAGGAGGAAAATATGAAATTTGTTTGGCATGATGATTAAATGCAACACAAATTGATCGCTTTTAGCCAGCAAGAATTTTGAAGATCCCTGATATGATAACCAAAAAATGGAGAACTTTTTAAAATAATTCTGAAAATTCTGAAAATAAATCAAAAGATGAAAATTCAAATAAATCGATGATTAAAGATCTTGTTGATGTGTTTACTGAGGCGAACAAGATTAAGTAAACTTTCCAACATTTGAAACTGGAGAATTTTTAAGAACATTTTCAAGTCTTTCAGAATACACAGCAAGGCATTTACAATAAGGAGAGAAATTTTTAAGACAATCGATTTTACTGATGACTATATGTATCTAATATTTGAAAAATTTAATGACGAAAATTTAATCAACGAAGATATTTCACAACATGGCAAACAATTTGGGAACATTTTTCGAGTACCTTCAAATAACACTTATTTTTGGAATAGTTACCAATGCGACTCTCCACATGTATTTTTTTGTTGTTTTAACTTATCAAACTGGAATTAAAAATGGTAACATAATATGATATAGTAATAATAAATACATGCATGTTGCATGCATATATGTTACATGTATACTTTAGATATGTTACATATATACCTTATATAGTTTACACATATATATACTTTATTAAGATACGTTACATATATACCTTATTTAGATATGTTACATATATACTTCATTCAGATATGTTACATATATATTTTATTTAGATATGTTACACATATACTTCATTCAGATACATTATATATATGTTATATTGGACTTTATTTTCAAAATTTGGAATTTTAAATTGAAAAAAGATTTAGTGACACACAGGACACAGCCAGTATGTTCATTAGTTTCAAGATCTTCGTTATACACGAGTTTTACTGTATATTAATTGTCAGTGTTCACGTTCTCCTGTCTGTAAATAATTAATGTAATTATGGCCCATATTAATTATCGATTAATATCTATAACTTCTATGTATTACCAATTAATAGATCATAATAAATTTCTACACTTTGCCGCACCAACAAGCGTCTGCAGAAATTTGTAATAATTATAAAACAACTGAAGAGAAAACGGAAAATTTGTTATTTGCTGTTCATTCAAATTTTGTGGGGGCGTTAATTTTTACGAAATTACGGGGACGAAGACAAAGACTCCCGCTTTAGACTAATCAAGTCTAAAAATGTGGTCAGGATTGAAGCTTGTCTGGGTTCCAATTATGTTTTAAAGTTGGTATCTCCGGGCCGCATGAGTAGTGTTAATCGTATTTTAAATATTAAATCCCACCTATTGAAAGTCTCCTATTAAATGGAAAACTTTGAACATAGTGACATGAATTTTTAAAAGCTCTGACAATGGGCAATGGCTGTAAACAGCGTAAGTAATTGTATTTATTGCGCAGAACATTTAACAAATAGGAATAAAATTGCAATAGAAAATAAATATAGAATAATGAAGGATGGCAGCTATTTATTTTCTCTAGGAGTCGAACATCAAAAATAACTACGAAAAATTATTTTTTCCGTTTACTTGTTCGTCTATTTCTTCTTTTTTTTTATCTTTATAGTCATTCATTAATTCTTTCTTTCGATATCCTGTTTTTATTTCATTTACGAACACGTATATGCATTTAGAAATATCAGTTGTATATAATATTTTGATCATTATATATATATATCATCATCATCATATTCAACCATTATCTATCCACTGCTGGATGAAGGTCTCTCCAAATGCTTTCCACACAAGTCTATCCTGAGCAATTCGCTTCCACGTCACCCCAACCTGTTTTCTTATTTCATCCACCCATCTAGTTTGAGGACGTTTTCTAGGTCTTCGGTGGTCTCTTGGAATCCAGTTCAGAATTTCTGTTGTCCATCGTTGATCAGTTCTTCTTGCAATATGCCCAGCCCATCGCCATTTCAGCCCTTTTACTTTAACAATGATGTCCTCTACTCTAGTTTGCTCTCTCACCCAAGTGTTTCTTTTTCGATCTCTCCTAGTTATTCCAAGCATGCACCTCTCCATGCTCCTTTGCGTTGTCTGTAACTTTCGTATTGCTCCAACTGTTAGACTCCATGTCTCTGATCCATAAGAGAGGACTGGCAATACACACTGGTTGAAGACCTTTCTTTTTAGACACAAAGGCAATTTCCCCTTCAGGATAAAACTGTTTCTTCCAAATGCACTCCAGCCAAGTTTAATACGTCTGTTGAGTTCTTTCATAATGTTGCCATCCATTGAAATCAGCTGGCCAAGGTAAATATATGAATCAGCAATTTCTAGCTCAATGTTGTCAACTTGTATTTTTGTTTCCTCTACGATGGATGGATGGATAATGCTGCCAAAAAGACATTTAAAATTGCGCTGTACAACTTATTGCCAATTTTAAATGCATAAACTTTCTGTAAAGATAAGGAGAGCGGTTTTTTCATTTGCTATTGTATCTTCACTGTTCAATTATTTTTTTTATTCAATGTTACAAAATAAATTAAATATTAATGTCACAATTTAAAATTTTAAAATAGAAGCATTCAGTAGAAAAAATTCAGTAAAATTTTTGTCTATTCGCATATCGAAATTATATATATATATATATAATTTCGACAAAAATTTTACTGAATTTTTCTACTGAGTTCTTCTATTTTAAAATTTTAAATTGTGATATTAATATTTAATTTATTTTGAAACATTGAATAGAAAAAGGAATTGAACAGTGAAGATACAACTACAAATGAAAAGACTGCTCTCCTTATCTTTACAGAAAGTTATTGCATTTAAAGTTGGCAATAAGTTTTAGAGCTCAATTTTAAATATCTTTTTGGCAGCATTATCATATCTATCAACAGTTAAATAACGCGGTTAATGATCATAAATATACTCTTAGCTTCAGTAAAGCTTGGAAGTTCCTGTTAAATTTCATTCATTAATAACCGATTTCCTTCTTTCAAATTTTCAATTCGTTTACTGGCTTTCGAAATGCTTTTTGCTAGTAGTCCTAAGTGACGCTGCTGCCTGGTAACAGACAGTAGCATGTAATGGCAATCACTCTAAATGATCCCTGACGAAAGACAGCAATGTCTACACCAAAATTTATCCATGGGCTTGACGTAGCAACTTAACCCAATCCCTCTATAATCCTCAATGAATTTTACGAAGTGAAACAACGACCATGCTGACCAAACTTATGTCTTTAACTTTTTACAGAGAACTGGTTTTTGAAACAGTTTTCGGTTTTACCATATTTGGCTCAGTATAGCCTCGATGTTTTGCTCCATAAAAAATCCAGACAAACGAACGAAGTGCAACGATGACTTTTTACTCTTAATTCATGCAAAGTTTTTAAACGTCGTTTGCGAACCAAATGTAAATTTATTTGACGAAATCTCTTTCGACATTTGTTTTTATGTAAAACGGTATCTAATTAGAAACTCTCAATTTAAACGAAAAAATATTCAAAAAAAGGGGAAGAAAAGATCGGAATGCTACATTTAAATCCCCTATCTCTTTATTTTCATAATTCTTCCAAAAGTAGATGAATTAGCAGAAATAATGAATAAAATTATGTAATATTTTAAATGAACCAAAGACAATATACAGCAATTTATCTTCCATAAAAGGTTATTAGTAAAGGAAAGACCCAGCGAGCACTGAAAAATAAAGGAGGGTGCCTAGCTTATTCCCAAGACGCAAAGGTTGTGTAGACAGTTTCTGCCATGTTGCTCGTCTAGGATATAAACCTGTTCCATGTAAACTATTCTGCCGAAAAATTCGAAACAAAAATCATTGCTTCATTTCATGTAATGGTACGTAGTATTCACGAGATCGGCAACATGGCGGCTATCGACACTTTTTGAAGCTTGCCGCAGTCACAGTCGCAGTCGTTGTCTTCTTCTTCTTCTCCTCCTCCATGCTCGCTGGAAATAATTATAGATTTGTACGGATACGTCTCTAAATATTCAGATAGAGTAAACACTCCCATTTACGACTTTCAAGGGACTGAAAGAATGCGTCATTAAATAAAAAAAAAAGACGTTATTCAGAATGTAGGTGATTCCATGTAGAATAGCAGGATCATCACATAAATTGCCGTAGAACGGGTATAGTTTCAAACTAGTACGACGTTATTGCGAGATATTATTGTAACTGAAAAAAAAAAAATCAATAGCCCATTAAAATGATATAATTAAAGTTCATATAAAAACTTGATACTTTCTCGAATTTGAAAGTATTATTGCGAAGGGAACGATTTAGGACGATTTAGGGATGCCATAATTGGAGATGATGAATGAATTTGCGTCTTTTCCTTTTAAAAGTGGAATTGAAGAGGCAAGAGCATTCAAAGGAAATGGGTCCTTTGCCATATTTATGCATTTATTAGTTAGGCAGCTGAGTAATGGACTTGGATGCCACCAGACAACTAAGTCCTTATAGAAGTTATGACTGAAAACAGAATAAAATGAACCTTTTCCTCCTTTTGGTCATTCTCTAGAACTACTTCCATTATCTTTCATGCTTTTGGCAACAAATTGGAAATTTAGGAAATGAACGGAAGTTATCGCGTAAAAGTGGAACGATTGAGTAGAATATTGTGAACGTTTGATTGCTCGGAATATGGATGAAAAGTAACTTGAATGCTTTTAGAATTGCATCAGGAAAGAATGGAATAAAAACAGATTTTATTACTAAATTCATTCCTTGATTATCAAACTAATTACCTGATGATCATACTAATTGCTTGCAATGGAGCCCATTATGGGACATAATAATGTGATGATATTTTAATACATAATATTTAATTGTTCTGTGAATTTGAATTTTAAAATATTTTTGTACAAGTTAAGACGCGCATTAAAGTGTCATGCACGCATACTTCAGACCAGTTTATGACTTGCGATATTTTAGACCAGACTCGCGATATTTTAGACCAGTTTCGTGCAAAGATGGATCCAAGGGAGCGATGCACATTTAAGAATAAAAAAATTACATTTATAAGTTTCTGTATTGGTTTTCAAGATTTGAGCTCCCTACCCCCAGAAATATCTTTTGGATCTGCCCTTATATCCCCGACCACCTCAATAAAGCGAGTGCTTTTTTTAATATTTAACTCTGGAAAATGCAGATGCATTAAGAACGATAAATTAATCTGGAAGAGCCGGTTCGTATTTTTTGTGTTTAATCTGCCAAATGAGAACATTTTTTATAAAAATAAAGCCTGCTTATGCATTGGAAAATTAACACCATTCTCTGTAAAATAAACCATTTCTAAAATATACAATGAAAAATTTCTTGCACGAAATCCAAATCCGCCTTTTGTAAGAAGTCCACACAGCTAGCGAAAACTTGGTTCTCTAGTTCCATTTTTGGTATATTTCATAAGGACATATATTCAAAGGGGTTTTCAGAAACCTATTTTCATGCACTAGAAGGGGCTCTTTCTATATGCAAAAGAAAGCCTTAGAATTTTACCTGTGGCAAAAAATGTACGATAATACAGCCTTATACACTTCCGTGTTTAATTACGATTAATATTTGTATAAAGTGATTGAATTAAAAGCCAGCCTAGAAATGAAACTGAATTATATGAAGTATACCATGGGCATATTAAGATATGCTGTATAAGATGGGCTGTATAAGATACTGAAACGCTACAAATTATAATCCATGCTGCTTGACAATTAGTAATGAGCTAAAAAGTACCTTATTTTAAAATGTGACTGTAAAATTTTTTAAAGTAAATGCACAGCAGAATCAGGGAAATCAAATTTTTAAACGGCTAAGGGGGGACCCGAGCCCCTCCCTGCCCCCCATATGGGCGCCCATAATTGCAATTTATTTCGAATTATTGGGGGGAGTTTGGGCCGCATGGACCCATATACCTCTACGCCTATGAAGGCTCTACAAAATTTTAATCCGGCAGCGTCTACCAGCGCTGGCCATGACAAGACCTTATACTGGAACCGATGCATTCTCAATGTTCTCTTTATACCTATTATGAACGACAGAAATACAATTTTTCTAAAACCTAAGCAAAAGAACGAACCGTGTTTTAGATACATATTATATATCATTCCTCATTCAAATTCGATCAACTCCCGGTGTTTATTTATGCTGTTATCGAATCGCTATCTATGTGGATATAGGGGTGTCTTTCTGTCTACATATCTAGCAAGTAGTGAGATTGTAGCGATTCCTCCACAGGCTCATTCTAACTCTGTTTCGCGCCAAAATTCCATTCTCATGGACATTTGGCAATGAGTCACACGTACAACCAACTCCTTGGAATTTCCACCAAAAACGAAGGATACAAGCATTATCCAACTTCGAACCCTCTCCCATATATTTTCATTTAATGGGCAAAAACTGTCAAGAAAGACAGCTCAACGTTAACATAACTCACAGCAAGTTCTCCCCTCTGTGGGGTCAAACTGACCAATAGAAATTTATATAAACTATTGCGTCAGTACTCAATTGTCCAATCACGGTCCACAAAAATCATTCGAAGTAAAGTTTTGGACCGATCAATAAATACTCTCTTGCTCCTTAACTTTCGACCTGAAAGGATGTTCGCTGCTAGCCTTAAGTACGATCCTAAATATGCAACTTACGCAACCTAACGAACGCCCGGCATCATGCCGTGGACTGTATATGCTTTCTGTCTCTTCACCATAGTGCTACAGTCTTCAACTCTCCAATAAGTATTATGTTTAATGTGCATCCTCTCTCTCGTCTACCTGCATTCACCGCCACGTGAAAATACCTTCTGAGAAGTACAGTCAAACTATGTCGCATGACGTACGCCACCCGACACCTAGTCAGTCGTCCACACACCACGGCGCAGTAGTTGGCGACCCATCATACCTTGCGGCAAGATCATTCTATGAGAACGTTGGTGACAAGGTTGTTTTCCCCAAGGACTAGGTATTCCATCATATTTTGTCCACCCAATTCATGTTATATTCTTTATGGTGATATATTTCAAGCCGAGTTATACAGACCCCGTTACGCGTAAGTTATCATACTTTTAATATTAATAGAATTTGAAACGAAAGGTTATTAGGAAATAACAATAATGTGCAAACTGCCTTTAAATAACTTGAATGGTCTCGATAAACATATAGAAATTTACAGTAAACGATTTAGAATAGAGAAAACACATTTTTGAAACCGTGAAGAGTTATCTTACTTTCCATAAAACGATATTGGACGTTTTATTTTTCGAATCGTTCCTATCTTCAAAAAGGAAACAGGAATAACTATACTGAGACATGGACTGATGGGTATAAAAATAACCGTATGTACAAGCAAAGTGCGTGTCCTCGGTAAGAAGGAATGGTATATTTGGATTCGAAAATAATTTTTCATGTTTGTTTGGAAACGACTGGTGGAAGAAGTGCTTACAAAATTTTACGACATCCTACGGGACAAAACGGGATCTTTTCTGAAATTTAGGAAAGCGAAAAAGGCTGCAACTTCTTTTGAGGGGGAAAACCAAATGAACGTCTGGTGTTACAACGACCACTCTAATATATTGGTTCCCTTTCCGTTTTCCCCATTCCTATTCCCGAAATAGTAAAAAAGGGATTTTCTTGCAACGCACGTATGAAAGCCGTTGTAAAAATAGTGTAAAATATAGCGCTTAAAGAAATACGTCTATATTTATTCCCCTTTTTAAAATATTTTTCTCCCATTTTTGGGATTGCAGGTAGATATTGTTTTTAGTTGATAAAGAGTTCTATATACTAGCTTCTGCGGACAGCAGGCTGGGTTTTGAACCCCAGAGAGATATGAAGCCATTTTTATAAAAACCCGAATAGTATTTTTTTTAAGGTAAACTGATGCCAACAAAAGTGGAAAAATTTGTTCAAATTTTTAGAAATATTAGGCAAAAGATACGATTAAAGCAAATTTATTAATGAAGGGAAAGTTAAAAGTGGAACACTTTCACATTTAATAAATTAATGAAGAAAATAGTTAAGAGTAAATGAAGTGGACGATTATTCACGTTACCTTTTGGATAATCATAAATCGATAAAAATCTTATTCGAACTGATTAATCTTATTGGATATTCTTTACTTATGGATTCGTTTAGCGGTTCATGGACCATTAGTCTAATCTTCAGTTCATAAATTAATAACTAAAGATTAATGCAAAATATTAAATTAGTTAAATTAAACAACAATATAAATCAACGTTTATTGGCGTAGTGATACCAGCGCTGATGTTATGGCGTGATTAGATGGTGAAACGTTCGAAAGAAAAATGCGTTAGGTGGGACCTGAACTCACGACCTTTGACTGGATTCAGGTCCCACCGAAGGCAGAAATATTTATTTTCTTTCGAACGTTTCACCATCTAATCACGCCATACCATCGGCGCTGGTATCACTACGCCAATAAACGTTGATTTATATTGTTGTTTAATTTAATCTGCGTAGTGTTCGATTTATATAAATAAATGAATATTAAATTAGTGTCAACAAAAATAAACAGTTTAAACAGCTTTTTCTGTCAATAATTATTAGGATAGTAGACGCCACAGGATTCTGCTTTCAAAATCGCTGTCAACGCTAATTATTGTTTGAAATAATGGTTTCAAACCCAAGTTACGCGGCAAACATACAAGATATTCAGCCATGATGCACACAATGTGTAATAATTATTTAACTCTTTAATCTGCAGACAGACCGCTCGGTAGAGCACATTTAAGATGTTTTCATACTGGTTGAAAATCATAAATTCAGTTCAGGGCTGCACAGAAAGGTCTATTTTTGAAGGGGTGGTAACTTAGGTCTCGCGCTCCGGATGAAACTAATCCTGGAGCGGCTCTGAACTGAATTTATGATTTTCAAACAGTAAGAAAACACCTTAAACATGCTCTACCAAGCGATCGATCTCGAGATTAATAACTAGAATTCACACAATACAATTTTTTTTACGAAGTAATTATTTTCAGGGTTATGCTTATCATTTTGAAAACGGTTGCGGTTATACTACAGGCTACACATTCAGCGGTGCAGATCTTTAGCGGGACCACTGAAACGAACCGATACAGGGAAGCAAGATCACAGGCGTCGTTATAGTGGGGGGGAGTCAGCGGCGACCCGTCCCCATATATTGGTATTAGGGTTCCATGAGCTCCTCCCAATTTCAAACAAAAATTTTATGATAGGTAACGTCATTCAAAATTTAAAATATTTTCCTTTTTTTTTTTTTTTAAAATCTGAGGAGTGAAGTTATTTGTTTCAGCCTATTATATTTAGTTCGAATTAGGAAAAAAAAAAAAAAAAATGCACTTTGTCATTTATTTGATGTAATTATACCTTTTGTTGGATTGTATTATATAGCTCTCTTTTCTGCATGGCAGCGTTTTTATATTTCAAATTTCGTGTTATTTCAAATTTCAAACTGACTATTTCTAATAATATCGCAACTACACAACTATAGTTTCTATATTTCAATTTCGCAAGCTCAAGGACTTCATTGGTTCAGTAAGCTCATTATCAACGACATAAATTAAAGGGACTGTCTACATGACTACAATCAGCGTAATAAATACGAAATTTAGTAAGGAGCATTGCATGTGAAAATGAGACTGGAAATGTAACTAGAATATTAATTTTATGGTAAAGTGAACGTCATCAAGCAGAAGCACATTTAAATTAAACACTGCTTTGTGGGTGGATGTCTGTTATCTCTGTAAAGAGTTGTTAACAATAAGGCCTTAACCAGAAATTTTTTTGTGGAGGCAAGAATTTTTTACAGCCTCGCTAATGAATAAGTATTGGTAGTAAAAACAATTCTGAAAGGGAGGCCCTTGAGACCACCCGCTGGCTACGGCCCTCATTAACAACAAGCTGCCTTTCACTGGTATACTGTCCCCCCAATATTTTTATGCTGTCAGCGTTTAAGAGCAAGATGCTGAATGAGATACTGACATTTTATTCTGTTCTTTAACACATTGTATGTCAAATTCTTTGAAATAAAAGAACGCTTTATAACAATGAAATGATTTGTCTTATGACTGTTGTTAAGTTCTTGACGAACAGTAAGCATTGGTGGCCGTTCATACAGCAATTGTTTATGCATTCTACTGAAAATCTACTGAAACTGCATTCTACTGAAACTGCAGCTTATGGATTTTTGTTCAGAGGCTTGTCAACATCGAACAGCACCCAACTGAAGGTAACCACACCCTTTCCAGGATGGATGTTCGTCTTTTAAGTTACACACTACCATTAGAAAAGCTTTTAAACGATCCATTTTGATCACGCTTACCCTTATTCACATGAGAAGTGTAACGCATTTCACGAAAGTTACGCTAGTGCGTAAATAAGGAAATTAGTTGAAAACGTAAGAAAGCATTATTTTTGGAAGGCAGGGATAAAATCCATTAAATTCGTTTCTAATTTTTACTATGGATTATTAATGGGTTTCAATATATATATATATATATATTAAACCCGCTACTGCTATTTGTCTGTCGATCAGTACGCAATAAAAAGGGTAAGGTAAAGGTCTTCCGTAAATGCAATAATGGTGGCTGTTGTTAACGTTGAAAACCTACCGAGTTACTTGAGAATTAGAGAGTTGCGGATTAGAGAGTTGCGGATTAGATGGTTGCTGATTAGAGAGTTGCGGATTAGAGAGATGCAGATTAGAGAGGTGCAGATTAGAGAAGTGCGAATTAACGTTAATTGAAACCCGCTAAATTTAAATATCGACCTTAGGCAATTTTCTTTCACATGCTTGTTTAAAACTATATTTATTTGTTATTGAAAGTGACTGATGAAGTAAAAATGGTAACAGAATTTAGGAAATATAATTTAAAACAATGTTTCTCAACATTCAGGAGGCCGCGTCCTGGTAAATACTTTTTTCTAAAACAAGGACCCTATCCAACGAATTCTCGTATAAACACCTTTCCATTTTTTAAAAATTAAGACATTAAACTATCATAAGAGTGAATAATTAATTATGGCATAATCATAAAGAGTATCATCAGTACTTCCCTTCCATTAATATACATTTTACTGATACAGTGCCTTGCTAATTGATTGCTGGCATTTACAACAGGGATATTATTTCATTCAGTTTTAAGGAGATTCAGTTATTAGATAATTATTCAGATATTTTTCAGATATTATTATTTAATTATTTTCAGATATTATGCATCGTATTTTACTGTAATTGACTTGCAGGCACGTCTTATGACAGGTTATAATGATTTATAAGCGAAAAAAACCAACAACGCTATAAGCGTAAGCAATGTACATTACTTACGCTTATAATGTTTTTTTTTCTCTTATAAATCTAATCTGCGTAATGTTTAATACGTAATGTTTAATGCGTAAATTTAATACGTAAAATTATGTTAGATAGGCTATAATGAGCCGTATACCTTTCTCGAATGCTATAGGATTTCGATGTCTGGAAATTCATGATTATTCGCGAACACCTATATATTTAAAAATACACTGCATAGTCACTGTCATTTGCTACACAGATGCTATTTAGGCTTTTCGAGTCTGAGCCTTTAGGCGCATTCGCGAATATTGTTATTCTCGAAATATTCCCACGATAAAATATTTATTCATGAACAATGCTTAGAAGATTAAAATGATAAATTCTAGTAGAATCTCTCGTGGCCCATTATAATTGACATCAGGGCCCAGCACTTGAGAAATACTAATTTAGAGAAAGTTTCGGTTCCACGTAAGCATGTGCTGCAATCATCTGCAGACATTTGCAGAAGTATTTAGCCGCTATTATTAGTAAAATGAAGAGAATGTGAACACGATAAAATGTAAAAAAAATATATATATATATATATAGACGAATGTGGGTTTTGGTTCACATGAGTTGACTGTGACATTGACGTGGAATATAAAGATGGTGTCTCCGATTAATATTTGGATTTCAGGGCTGAGAGACGTTGATGACGCAGGATCAAATTCCCAACGTTTATGGTTTTGTTTACTTTCAAACAAGAAAATGACAAACGAAATGACCTTTGAGATTCGCTTTGTTTATTTTTCAATGTTTCCTTGTTACATTTCAAAATTTTTTGTTCAATTTCTTAAAAATTTTCTGGATGTTCCAGAATTCCCTCCATTATCTTTTAATTTCAGAACTAAAATGAAATACTTATTTGTTTTAAATAAATATTTTTCTTTGGTCTGGATTTCATTTTTTTTTATTAATTTGAGGATATACAGTAACTGCTATTTCGGCACCTGTTTAAGGGTTGAGAAGATGTCGACACACTGCAGATTGCACTAATAAGCAGGGTCAGATTATGGCAACGGCTCTCGCGAGACTCCCGCCCGGGCCCCCAAAACGTTTTATTTGGTGATTTTATTTAATGTGATAAAATAGTAAATTAATGCAAATTTTTTTTTCTTCCTTCTTCGGATTTACGATCCGAAACAAAACTAGCTAAATCAGAGCTGGTGTCCACAATTACAGAAATTATAACGACAACTGCGGATTTGAGAATACCTAAACGTAGCTCTTTTTTCGTTGTTGCTGGTCTTGCAATTTCACTGCTTAATTAAGCTATAATTTGGCTATATTTCATCATAAATGGCTTTAAAATTTTGGAGATTTTGTGTCTTTAGGGTGTGTTATTTTTATTTTTTTATTGAGCCTTTTTTCGCAAACAATTTTATTTTTTACCTGTTTACATCTTGATAAAACCGTAATATTGTACTTTTTTCAAATGGTCGCGAATGCCATATGCGTGAGCCGCAGTGTTTCCAAAAACACCAAATTGGTGCGCCAATGCCACACACTATTTGCTGCTTTTACCAAAACTTTCACAACTTCAGCTATGCAAGTGCATTTTTTTGACATCCGTTGGCGTGGAAGTGGGATGGAAAGCATATTCTTACCTATATCTTTAAATGGGAATAGGAGGTGTGCGCAGTTTTCAGATTTATATTCAATTTTTATACACGTGTCGGTGGGGGGGCAATGTAAGTTGGGCCGGGGCCCATAATAGTCATAGTCGGCCCTCTGTAATAAGCAAAAGCCAGCGTTATGTGCGCTATAATCTTACTCCACTTATAATATTGAAAATTTTTATCAATTCAATCATAATAGGTCTATAAGCAATTAAAAAATATCACGTGATTCTGGAGTAGCAATTGAAAAAGATATTCTGTAATCACATGAAAGATATCTGAAAATATATTTCAGCCTTCAAAAAAGTAATCATGAATCAGAACGTTAAAATCATTGGTTAGTTTTCCAAAACACTTCGTTGTAGACAGTACAATCCTCTTGATATTTGTTAATTGAAATTTTGAGTTGAAACCATAATAAATGAGAGTGTTTGACGGAAACTGTTTGTATACGCAAGTTTAATACCTTAATGATCTTGCTTAAAAATTATGAAAAAACAATTTAAATCAATGGAAACATCTCTTTAAGATCAAGCAGTAAGAACTTTTACGGAATACAACAAGCAGTTGCTCTTGTTCCACTTGAAAGGGTGAGGGAGGGAAGGCTGATTATTTGTGAATTTTTCTGTAGACTGTGTGAACAGAAACAGTCAATCATAATGTCGTACAAAAATTTCATGTTTCTTTGGACTTGAATCAGAATAGACTCAATGTGGTAATTCTGGCTCAAACAAAGTTCCATCGAGACGCTAAACAAGAACAACAAAGAACAAAAAAGAGATGTAAGCGGAAAAGAAATCAAAATACGATATTCTTAAAAATTTCTGAATCTTTTCATCCTGTTTAACAAAAAAGCAGCGATTTAGAAACTATTGTTTGGAAAGACAAGGTTTTGTCTATTTCTTTAATAACAGATGTCGAAGATGAAGAGGGTTCGCTCCATTCTGGTCGATAAAGCAAGCACCTTATTCTTTTATATATGTTCTAATTACTCTTCTCTTTGTTCCAAACAATTGGACTTAATTAATCTTGAAAATTAAACGAGATAACCGATTTTGTTCGTCTGGAATTATTTTTCTTCCTTATCAGGTAATTAAATTCTCAGCATTGTTCCAGATCTTTTGGATCCATTGTTCTTTGGAGCCTCTGCCAAACAAGAAATATTGCGGGCATATAATCCCGTATACGATTTTTTTAACTATTATATTATTGCTTTACGACATCCATTCTGAGTACATATAAATATATATAATACTTATGACATAAATAAAATTGTATGTATTGGAAGAAATATCTGAAGGGAAAAACAACGAATCTTGCAAGCTATTCATCGCAAAAAAAAAAAGAAAAAAAAAAGAGTGCGAAACATTCTTGTAGTTGTAGGGTTACCAATTGCGGTTTCTACATTTATAGATTTGGTTATCGTTCTATGATGGATTGCAGAACGATGGAGCGGTGATAGGCTCCATAATATCACCGATAGATTATAAGTTATATCAGAAGGGTTTTAGCTCATGCGTTAACTCACGTGGATCGTTACCCTGGAACCTTATCGAAATTGAGTCAGAAATACCAAGATACAGATGAACCATGTAGACAGCATGTCTCTACGTTAAACAATTTATTTACAATCACATAGCAAAATAACTTAAATTGTTACGATTAAGAATTGACATTATTATTGTAAGACATTATGAATGTCCATCATGGGCAGCGTGACCATCTCGCTAAGAGTCCTACCGAAAGAATGTCTTTTATTGGTGTTCGCCTCATCGTCTCTACACTCGCAATGATCTTATTGGCTGTTCACCCTTTTCATACGCAAATGTTCATTGGTTACCCCTTTAACACTAATTGATGATTTGCTGTTCCACTCAAGGGTTCGTGGTGTCACACTCGGAGGGTCGTAATCATCATGTCCAGTAGGGGTACTTATAAGCAGGAAATGTCTGTCA
Organism: Dysdera silvatica; assembly: GCA_006491805.2. NCBI lineage: Eukaryota > Metazoa > Arthropoda > Arachnida > Araneae > Dysderidae > Dysdera > Dysdera silvatica. The sequence goes on along the minus strand of QLNU02003225.1, from coordinate 93,439,666 downwards.
AGGAGTTTGAAGAAATACAATTAAGTTATCCTTGCACCGTACCGTGTTGTACACTAAACTCAATCGTCGCCTGCAGCTAATATCTTTTCCGTCGCCGGAAACAGAGAGAACCGCTGATGAGTCGGTCCATCTGGATTCTGGATGGGAAAAGCGTATGTGCGGGGAAACAAAATGGTGAACATTAAATCATGATTAAACCTTTTGGAAATGTGGGTTCATGTATCAATGACCGTTGATTCGTGAGTCCCTACACAGTAACAAGCGTTGTTCCAAGACCGTAGTCAGAATTCAATTTGGGGGGGGGGTTCGAAATTAAAAAAAAAGCGAAGAAGAAGAAAAAACTCGAGAAAACAGACATGGTTTATGTAGGATAAAGCATCAGCATAATTCAGTCGATAAACAGCAGCCTCCATAAGATGTATGCATCGAGCTTGATGGAGAAATCGACAGAAACGAATAAAAAAAAATACATTTTCTTTAATATTCAGTATGGTAGAACACATATTCGAAAAAATACAGCCCACATGTACAGATTGGTAGTAGCATCAACATTTCCAATTTCCATCCACCAAACGATTTTTGGGTCGTAACTCGGTAACAAAACCTCTTCCGAAAAAAAGAAAAAACACATGTTACTTATTTTGGTATACCCTACCACCCCTTAAAGTCTGTACACGTGGTAACCGAACACCCTGTATATATTAGTTGCCATGCTAAATAATCTTAGTAGTTGTAATTATTCTCATAACGTTATCGTTCAAAGAAAAATATACTCCTTTGCGATATTAAGCGTACAGCTAAACTACTAGCTGTTGTAATCATTTATTCGCTTTAAATTAGCAGTTTGATAGCGAATCTTTGATGGTGATTGAGGAGAGGGGAAGTGACTTCCATTCAAATTTAGAAAAACTGGGAGTAAATTTTTAATGTTCCAAGGCAGAAACAAAATTTGGATTATAAAGGGCAACGCATGGGGAAGATAGTGAGGCCGAATCAGCTTTAAAACTTAGGTTTACTAATGTCCGTGATAAAGTTGAACGTGTTAATGGTCCCATAATGCTTCAGAAAACAACTGACGGCTAAAACAGTGGGCAAAGCTGACCAAGTTGCTAAAGATGGATGATATACTCTCCAGAGAAAACAAGGAATCACCGTTTACAAGTGTAATCATTGTGAGAAAAATGGTGCAAATTTTTCCACAGCAGAAACTTGAATTTCAGAAAAATGGCGGCGAATTATTTATGTTTTCTTTTGAAAATATGCAGGATCTGAATGAATCTGAACTTTATTATTGTGTCATACGAGTGCCTATACTTTGATGCCTAAGAAGGGGTTTACAAATGGGCGAAGATTTTCCGAAGAACATGGTGTATTTTTGAGTTGAATGTGTATAAGAGGCAAAATGAAAAAGATAATTGCTACTGGTGAAAGCAAAAGCCCGCACTGTTTAAAAGATGTAAAGTAAATGTCCGGTAATTGTGACTCTAACTGCTATGTAGATAATAGAGATGCTTTTCAACAACTGGCTAAGAAAATAAGACTGGAAATCGAAGCATGTCCCACTTCTTGTAGATAAGAGTATCGTAATTAATGTATCAATGACGCATGCTTTCTTGCTAGCTAACATGAAATTAACATTGTGAAATCATCCGAATAGTGGAAGAGTATTAGCGCTATGAAATGTGTCATTATTCATCGAAGAAGAGATGGAACGAAATGGAAGCGATGGAAGACTTAGGAGAAAGTGCATTAGTAAAGAAAACAGATCTCTTGGACGCTCTGTATGGTTTAGCTATCTCATAGAACAAGATTACGGCGTAACAATCCGAAATAGATTTAAAAAAGCTTTCTAAAAGTAAAGCTGGAACATGTTCCTAATTTTAAGAATACGTAGATATCGCCTTTGATATGAACACAGGTGATTCTCGTAGTTAGATGTCAATGAGACCGATGGAGTGGAGCATTATCATGTTGAAAGGTAACATTCTGGTTTGAAGTGAAAATGCGTAATGAAAGTGTGTGCATGATTGTCTAACAATTGTGTAATAATACAACCTTGTAATGTAACCTTATGTTGTAATGCAAATGTAATTGTAAATGTAAGAGAGGTATATATAGCTCGAGTTAGTGAAAGGGTTTAAGACAGCGGTTCTTCAACTGTGGTCCAAGGGCTCGTGGGGGTCCATGAGACCCTCCCAGTGCCCCACAAAAGTTCGGAAAAGTACTAAGACACGAGCATTTACTCTTTAATGCTAAGAATAAATTATGAGGGGACGAAAAATTCCTTCCTCAAATGGTGAAAATCAGTGATGAAACACTAGAAATAAATATGTGTAATGCAAATTCCCGGCTTTAAACTTTGAGTTAATTCTTGGGGGTCTGCGAGGGTGAGTGATCTCTGAAGGGTGGGGGGGGGAGAGTCCGCGGTCTAGGAAAGTTAAAGAACCGCTGGTTTAAGAGATAAAAGGATCCCCAGTGCAGGCCATGTTAAAGCTGTCCAAACAATTATATGGCCTCTGCCTACTTGAAGTGCCTTTGCTTAGCATGACAGATCCATAGCTTCCTGTTGCTTATGCCGACTACGCTGCCATCTATTGGTGCGATAGAGTATAAATCATCGAACCACATAAAGTATTTTCAAGCATTCGCACTCCAGCTTCGGTAGATATTTTTAAACGGCAGTTCAATTCAGCGGTGCTTTACGATTAACATGAAGACACCATGAGATCTCGTATCGTCTTCAAAATTCTATTCGCGCCATAATAAGAAGTGTCTTTGAGTAGAGTCTTACGGATGCTCCTTCATTAAATTGCGATATTTTTCTGCTGCAAACTAATCATCTAATTTGTCCTCATGATGCAAGCCAGTCTACGCTGAGTTCGAACACCTACTGTACCTTTTCTTGCAAGTAAATAATCTAATTTATCTTCATGATGTAAGTCAATCTACGCTGAGTTCGAACACCTACTGTACCTTTTCTTGCAAGTAAATAATCTAATTTATCTTCATGATGTAAGTCAATCTACGCTGAGTTCGAACACCTACTGTACGTTTAAGGCCACAGTTTTAGCAGTTGTTAGGGATTTGATCCGACTTTACATAATTATAGTTCACACTTATGGTTGTTTGCCGAGGAAAGTCTGAAAGTTTAGTGGCTGGGGATATTGACTATCCAAAATTTTTGCCACCTGCAATTTGGCCTAAAGCAAATGTACTTACTCGTGTCTCTGCTTTGACATGATTCAATTTCAGTGACTGTTTTCTACAGCGAAAAGACCTACTCTATTTATAACCCAGCCCGCTTTTTGCTGCGAGCACCTCAATTTCCTGCGATAATATGCAAAGCAGCAGTATATATGCACGTGCACATATACTTATACATATGTGTGCGTGTGTGTGTGCGCGCGTGTATAATGTGTTTGTGCATGTATTTCTCTCATAGCCATGTTTACCGGAAACGTCTGTTCTCATCTGACCAGAGTGGTGAACTGCTCAAACATACAGATGTAATGACACTTAAAGAAAAATTACTTCGTACAGCGGATTTATACTGATTGATGATGATAATAACATAACAAGAATAATCTAAAAAATTGTGATGATATAACAATTATGATGTTAGTCTAATATAATTATTATGACGATATTCTAATATAATAATTATGGTGGTAATACAAATACGATAGTATAATTATGATGATAATACAAATATGATACTATAATTATGATGTAATACAAATATGATACTATAATTATGATGATAATACAAATATGATACTATAATTATGATGATAATATAACTAAGATCATACTATAATTACAATGATAGTATAATGAGAATAATTTAAATTTAAATTCATAATTCGTAGTACTATACATGGGCATGTTCTTACATTAATTAAGTTTAGTTAATGACAGAATATCACTTTCGTCACTAAATGTATAGCAGCTCCTTATAAAAAATAGCTATGGAGAGTCTATATGAAGGATCTTTATGAGACTTGTATAGATGCTACGACTGTAGATCGTATTAACGTTTTAGTAACTCTTTGGAATATTTTGTTTTGTCTTTCTCTTAATATTATTTGTACAATTTTATTTATTGGTACAATTTATTCTGGTATTATGGTTGTATTGCAACTTCAGAAACTACGAAAAACGCAAACTATTTTAACTCATGATACTGTGTTTTTTAGCAGAATTGTAAATTATGTTCGCTCTTTTGAAAATTATTCTTTAATCCTGACTACCATTTTTTTTAATGATAGAAACAAAAGAACTAGTCAAGTTGGAACCCGAAAATTGCATATTTATTACCACAGAAAGATTCATAAGGCTGTTAAGTAAGTGAGTGCGCTTTCGAGAATTGGTTGTTTCTCCAAAAAAACTAAGTTTTCTTCAACATCTTGTCAGGAAATGCTCCAATTAGTTTATTCCACTAACTGCTGCCGCATTTTCCGAAAAAGAAGTCATTATTTGGAGCTCCTTAAGACAGCGTTTTAATGAAGCACGACGGGAAGGAATAATCATAACTCAATAATATGACTCCCCGGAGGCTGGTGGATAATTAGAAAATCTAATTAACATCCCGCAAACGTACTTTCAATCGATTGGATGGCTTCAAAATCCCAAACATAATTGAAATCATCGATAAACAACTAATCGATTATGGTTCACCGATTTACCAGCATCCCCAGCATGAATATTTTAGTTTACCTTCAAAGAAATAAAGTATAATTGGATAAAATATGGCAGCCCATGAGGGCAGGGTTACTAGAGTGGCACTTCATCTTTTAATTAGATTGCGACCGGAGAAAAGGGGAGGCTGTGAACAGAAAGACCTTACTTGGTGCGATTCAGCTATTTTCTGGCAACACCCACTGAGAAAGCTAGTGGAAGACTGGTTAAAACTAATTAAAATGGAGTAAATTTAATTAAACGAAGGCTTGATTCACTGATGCGGAAGCTGGCTCGCTTCGCAGTAAATAGGAAGTGGCTACACTTCGAATCCTTTATCTCTGATCAAAGAGCCAATGTCTAGTCTTCTGATCTGGAGCAATTCGTGGAGTTTCGAGGCGATGTTTTAAATCGTTCTTTAGATTTTTCGAATGTTCCTGGCGTTCCAAGAAGCGCCCATAAGAAATGTGAATGAAGTAGTTTAATCAAGAAGAAAGCCAAGATTTCTCTTTAGTTGGTAATGAAATTTAAGGTAATGAAGTCAACTTCTTTTGCAGTAGTGATCAATTGGACCAAAAGGAAATCAATTTTCTCTTTTCAATGAATTTTAAGACCATTGATTTCTCCTGTATCCAGGCTATGTTTCTTTATTAAAGACAAGAGCCGGAACCACCATTTGTCTGGCCGCCCGCAACTATTCCATTACATAGAAAGATTTAGAATTAAAAATATTCTCAGCATTAAAGCCAGACGTGAAAATGAATTTTTGCCATTCCTTTTACATTTATATTGCCATTATCGTAACTTTTTTTTCAGCACAATCTTATTTTTAATTGCAATACTTTCATTGCAATACACTAAAATTAATGACGTTGATATTAATTAATGATGATGGAAATAAATGAGACTGAAATTAATAATATTAATATTTAATGTGCAAGAAATATTAAAATGCTGTTGAAGATCGTTGTGGTTGTAAGGTTGTAAAAAATCATATTATATTAGAAGAATCTACATGTAAAAGACAGTTGCTCATGTTTTTGCGTTCAATTAGTGATTTCACCAAATAATGGTTAATCATGGAGTTACTAATAATACACTGCTAGCCTTTGAAAGTGCAGCATCAGGCGAAATCGATCAGAGTGACTAGAATTTGCAAGATGAGTAGATTACGGAAGACCATGTAGAAGACTAATGAGTGCTACTCTAGAAGTATAATCAAGTTTAATTTGTAATATTCTCATCCTTCTAATATAAGCAGTATGCATCCAATCCATATGGTGTTTTAGCTTTGATATTTTTCAATGCTTCACTTTCAACGGATAGCAGTGCACTTTAAATTAAACAATAATCAACTCATGGAAATGAAATATTCGTTAGATAAATATAGAACCTTGGATAGAAAAAGAGACTCAGTGGATCGGTTTGGGTGTTTATGTCTTAAAAGAAAGCAAACATTATGCGGAATCTACAGTTTGCTGAAGACTCCGAACCTCGCCTATCGAGGGAACCAAACCCCGAATTACGGCAGGAGTGAGGAAAACCATACACGTTTTGCAGTACCATTGGGAATTGAATCTGAGTTCATGGCACAATAGAAAAATGCGTCACATTTGAGCCACTGCAAGACGGTGGATTTACCGAGGAATCTGAACCATTTAAAGTTTAGAGTAGGGGTCTTCAAACTTTCAGGACCGAGGGCCACACCAATAAATTTTGAAGCGTTCGCGGGCCACTTCGTCTAAATTATTTATTAATAGATTACTTGTACTTTAATGGTATATAATATTTGCTTAATATTTAGCTAAGTTGGTTGGAGCATTACATATATTCAGAATCTTTTTAATATACTTGATATTTTTTATTTACGATGATTTAACAAAGTACAGTACTAGTATATAATATTACAAGCCAAATTCAGTAAGGTACTTACACTACAGCAGGAGTATATGTCATTGCAGTTTTAATGGGAAACCTGGCATTGTTTTTACTTTACCAAAGCTTCAATATTAGGTGTAATATTCGTTGTCGCAATTCGCAAGGTGTCTTTTGATTGTCGATCCGTCAAACGTGTTCTTGTCTTTGATTTTATGTGCTTTATTTGACTGAAGAACTGTTCACATATATATATATACGTACTGCCAAAGATAGAGGACATAAACAATGCATGTTTATGTATTTCTGGCTACTTTTCTTCAGACATATATTTGGAATAAAAATCAGGTATTTTGAAATTTCTAAAAACTTGCATTTCACTGAAGAGTCACATTGAAGATCTGCAAACTCCAATTGCAAATGTGGTGGAATACTTTCGATGTCAACAATGGGGGACGAGGAGAACGTTGCCATGGAAATTTCGTTCTCTCTGAAGTCGGAAAATCTGCTTTTGAACTCCTCTTTCAAACTTGAAATGCAGTGTATAAAATCGACTGAGCTCTATGTTCTTCTTTCGCTTATTAACTCAGCTAATCTTTGAAAGTGAATGCAGTTTTTTTTGCAGTTGACGTCCCCACAGGCTTAGTTTGGTCTCAAAAGCTTTCACATAATTACAAAGATTATAAACAAGTTGATCTTTCCCAAGCAAACGGTGATTCAATTCATTGAGGTGACCAGTAATGTCGACAAGGAATGCAAAGTCTCTTAACCACTTCTCATTATGCATCTCTGGAATGGGTTTTCCTTTGAATTCTATGAATTGTTGAACTTCGTCCTTCAAAGAAAAAAGGTGCTGAAGCATCTTCCTGCGGCTCGAGCAGCGTACTTCTGCATAATACACGACGTCACCGTGTTCAGCTTCCAAATCTCTCAAAAACGTTTGAAATTGCTTACGGTTGAGACCTTTCGAGCGGATAAAATTCACCAATTTTACAAATACAGTCATCACATATTCAAAATTTGAGAATGACTTCGCACCGAAATTTTCTTGGTGGATAATGCAATGGAAAGCCATTATCTTCGTATTGCCGCACTCCTCGGCGTCAGATTTTATTAAACTTGTCACTCGTCCCTTCTTTCCGGACATAGCAGGCTTACCATCTGTAGTTATGGCTGATATGTTGGTCAAGTCTAGCTCACAGTATCACAAGGTATCTTTTAAACTTGAATACAAATCTAAAGCCCGTGTCGTGCCGTTCAGAGCAATTATTCTGGCTAATTCTTCTACAATCGTGAACTGTCTTTCAATTCCACGAATAAAAATGGATACTTGTGCAGTATCGGTTGAGTCTGTGGATTTATCCATCGTTACTGAATAAAATACAATTTCTTTGCACCTCGATTTGAAACTGCTAAATATATTTGCAACTAGATCCTCCACGCGCCTCGCTACTGCAATACCAGACGAGCGAATGTCCGAAACAACTTGAGTCTGTGACGGACAAAGTATACCGACTGTGCACTGAATGTATTCTTTCACGAACTCTCCGTCGAGAAATTACTTCCCACGTTGTGCAATTTTTTCAGCTATCATGTAGTTAAAGGCAACAATATTTTTCGTTTTTTTCTTGTTAATCTTTGAGAACTGCTGACTATGACTGCTGATAATTTAGCTTGGCTTTTAATTCATTAATTTTATCGCTGCGAAAATGACCCTTCAATTCAGAATACTTTTCACTGTGCTTCGTTTTATAGTGCCTCTTGATGTTATATTCGTTCATCACCGCAACGCCCACATTGCAAATAAGGCAAACTACCTTATTCTTGTATTCAACAACAACAACAACAAAAATGGAACGACCATCTTTTTTTTGAAAAAATCGCGCTTTCTCATCAATTTTCTTCTTTCTAGCGCAGCTCGCCATTTTGCACCCGTCCTATTCAGAGACCAAGCATGTCTGCTGATTGAAGAATTTAAACCAGTAACCAGGCATCCGGTCTCTGAACACTCGAAATAAACATTGTCTGCTGGCAGACTTCCTTTGAGCCTTATTACTTCTTTGTTTTATCTAGGTGAGAACTAAATATCTGGCGTCTGGGTTCCTCTCTTCCTTTGTCAGAGAATGCATAATTCATTGTGAAAATTAGGCTGGAACTTTCTACATTTATCCTTTTGTAATTATTTTAAAACTTTTTACATTTATCCTTTTGTAATTATTTTAAAACTTATTATTTTTAAATTATTAAAAAACTTATCATTTTAAAATTATTAAAAACTTACTATTTTAAAATATTAAAACTTACTATTTTAAAATATTAAAATTTATATTTAAAAATATTAAAATTTTAAAACGTATAATTATTTTGTAATTATTTTAAAACCTTAAGACAGCTCGCGGGCCACGAAAATTTTGTTGGTGGTGGGCCACAGGTTGAACCCCTAGTCTAGAAAATTAACTTAGTGCTACATCAGTCAGAAATTGTCCCTCCTTCATTCATTCATTCATTCATTCATTCATTAATTAATTGATTAATCATTCATTCATTCATTCATTCATTCATTCATTCATTCCTTTTTGGCAAAATTGGGAGTGGAAATCGGATGAACGGCACATCAGGTGAATACCTTATAACTCCGCTATTGCAGGGCCTGTAGTATTTATATAAGCATAAAGAAATTTAAGAAAGATCCATGGGAAAAATAGTTTGGTAATTACACCACAAACAGTTTTTATCGTTTTTATTTTCAAAATAAAAGTATTATGGAAATTGTTTACATCAGCAAGCGTTTTCCCAAAAAATCGAGAACAAAATTGAATATGATTAATATGGACTATTTGTTCACAAGCTCCAATCGTAAAAGCAAATTTCTTGAAGATCCTTCGAAATATGATTTTTCTAACAAACGAAAAATTCTCCAAGAAGTTAGCGTTTGTCAATTTTTTTTTAAAGTTGAAAACCTCGAAGAAACACCAATTTCCATAACCAGTTAGCCGAAATCTTTTGACTCTGAAAATCATTTTCAAATTTCGAGTTCCTTTCGAATTCAGCTATTCCCGTTTTCTCGTCTCTGCATTTAAATGAAGTTTTCCATCTGACGTACTTTTCCATTCGTAAAAACTGAATATTCAAGGACTTCGGGAACTGCATTCATTGTAAAAAAAAAATATTTCTAGAAAATAAAATTTTCACTTTTGCTTGAATTCTAATGTAGCTCCACCCGAAAAATAAATATTCAGGAAAATAAAATAATAATTACGCACTTTTGTGAACGTCAATCAATTGCTACTTTCCCCAATCACTTAAGGCAAGCTCCAAAATCTTCGTTAGCAAATTACATTACGACAGCAAAGGCACAAATTCTTTTACTTCTTTTACTCCCTTTACTCCCTTAATTGGGTTAGACACCTCTTATTGACGGGTCATAAACAAAGCAACAAGTTTATTTGTTGACTTGCCAAAATAATACTGAATTTGTGAATCAGAATATACTTCCTGCTTCCTATAACGCATACTTGATTCCTCTGGGCACATGCTGAAATTGTTTCCTATAAGCAGAGCACCGACGGAGTTTCCACTTCCGTTTAAATTAATTAAATTCAATAAGCAGCTCCCGTCTGAGCAAAAATTAGATTCTAAATTAAGGGGTATATGTTGCACTGCAATTGAATTACGAAGCTGTGGAGTTGGCGCTGCCAAAATTAATTAATTCCCAAAGTGGATGCAATTGACGAAATTTTTCAAGCTATTGCGTCACTTTCAGATAGGTGTTGAATTATGGTAGGCCGGATTCTAAACTCACAAGGGGAACCCACAGTGAGTGCCCCGCCGATTTTGATGAAATTAAAGCCAAAATAAGGAAATAAGTGTCTTGGCATTCGTGCTAATGAGACTTATTTTCGGAGATATGAATTTTTAAAGATTTTGCATACTATATATGAGCTTAAAACACGACGCCCTCTGCAAGCCAATCGGTAGCTGGGTCGTTAAGTTGTCGGCTCTTCACGCCGTATTTTTGTGTTCAATGCCCGGGGAAATCGATCACTTTTTTTTATGTGTATCCTTTTTACATATTATGTAGTTTTATTAGTAAAAATACTTTGCTTACAATCGAATTTTGCTCATAAACTGACTTTAATAAAATTCATATTTATATATTTAATTCTGTGATACTATTTTTCGCAGTTATAATTTTTACACGAATTTTAATTTTTAATTGAAGAGTTGTAAAGGTACAAAAAGTTTAGGAGTTAGCTGTAAGTTTTTATGTGAATATAACTTTTATAAAATTTGCGTACTCATTGTCAACCTGTGAAGGGATAGAATTACACCAATAACGCAGTTTTGTTTTATTTAAGGATTGAAAGATTTTTTTCTGAAAACTTTTAACAATTCCATTAAATAAAAAAGAAAACTGCGTTAATTCGTCTTATTTTGTCATTATTAGCCTTTGCAGTCATCCACTATTAGCATCTATTATGCCTAATATTTTTTTAAAATATATTTATCTATTGAAAAATGTATTTTTAGTATGTAATATTTTATTTTATAACATATAAACATAATTTTATTTTATAACATATAAACATAATTTTATTTTATAACATATAAACATCATTTTGTTTTATAACATATAAACATAATTTTATTTTATAACATATAAACATTTTATGTGTATCTCATTTATATGCATTTTATTTATATAGAAACATTTTATTTTATAAAATGCAATCAATTTTATTTTAAAACTGACTGACGTGAACATATTTTTTGTGTATCACTATCGGAGGTGTCGGAATTGTATACTGGTACACAATTTTGGATGATAATTATCATAAAAACAATAAAAACATAAAAAAATTCTACAACGTGAGCATTTTATAAATGAATTGTTCGAACAACTGATTTTCTTTGTCTAATATCATCTGGAAAACAAATACCATCTACATTTTCAAAAACGCTTCTTTCGTTTGTTAACTTTGCAACAAACCAAGAGTACTGTAACGTATTCTTGAAAGTTGGCGCCGAAAGTTGATTATAAATAAGTGAATGGATCTTCAAAGCATCTATCTGCTCGCGTGTTTAAATGACTATTTTCTTGTAAGATTTCAACACAATTTTGTAACCTTTTAATGAAATTTTTTACTTGACGGAAGAAGTACACATCACGAGGTTAACAGTATGGGGTACAATGAGGTGGAATTACTTCAACAGTAGAAGAAGAGGTGCCGTCGTCATTTGTAAAAACATTATTAAAGTGTGCTGGATCTACTTAACTACATAACAGGCTGGATGGCTACACCAAAACTTTTTCTACTTTTCAACTTTTTAATAATCAACAATTAAAATTCGAGTAGAAATTATCACTGCCAATAAGCATACAATTAACATAACTACATAAATATGAATTTTATTAAAGTAAGTTTATGAACAAAATCCGATTGTAAGCGAAGTATTTTTACTAATAAAAATACATAAATGAACATGTAAAAAGGATACATTAAAAAAAAAGGAAAAATGATCGATTTCCCTGGGCATCGAACACAAAATGCCGGCAACTTACTGCCCTAGCTACCAATTGTCAGAGGGCGTTGTGTTTTAAGCTCATATATAATATGCAAAATCTTTAAAAATTCGTATCGCCGAAAATAAGCTGCATTGGCATGAATGCCGAGACACGTATTTCCTTATTTTGGCTCTACTTTCATTAAAAAAAAAAAAAAAAAAAAAAGTCAGCAGGGCACTTTCACTGTGGGTTCCCCTTGTCAAACACAAGGTTACATTCGGATAGATATTCTATATATATAGTAATACTCCGCTTATTCGAACGATGCTTAATCGAAGTCCAGGTTAACTGGTTTGCTGAATTTATTTTTTTGTTTTAATTATTTTTTAATAGATATCTTTTGAAGGCTTTCAGTAAAAACGCTTATATTAATTTTGTGGCATACTGCGGCTTCGAGGGAGATCAAAACGAATGGAATATATCGGACGTGTGTACAAAGATATGTATACATCTTACGGACATCTGATATATATACAAAAATATGGCCGTTTTTAAAGCAATTAATATATTAATTAACACATCACATCAGACATGCTTTAGATATTTTTACTACAGTATATACTATACCTTTAATTACATATTATTAAACTACTATATAGTAATTTGGTAATATGTAATAAACGTGCTTTTTGGATAAATGTTTTAGTGGCTTTGGAATGAAAATCGATAAAAGCAAAAAATAATAAAATCATTGAGAAAAAGTCCATTATTGTCTACAGACCATTCTTATATTTGATAATAACATGTATTCAAGGGCAGAGGTCACAAGGGTCATGAACCCCCAGTATGTTCTTATTTACTGTCAAATTTCCGACTTTCATGATAAATGAAGGGTGTTATTCCAAGACCATGGCAAATTCTGTCCTTGACCCCCCCAAAATGAAAGTCTGTGTCCGCCCTTGTATGTATTTTCTTAATTATTGATATATAAATTAATGCTCATTTACCCCTTGTTGTATTCCTCGACTGTAGTTGTTGAACAAACTGTCGTACGGGGACCTAATTCCAATATTAAAAATTAGGGTTACATTTCTGAATATCTACTATTCATTCCATCGTCACAAGACATGCCAAAATTGGTAGAGTGGACATATTCATATACGCAAATATGGTGACAAGAAAATAGTCATAAACCGGGTTGTCATGAAGACAATGACCCTTGAACTTACTAATGTAAGTTCAGGGGTCATTGTCATGAAGACAATGACCCCTGAACTTACATTAGTAAAACAGTACAAACTTTATTATGAAAAGGAGTTTTATATTTTGAAAGATGTGTGCACATACCTTGAACCACGAGTTCCACTGTGGAGTCATCATGTCCATAACGGTTGCTGGCACGGCAAGAGAAAACGCTAGAATCATCTCGTTTTGAAGCGTGAACGCTCATTTGCGAAGTAATCCCGTCAGAGTGATCAAACTGCCTCATACTATACCTGTTCTTTGAAGAAACATAAGTGGTTAAGTAGACAATCATATCATTATATTTTCTAATACAGTGAGTAAATATCTTTTAAAGTATACAGGTATCAGGAAAGACCCTCAACATTAATCAGTCTTTTATCATGTGAAGCAAAAATTCCACAATATTACTTTTCGCAGAAATTTAGCTTTTCAAATATAAATTTACTTTCCACGCATCTAATATATACAAGATATGGAAAAGTACAATGAATTCATTAACTGTAACCGAAGACAATATAATACATAATAATACATAATAAGAGACATAATAAGATACACAATAAGATACATAATAAGATACACAATAAGATACACAATAAGATACACAATAAGATACACAATAAGATACATAATCAGATACACAATAATATACATAATAAGATACACAATCAGATACATAATAAGATACACAATAAGATACATAATAAGATACACAATAAGATACATAATAAGAGATATAAAAAAGAAATATTATTAATAATAAACTACTATATATTAAATTAGTTTCTTGACACAGAGTTTGGAACATAAAGAGAAATGTTTCTCAAATTGTGGTCTGTAGCGACCTATCAAATGGTTCTCAAGATCTTTAAAGAATTTCATAGGAAACAAAAAGAAACTGAAATAATATATTAATATACATTATGATTTAAAAACGCGTTCGTATGCATAATACCATTACAATGGTCAAGCCGACGGACCAGATCCAAGATCGAAATTGGCAAAATTTGTGTGTAATGTACGTTATATTTTTAATTGCAAAAATTTGGAAATTTAAAAGTTAGGGCGAAAAGGCCCCCAAGAGTTACTAGGAAATGGGCCCTCGAACGAACTAAATCAGCCCTGTATCCGCGAAGAGTAAAAAATCGACACAGATAATAAAATTTTAATAACAAACAAAAAATAACAAATTTTAATAATAAAAATAATAGAGATATCCTCAGAGATACTTAAGTAATATAAGAAGTTTACCTTATTGTTACAATGTGGGAACCTGATTGCGGGTGCTTTTAATGCTTTAATAATGCACAGAACACGATTATTTAGCTCGAAACCAACAATGATCAGCAGCGCTTAATGACGTCAACCAGAGTTGCCAACCCTAGTTTTGTACAGAAGGTTTTTCCATCTCTTCCTGGGAAAGGTTCCCAGACTTACCCCTCTGGTGACCCGCAACAAGTAAAGGATGATTCAAGTAGTCTGTAGGCGAGATTTCTGAGCAAGATTTTGGAAACACTATTGTAGAAATTGTAGGGTTGTATTAATAAGGAAAAGTGTACCTTGGTATTGAAGCATTTTTGATGACTTCGCCATCTTTGTACCAGGTGATAGAAATTGGTTTGTCACCATGGGCTTTGCAACTGAGGTTCACCTGGTCCCCTTTCTGTACTTTCTTTGCACTGAAGCGTATTTTAAAGTGAGCAGGTACTTAAAAAAACAAACAGTAAATCACTAAATTATAAAAAAAAAAAAAATGAAATTGTGATTTAAAGTACAGAGTAATACTCTAAAACAATCATATATAATGTAGGGCGTCTAGTTCAGAGTCGACGAGAGGGGGGGGCAGCAGTCCGGGGGCCCTGGATGAAGTCTAGGGGCCCGCGCTGGCAAGAAACCATTCTGTGGGGGACCCGGTCCAGAGAAGGGGACATGGGGCCGCTCGAAGTGAGCCTGGGGCCCCGCTTTGGCTCTCGGAGCTCCTGGTATAGTTAAGGCAAACTATTAAATTAAGCCATTAAACAGGCAAACCATTAAATTAAGGCAACCATTTCCAATACCCACAATGTGGCAGAAATTCTATGGCGCAGATTTAAGCACATTGTTTTTTTTAGGTATAATACTTTTACGTTTATTCGTTCGTTTTTGAAGCCCAAGGACTGCAAAGGTTACGTTGCGTCGGGCCCTTCAGTTTTCTGAAAATGAATCTGTCTTCTTTCAAGAAAACTAAATCCCGAACCACAGTGGGCAGAACAACGGCGTGCGTTCTGTGATATCATTATCAGTTAAACCAAGGTCAATACCACAATAGGCGAATGCGCTACCACTACGAGACCATAATATAGTGGATACCTACAGGTTTCCGAGGAATCTGAACTTCTTCTGGACTTGGGAACCAACGCCTCGGACTTTAGTGGGCAGTTGGTCCGCAAGCGTTTGTTCTAAAACGTTGGGAGTCGAACCCAGAATCAATGGTATGTCAGGTGAAGGCGATACCACTGAGCCGCTGCATGTCTGTTCTAATACTTGTTAAAGGAATATCAGGCGGAAGAAGACCGCGCAAATTTTTTTTTTAAAATTCAAAAAACGTTCCTTCGGTAAGGTAAGGGTACAAATATAATTAAAACAGTTCGTATTATTAGAATAAATTTAGCTAATTCGTATGATGTTATGTGTTTCATTTTTGATGAGCCAACCTTACCTGGGTGACGCTAGAAACGAAGCTAGCGCCATCCGTTAACAGAACAAAGAGATCACACACACACACACACACACACAGAGCATTGTACAACAGTTGGTTAAGTTCTCCGAAAAACAATGTTCCATTCCAAAGGTTAGCGTATCCTATACGTCTCCATCCGAGACCAATTCGCAAGATATTGATATTAGTTTAGTGTTGTTAGTATTAAGATATCGGTGGGTAGGGGTCCGAAGGGGGTATAAGATCTTGGTGTTTATTGCGTTTAATTCTGTTAACATTAGTGTGAGAATTTTATATGTATTTTCTCTATATCAAGACGGCCATGAAGCGTCTGCCTTTCAAGAATAGGCAAACAATAAGCCACCAGGAGTTTCCAAAAGTTTTTCTGCAAATTCGCAGGTCTAGTTCTAAGATTATTTAAGCTGTATGAGATGGGAATAGAGGTTAATATGGACCTCAGAGCTACAACCATTTTACGTTCTTTGGGAATCAAACATGGAAATTCAGGGAAAAAGTACAGAATAACGCACTGAATCACAACAGCGGTAGAAGAAAATTAGTGTTTTAGTTACTATATGCGCATCGAAACTTATCAATGAAATCTACTTCGAGATTAAAAGCTTTCTTTAAGAAGTAATGGTTGAGTCTTAATGGTTGAACTCAAAAGTATCCTTAACTAGATAATTTAACAATAGTAGAATAGCGGATGAAAAAGATTACTCAAGCTTTTGGACACGTCAGGAGGCAGTCTTTCCTCAGGAGTAATGAAAGAGCCATTATTCCTGATGAAGGACTGCTGCTGATGTGTCCGAAAGTTTGGGTGATCTTTTTTATTTGTTATCTTACCAGTGTTTAATCTTTTGTATGTATATTTCTTCCCTAGTAATTTGCATCTTATTTCTAAACAATTTAAGTTACAGAAAGCCCAATTGTGCCGACATATCTGTGAAAGTTCCCATCTTCTCATTTGAAATGATATTTACATTAGGGATGAGTTCGAGCTCAATTTTCGAATCCCGTTTTCGAAGATTTGCAATTTAAGTTTACCCAAACCTTAAATACTTTGTGGAAAGTTGAATCCGAGCACGTCCTAGCTCGAAACTTCAATGCAAAAAAGTCAGTTTTCGGTTTTCGTTGCATCTGTCTAATGAGTCCAGGTTAGTCCGAGACCGAAAATAATAAGAAATATAGAGCCCAATCCTATCTCATCTCTAATATACTTGCCAAAATACCGAAGTTTAAGCAGCATTGAACAAGGTTAGAGATGATACACTTGAAACTGATAACTCTCCATGTACTAAAGTGAATTCACGACATATTGTGTAGTGACATCGATAAATAAATTAACATAAAATTAATACAGTTTTAAACAGGTTTATTTATCCGTTGACAGCTGTTTCAGTGGCTATGGGTTACGATCATCAGAACAAGAACTTACACAATTCAAATGCAATGCCGAATAGTGTCCCAATGGGGGGGGGGAGGAACATACAATTTCTTTTATTTGGTGGAAAGAACTTATTATAGAATACAACAGTTCTATGGCCTAAATCAATATTTCCCTGACCGCGTTGTTGTGGTCATCGTTTAAGTCATCGCTACCTGGCATGTCGTCGTTTGATCATAGCAGCACATGGCTATCGAAATAGATGTCAATAGTTAAAGAAACTTGTTCAACACTGTGTTACTTTTGTGTACATTTGGTTGTGAAAAGCCTTCGTCTACTATTAGTAAAAGTCGCTGCGGTGAGGTAGAAATGAGGCGTTTATCTTCTATGTATAAAATTTACTGAAAATTCCCGGTGAACTGTAAGACGCCAAACTCTTTTTCAGTAGTATCGTAGCCATTATTCCGATTCTGGCGGTGAAATAGGCTAGCTGAAGTTTAGAGGCTTTGTAAATTTGTAGGTCCTCTTAGCGTGAGAATACCAACCTCACCCTCCCCAATAAAACCCATACGTATTGACTCCAGAACTCGGAAAGATAGGCTTGGATTGTGAAACGTCAATGGATTTTATTTTAAACATACACTATTTCGGAATAAAGAAAAATGAATTATTCGTGGTTAAAGTTGAAAGCGAAAAAGTGGAATGGTATCTTCTAGTTCCATGCAGGAGGCAGTAGCTAGCAATTTAAAACTCACAGGGGGGCCTCAAGCGGCTCTGGGGGGGCTCAAGAGCCTTTAAAGAAGTTTTGTGATGCGGTCTATGAGAAAATAATACGTTTTAATATCCAATGGGAGGATTGAGCACCTTAAGCCCCTCTCTTTCCTACGCCCCGCCGCTGGCAGAAGATGTGGAAACGGACCAATTGCATCAATTTCAAAGTTCAAAGGGCACTAAATGAGTAGTAACACGGGAGTCTATTGGGTTTCCAGGCAGACACTCATGAGTTGCAATTAAAACAGGATATGTAATTAATAATTCAAAATAGCTAGCGTTAAAATTTATATTTTTACGGCGAGAGGGAGCGTTAGTTTGTGTTATTTACATATTTTTCTTAATGTAGGAAATGTCATGTTTTCTACTTTGAGTGCCGCGCAATGCCTCATAATCTCTGAAGCATTGCTGCGGCACTCGGAGTAGAGTGCCACAGCAATGAGTGACGTAGCAATGCTTCATAACATCAGATCGTTTGAGAACTCAAAGAAAGAAAAGTAAGGGGGGACAAAAATTGTCCAAAATGGCCAGAAAATAGTCATTAGTTTAAGGTTGTACTTGTATGAGATCAACAAAGCGCGTTGGTCAATCGAGAAATGAAAATATAAAAACAAGTCCAAGGCAAGATGGCTCAGATTTACATCAGTAAGTGAAATTATAAAAATATACAATTAAGGGCAGAATACTACAATGTGATAACAAAAATGCAAACAAATACAAATAAAAGGTTTAGCGTAGGAAGTATTATAAATAAAATATATATAAACAAGTTCAAATATACAAGGCAAAACGTACAAATGAGTGTGATAATTTACAAATGGAAGTGTACAATGCAATGAAAGGAAATGATATTTACAGAGGATAAAATAGCACAATGCAGTATAAACATATAAGTGCATATTTTCTTCAACTACAAAAAAATCCTTGGTACGTCCCTGACATCCGCTGAGGGATTTTTATAGGGATTTTCATAGGGATTTTTATTTATATATATTTAAATCCCCAAGTTCGGGTTCACAAACTTCAGTTAAACCTAGAGTTAACTAAATCCAGCACAAATTAAACTAAATTTAATTACGCACATAAATATAGTTTACAAAGATTTTATGAATGAAAATGATTACTTTTTAAGACCTATTTAATTAACACGGGATAAAACAAGGGACATAGATCCACCCTCCACATTAATTGGAGCAATTAACAGATGAGTGGAATTATCTTCATGACACCAGTGCTTACTGGTACATTTGCCATCGGAAACTTCTACCAATGAATGGCGTACGATGACAGTTCAGTCCTTAGAGTGTTTGCTTCACAAAAAAAAATGGCAGTGGGTTTGATACTTACCGGTGGTGGCAAGATGCGCTTTTTTTGTTTTTCAGTCGTCATCTGATGGAAAAACCGGCGTCTTGCGATGGCGATGGTGTAATGAGTTCACCTAAGGTTCGTTAATCCGGTTTCGATACTCACGGTAAGTAAAAAAAATATTGCTTACGGAACAATTCTAGCCAGAAGGTTGGTTTCCTAGGCCCAAAGTGGATTCTCTCCTTGGTAGATCCCTTGCCTTACGGTGGCGCTTTCGCCTTCCGTGCCGTTAACCCGGGTTCAAGTCCCAACGGTATTTCGAACGTATGACGTTCAGCGTGTGACGTCGAGAGGGTGTGTATAGTACTCTTTGTGACTGCGTTACGCTGCGTTATAACCTCATGAACTATTTTCGAATTTCTAAAGATGTATAGACGAGTATGAAATTGCAACACTCATAATTTTGACACACACAAAAATGTTTTATTATATAATAAGATATAGTTGGTTTTGATATGTCGATGTATTTTTAATAAAGCCAATTTAAGTCGCGGAAAGATCACCGCAAATGAAGATATTAAAAAGTCTTTAATAGATAGTAAGGATATTTTTTAAAATTATATTTATGATATGACAGTCGTAGTTTAAAAAAATTTATTGCAAAATATCAATCGAAATTATTTGGAAAGTCGCTGAATTTTTTTTTTGTCTAAGTAAAACTAATATTGATTTGTATCAACCTACGTCAAAAACTAAGCATGTTAAAAACTATTATTGTATTCGGAGTTTCAGAGTGGTGAAAGAAGCAAGATGAAGTCACTTTCTCTTACATAAAAGCCGATTATAAAACGACAACTCGTGAAATACGAGCTTAGCTTTAAATTTAACTCTTAGTTAGTTTTTCTAAACTTGTTTAAACACATTCTTGGGGCAAAAAGTGGCAGTTAAATGCTGGCTAGCATTTTTTATTATTATTTCTAATTGGCGAAATTGGCCCCAAGAGGAACAAGCCGAAGGCAGTTAATGTACTTTTCCATTTAACGTGTCAAATGAGGTCTTCTTTCTATGCTTTTCAGAAAGAAGCCAATACCATTTTTACCGCTGTAATCGACTATGAGATACAAATTTAGTTTATTAACTTTATGTGTGTTTATAATATTATATTATTAATTTAATTATGTCTTTTTTAGTAACAGTTATTGACTCGCCATCATTTTAGTTGTTTTTTGGCTCTATGATTTATTTATTTTGACACACTTTAAATTTAAAACATATAATACGAATTTTTTTTTTAAATTCCCGCGAAATCCGAGGTTTTCGCGGTGAATTCTCCCGCGAAATTTGTATTTTTTCCCGCGAAAAAATTTCTAGTGGTGATTAATATTTTGACATCCATGTGTAAGTTGGAACTTCGGACCATACATAGGGTATAGGGTTCGACTCCTGGCCGAGACGGTCTCTCTTTGTCTTCCTTATGAAAGCGCTAGTTGGAGTTTAAACACGTGTGTCAGAATATTAATCATCACATGTATTTCTCCCACTAGGTTCATATGATTTCTTGTTGAGGCGGGTGACTATAATTTACCGCAATCTATTGAGACCTGTATATAGTTGCATGCAAATTTTGAATTTATACATGTATTTCCATTCGCGAATTCCACCTGCAATCAGCGCCGTAGCTAGATGATCTTGCGCCCCGGCAGAACCGTCCAGATTGCGCCCCCACTAGCTACGAACGTTCTCCCTTGTAAATTATTTCGTTAGATTTTACGCCCATACTCGCCTGTGACCCTGGCGTGGGCCTTCCACGCCACCCCATAGCTACGTCACTGCCTGCAATTTGAGCGGGTTCCGTAACGTAATAAGATAAACGCGTTTTCTTCCCTCACTTTTCCATAACAAATAGAATTACCTAATACGTATGTATTAGGTAATTCTATGACATAATAAATTCTATTAGGTAATTCTATGAGATAATAAATTCTATTAGGTAATTCTATGAGATAATAAATTCTATGAGGTAATTCTATTAGATAATTCTATTAGATAATTCTATTAGATAATTCTATTAGATAATAAATTCTATTAGGTAATTCTATTAGATAATAATTCTATTAGATAATAAATTCATTAGGATAATAAATTTATTTAGATACCCCATTAGATAAGTCAAATTCTATTAGGTAATTCTATTAGACAATAAATTATATTAGGTAATTCTATTAGATAATAAATTCTATTAGGTAATTCTATTAGATAATAAATTCTATTAGGTAATTCTATTAGGTAATTCTATTAGGTAATTCTATTAGGTAATTCTATTAGGTAATTCTATTAGGTAATTCTGTTAGACAATAAATTCTATTAGGTAATTCTATCAGCGTTCGACAACTGGTGAGAAACCGCAATCCCGAGATAAGAACGGTATTGGTCCGGTTCAACAAGAAATCTCAGGTATCCAGTAGAAAATGTGTTAATTGCATCAATTATAAAATTGTAATTAAATTAAAATATAATTTATCAATAACGTAAGATACACAGTAAAGGCATGTAAATATTCCTTATTGACCAGAAAAATACAAAGTCGGAAAAATTATCGAATTATGGGGAAAGAAAATCAAACAAAAATTTTTTGCTAAAAAAAGATAAAAAATTATTTTATTTAAAATATAAAAACAGTAATTAATGCAACTAAACGACAGGAGCGTGAAGAAAGAAACTCTGCGTATTTGGAAATAAAAAAATAAATAATGTATAAAATGTATTTTTTAAGACATCGCGAACGAGACGTGTCTTTTCTTCTTCTTCTTTAGCATCAAGAAAAACTAATTTTTTTTACAGAAATGTTTCTCAGCGATAATAAATATTTGTGCCTTTTCAAACCCTTGTTGAAATAAAAGTTAAATGGATTTTTCTCTGAAACAGAGATTGCTAAGAAACTAAAAGTAGGAAACTAATGTTAAAAAAAATATTCGAAGTAATGTTTAAGGTAAATTTTATCACAGAAAATCACGTTCGCTTCCTAATTTATAACAAATAGCTGACGATACTTCGAAATAAATAAAGGCAGCACTTCAAATAAATATAGGCGATATTTAAAACGAACGATAATACAGTAACTCCTTCAGTAACGACTTTAAAAGGACGAAGAAAAAAGTGGTTCAATAGAAAAAGACGTTAAATAGAATATATACAATTCTATGAAGGATATACCGTCGTTTTAAGAATTTAGTCGCTAATGAGAATGGTGTTACTGGACGAAATTATTTGAAATTCAAATATGGAGCTATTGGTTATATAAACAAATAAAGGATGATTAAATATAAGGGAATTGAATGAACATGGTTAAAATATTTTTTTAAGTAGACTGGGACTTAAGTGTGCAAGCATATATCAATATAATTAGATAAAACCTCTCTAAACAACCACCTTTATTAAGCGACCCTTAACAACCACTTTTTTTTTCGAAAGAGATTTTTCTCTTAGACTTACTGCTACATAAACCTCTATTCAGAAACCATTCTCCTTCTACAAACGACCACTTTTTAAATATATTATATATTTAATTAATAAATATATAATATATTTTAAATACTGAGGAGAGAATTTTGTTTCCTGTTTATCTCTCGGCCTAATTTAGCGATAACCTTCCCCTACACGATTTTATTATTAAAAAATTATTTGAATTTAAAATGGAAGTTTTAGAACATTTCTTTTTTAGCCTTCAGACTGTCCGTCCGATTCCGATAACGAATCATCACCGAAACTCTAAGAAAAGAAACTCTAGAAAAGAAAACACCTTGCATTCTGAACTTAGGAATCAAGGATGCGAATAAATTAAAAGAAAATCCCTCTAGTTCCTGCTAAGACCATAAAATACTTATTTTTACTTAGAAAAACAAAACTGCAAAAGAAGATTTTTTTGATACCAATGAAAATCCCAATTCATTTTTTTTAAAGTTATAAACGTCACACTATGCAGTCAAAATTTTAAATAACTGAATTTTTCAATTCTACATTTTGAATACCGATATGGTACAAATTTTGCTATTTTTGCATGTATTTTCAGTTGTTTTCTGTTGAATTCCGTAATTACCCTCCCCTCATCACAGATCTCCATTAAGAGGCCACCTCTTTGAGCGCCCAGTCTTACTGAATTTAGAATGGTCTTTTTATGGAGGTTTTACTGCGTATCCGATATAACTATTGTAACGTCACCGATATCGGTGCATGGAACTGAAGTTGCCATCTAGTACATTGCTATTATAAACTCCAAAATTCACGATAAATTCAATCTTTATAACTTATTTTTTATTATGTAACGACAATTGATATTTCCAGACTCGTGCTTCAAAATGTGGATGGAAAACTATAAAAAAAAAAAAGTCAGTTCGCCTGGAGTTGTTGGTTGGTTTTTTGGTTTTGATGATCACTTTCTCGGTTGTTGAATGTTTGGATTGACAGGAGTGCAAATTTAAATCTGAGCAGCATGTCGCTCGACAATCGGTAGGTTTTGGGAGCTGCAGCTAACCGCTTGATGGCTCAGGCATTGTTGTACTCCCAAATATTGAGCGAGAACGTGTAATGTGTAACCCAGTAATAATTTTGTAAATAAGCTTTGTTTGAATTTGTAAGCTGTGACATCGTTTCGGTGCCTTGATACCCACGCTACCAGAAATCCGTCAAAAGAAAAAGTCTACGATGTTACACTATATTTAGCTAATAGGTGTCTGATAACAAAAATAATATCGCCGTAAGTTCGATTGAGACACATGTAATAAAAATAATAAAAGGATATCGCAGTAACAAGTAACAAAGAGTAAAATACACATACACACAAATGCATCCTCTCTATCTGCTACATGGTACGTAGAGGTAATGTATAGTTAACGCAGTTTTCCACCCCGTGGAATATTCAGGTTTGGACCCCGTTTCTGCTTAGGGCTTGCCATTCCGTCCGTCAATCCCAGTTCCATGATTTGATCTCTTAGGAGGCGGATTTTTGAGGTTTAGTGCCGTCATTGCGGACAACTTTCCCAAACCACCATTCTGCATACAAAAGAAGAAGAAGAAGAAGATTTCCGAGGTTTGGATACTTCGGAAAACTGTAGGTCTTTGATAACATGTCCTTTGTTGTCCTTGCGCCATAAAACGCGAATACACACACAAACAACCTCCCTCTCTTTGAAAAATTAACACATGTAGTTCACTAAGTTAAGAATGTTAATTGAAAATAGTTTGTGGAAGTTACCATGTATTGTTACTGTTAGCATTTTGCTTAAACCAGATCCAATGCCATTAAAGGCTTGACAGAGAAAGGATCCACCATCGGACGATCCCGCCTCCAGAATTAGGAGCGATCCATTTTCTAATACCTGCATCCGGGCACTGCTCATTATAGTTTGGAAACCTTCAGGAGAACCTGGAAAAATATAACGTTAAATTTTTTGCTAAATTATATTTTTATTATGTATTTGAGTTCAAAAGTTTTTCATAACAAGGCCAGGATGGGAATTGAATGCTGACATTTTATATTTCTATATTACCTTATATACAAATGAAGCTAATTATTTTCTTATATACAATAAGTTATCAATTTACGATTTATAAAAACAGTTAAATATATACTATCACGTGTTCAATGCAATACAATTTTATATGTGCTTTTGTTTTTAGAAATAAGACACATTATAGAAATATATAACGGCATATACAATACGCGTTATAGAAATGCATACAAATTAAAGGGATATGTGTGTACGGGACAAATAAGCGCTTTGTTATACGGCTCATATAATTTATGAGAATGGTCTTTGAGTGCGAAGAGTTTATTTTGTTTTTGTAAGGGGCTATTCTAATTCATATATTAATCTAAATTCTACGTATTTTATGAAACAAGAGCAAGGACTCTTGAATTTTCAACTATTGCATATAGTAATTTAAAGGAAATATAGAGACCTAATTAAAATGGTTGCAGTTTTAATCATTTAAAGCTTCTAATAACCGCTATATTAACTATAAAACCTGGCCTTTATAAAAGACATATGTATTTTGTTTGACCCATGGGTGAAGGGTAGCACTTTTGAGTTGGCGGGATGAAGCAGAAGTACTGCGTGTTTACTCGACTGTTTTAATAAGTCCTATCAATTCAAACTTCTCGGTGCTTAATCTACTGATTTCCAGACTATTTCAATCGGCGCGAGCTGTGTTTTTACAAGTTGAAGATCACGACCATCGGCGTGATAAAGATTGCTTTATTCCTTCTATTTACAAAGG
>QLNU02003225.1:93388569-93402044 GCA_006491805.2 Dysdera silvatica | reverse complement strand
AATTTGCATATCAAATATCTATTGGTGATTAAAGGTCAAAGTTAAGTGAATAAAATAAAATTTGTTTTTCTTTTATTGATTACTATGGGTTTGAGAAATATTGTATGTGCATTGGTAATCAAAGTTGTAGGGAGAAATATATCATTTGTTCTGTATTGATTATCTCAGCTTCGAACACCCTTGTATACACAAATTTGCATATCAAATATCTATTGGTGATTAAAGGTCAAAGTTGAATGAATAAAATAAAATTTGTTTTTCTTTTATTGATTACTATGGGTTTGAGAAATATTGTATATGCATTGGCAATCAAAGTTATAGTAATAAATATAATTCGTTCTGTATTAGTTATCTCAGCTTCGAGCACCTTCGTATGCGCAAATTTGCATACCAAATACGTATTGGTGCTTAAAGCTCAAAGTTAAATGGACAAATAAAATTTGTTTTTATTGTGTTAATTACTATATGTTTGAGAAATATTGTATTTACATTAGTAATCAAAGTTATAGAGATAGATATACTACTTTATTTCTATTGTATTTATTACTAAAGGCTTGAGAAACATTGAATGTGAATTGGTGAACAAACTCATGTGGACAAAAATACTTTTGTTTTGTATTGTATTCAATACTTCAGCTTTAAGCGCCATGTCATTTAAATTGAAATTCAAGGTAGACGTAATTAAAAATACTTTATTTAACTTTAAGCTTTTCGATGGAATTGTATCCATCATCTTCAGAAGTACAGATTAAAAATGAAATAATGTATAACTTGAAACAAGTTTTTGGAAACGTGGAATGGTATCTCATGCCGAAAATAATAAAATATTATATGAAAAAAGGAATAGGGGAAATTAATTTATTGAAAGGAAAAAAAATTAAATAATAATTATCCATTGAAAAGAAATTATGAAAGGAAATGATTTAAAGAAATTGGGTCCACGTAGTGTGGATTTTGATTGCGATTAACATATCGTTAATAAGATTGTAACTATTTTGTTGAATAAAAAAGGATTCGGGAAAATTTTATTCAGAGAGGGAGAGTGGTTTGTAAATTATTTTGATTTATTGGAATAAAAATTTATGGCCAATGACCCAACAGTGTTGCACGATAGAAGATTTTTTTCATACACCATGGTATTATTCATTGGTCCTAAAAGTTAAAAGGGTAAGTATAAGTTGTCTAATATTGTATTAGTTATTTTAACTTTGAGGTTCGTTATCCATGTAAATTCTAAAGCCCAATTTGTTGAGTTGCATAAATCATATTATACTTTCATTATCTATACTCCAACACTTCGTCGCAGTGAAACAAAGCATTTATTTTCCAATTCTATCGTGGTAGCATTAGTTTAGTGGAACGGCAAACGTTCCTGCCATACTTTAGGCTAGTATATTCCAGCAAGCGCCAGAGGAAATATTTCTCATTAGTTCCGCAAACAACTTCCAAGTGATTCGAAGCAGAACTATCTAATTGTCGGCCTGTGAAAAAATGTTGTGGCTCACTTAATTTCCAACAAAATTTATAAATATTTTATAATTACTTTCCTCACATAGTTTCATGTGTAGAACATTATTACAAAATATCTTTTTCAGTTTAGTTATATAAAATATGTAATAGAAATTATATAACTCATAGTCTTTTATTTCCCTCTATCAAATTGCGGCGGGTCATCAAATTGTGTATTTTGATTTCTAAAAATTGAACAAAATATGTAGAAAGAAAGGCTGTTTGATCAAAATTATCATCTTTTATCATCCTTATCTAAGCTATCTCTCTCCTTTATCCAAGTCGCTATCTCAAATGGTTCCAAAAATACCCTTCTGTATTATGATCTGAAATGTGAGCAGGCCAATCGCATAACATATTTTCTGCCCTTACTGGTACCACACATAGGCGCAATGTATGTTGCAGAATGAAGTTGTAGTATGCTGAACGAAACCAGAGACAATTCCATAAAATCAGTAGAAAATTTTTAAGATCCACTGAAGATACTTAGTGATGTTTTTCCATAATTCTTCAGTATGTTACCAATCTTCTTCTTATTCTTTTTCTCTTCACTACTTTTCCATGTTAATATAGGGTCTGCGTTCCGCACCTTTCGCCTTTTTTTTCCACAATTTTTTATCAAAGACTTCTTCTCTACTCCATCCACACTTTTCCAGATTTTCCACCACTTTATCCTTTAACCTCAACCGTGGTCTTCCCCTCTTTCTCTTACCCATTACCACAAGCCTGAGAACTAACATCTTTCCTACATACCCCCTCATTTCTCCGCTCCATATGTCCAAGCCATCTTAACCTACGTTCTTGTATTTTTCTTCCCGTGTGTCCCACCTTAGCTGTGCCTCTGGTTAGTTTATTTCTTATCTTGTTCCTACTTGCTATACCTTTGGCATCTCATCTTGACCACTTTCATCTTCCTTTCGTGTGCCCTTTTAATTAAACAGATCCCAGCCCCTCGCACAATTGCAAGTTTCACCACAGTTTTATACAATTTTCCCTCCTTTCCAGTAGAATATGTTAACGAAGATTACATGCTAAAACTAATGTACGAGATAATAGATTAACAATAACAAAATAAGCTCGATATAATAATAACAAACATGAGGAAATAATGTAATTTTTAAATACTAAGAATAAGAACTGAAATATAAAGCAAAAGTGGGCAATACGTGAAGTTCAATTGTGAAATGAACTACCGGATGTAGATAAGATGTAAAAGATAAACAATGGAAATTTATTTAAAAATAAAATGACAGCATTAGCACAGGGAAGGTGTGTTGAAAGTATAAGCGTAGTTAATGTAATGTAGGTCTTAGGTAAGTTATACCATGGTATTATCCATAGGCCTGTTGTAGAAATTCTTTGTAAGAAGCGTGATATTTAAAGTAATTTTATGATTAATAACAAATGACAGGGTGACTGTCCACCCCTGCGGACATCTTAATTGATAATAGTTGCACATTCTGTGATCGTTAGAGCGGCACCTGCTCTACCGAAACAAACCCATTAGCTTAGGCTAAATGACCTATCCTTTATAACGAATCCTTGTCGATGTCAGATGGGTCGTTACTGATCGTTTTTTTTTAAGGTATGTCGTTCAACAATTGGGTAGTTTACACTTAAGTTTTCATTGGTAAAAGGAAATACTTCTCTCTTCTCTTTGGCTGAGATCGCTTATCTTATAACTATTGTAAACGCTTCGTTGACTACAGCTATAGGACCAAAGGTGTATTTAGTTACCACAGACGCAGCAGCCTATCACCCGTACGTAAGGTTAGAACCCCCGGATGTCGTTAACGTGTCTAATTCTTAGAAGTAGCGTGGAAGCAAATAAGGGTCTTTATCCAGCTTTTTTCACTTATTGGCTTTTAGTCTCTATATAAGGACTTAGTTTAGCCAATCAGAAGCTTGGCTTAAAAGAAAATTCTAGAAACTCATATTAGAGAGAGAGAGAGAGAGGGGGTATGGGACAATTTTGAGATTATTTTGATGAGATTTATTTATTTTTGAGCTCGAGAAGGATTAGGGTAGGGTAGGATTGTTTGAGCCTAAAAAGTAAAAGAATTCAAAATATGGAAGTCTGTAGGAAAAGGCCCTATGGGGCACATTGTGGGCCGTTTTGGTGAGATGTGTTCTGAACAAGTTCCGTGTATGAGAAAGTTAATAAATATGTATTAAGTCCCCTTTATACGTTTAAGTGACAAAGATGTTCGAGAAGGATACTCCAGACGCCCATGTAAGCCCTATTACGTTTACAACTACTCTCAGAGACTGGTAAGAAGTTAGAGGTTGTGATTTTAAATAAATGACAATTAATTATATAAGTTATAATTTATTGATAAGCCGCCGATAATAGTGAAAAAAATGGGGGGTTTAAAGTTTGAATATATGAAGTATAAACTTATTGTATTTTTAATGAAGAGAATCATGTTATCATTTGTTATGGGGTGTGCTTTTATATATTAATTTTAATAAATATTTTATGTCATTATTATATTTATGAATTCCAACCTCGTTGAATTCCAATCTTATTCGATTTTTACATATGGATTTTAATTTGGAAGGAGCCACGAACTGGGTATTGTTATTTTCAAAATGTACTATCTGTTACGCTACACGTATTTATTTAGGCCACACTAATCCTCCATCATTATTTTATGTGACTATAAAATATTGTTTACGGCAATTAATATAGATTATTACAATAGAAATATTGATTTGACCTCCACAATCATAGAAAAATTGCTTACATGCATAAAAATTAAATGTACTGTATATAATTATTGAATATGTGTGTAAATTGAATGACGTGATGTGAAGAATAAAGTAAATATATATTATTACTATATTTTATCAATAAGTTCTTTTGCACTTCATGGAAGCCGATATCCAACTTTTGTTGCTGTGCACAGCAATATTTTTGATGTGCCTTTCGGTCCCTATCGTCCATAAATTGTATCATTTTCACAAAGCAATGTTTTGCATTAAATTGCGTACGAAATCGATATGGAATTTCTTACGCAACTGATCTCTTTTCCCTTGTATAAATATTACCGTTTTATAATGGAGTGACATCTGTCTATGGCGCTATATTTCCTAATTCTGACATTACAAATTTCACGTCGAACCTTATCAATGACGATAAATTGCCTATAACCATACCTTTTTCCGGTACCTTGTGTATCGGTGTATGAAAATTTCACTATACGTTGTTTGACATATCCTCGTACTACATATTCACCGTTGCAAACACAATAAAAAGAATGGGATTGCAAATGTTGATCAAAGGACAATCTTTAATTTTATATCAGTCAGACAACAGGCAGAAAAAACATTAGATGTTAAAGAATATGTTAAATTACCCGTCAAGGAAAGAACGATTTTTTTAATGATTGATTTAATAAGGAAAAACATTACCAGCAGCAACAATTGTGGACGAGGGCACTTACCACAAGAGAAAGAGAGACGTTCGAACTTTAGGGACTATACCAAGAAAACTAAACGGGCTGCTGCTGAAACGTTGTATTGGAATACCAATACAGATCACGAGACGCCCATTTTAACCAAAACTGTGTACCAGGAATTACATAAATTTGTACTTAACGGCCGATTTGCCTTACACGAACTTCCGATCAATCCAGTCAATGCACGTTGGTGCATCTAACGGTGTAAAGATCACAATCAATGGACTATAGACTTGTTGCGCACCTTGGTTTAGCGATGTTTCCGCTGGGAATTTATATCCGCTGTTTATAGAGGATGTGGTATTAATGCCAGGTCTACCCTGTTGAAAGCTATCCAGTTCTTCCGACAGTAGTACTCGTTAATTACCTCAGATTCCATTATTTAATATTCTTCAATGTATTTTACACCTGATGTCCAAAATTATATTTTCTTTTCAGTTGTCTTATAAATTATGAATTCTTTTTTTGGATAATCGCGAATTTCGAAATTATTTACTCGTCGGGGATTTTGCATCCAGATCAAAATATATATCAATAATTTCTAAATGGCAAACTTGTCTAAATACTTGAATGTTCTAAATACACTCTATAACAAAAAAAAATCGACGCATCAAGGAGGAGTTGTCCGATTGCGATAAAAATTGGTGGATGTGAAGAACATACATAGAAAAAGAAACGATTAAAATTTCAGAACACTTGAATGATTTATTGCAGAGTTTGACCGTTACAAAGGGAGGAAGTCAGTAGGGCGTTCGGCCCTGCGGTGGCGCAGTGTGGTAACGCGTTCGCCTAGTACGCCGTTAATCCGGGTTCGACTCCCAACAGTGTACAAAGAACGCTTACTCAGAGATCTCATAAAAAGATCGCACTGCTCACTGTAGTCCGGGGTTTGGTTCCCTAGGCCATAAGAGGTTCGGATTCCTCGGAAAACAGTAGGTCCCGGCGCAGCATGACCATTGTAGTCTTTGAGCCGTAAAACCACAAAACAAACAAACAGTAGGGCGTTGGTCCACCTCTGGCCTGGATGCAAGCTGTCACCCGGCGTGGCATAGACTGATAAAGATCCCGGATGGTGTCCTGCGGAATTTCTTGCCAAATTGTCTCCAACTGTCGGGCTAAATCGTCAACATTCCGGGATGGTTGCAATCGCCTTCCCATAGCGTCCCAAATGTGCTCTATGGGAGAGAGATCAGGAGACCTAGCTTGCCAAGGAAGTGTTGGGCAAGCTTGAAGACAATTCATAGCAACACGTGCCGTGTGCGGCCGGGCATTGTCTTGTTGAAACGTAAGTCCAGGGTGTCGCAAAAGGAACGGTAACACAACCGGTCGTCTACGTACCGCTGTGCTGTAAGTGTGCCAGAAATGACCACCAAAGGGGTCCGGCTATCAAAGGAGATGGCACCCCCTGACCATAACGCCCTGTTGTGGGCATGTGTGGCGTGCGATAGTAAGGGCAGGATCCCCACGCTGCCCTGGACGTCTCCAGACACGTCTGCGGTTGTCGTCAGGACACAGTTGGAAACGGGACTCGTCACTAAAGACTATACGTCCCCAGTCAGCGCAGTTCCAAGTTGATCGAGCCCGGCACCACTGTAATCGGACTTGACGGTGTAAAGGCGTGAGAGGTAAGCGGCGTAACGGTCGGCGCGAGCGTAAATTCCGCTCTCTCAGTCGTCTACAGAGGGTCATGTTGGACACATGTGTGCGGGCCACACGTTGGATAGTTGATAACGACGAATCCGGTGCTGTGATAATCGCTCTGTCTTCCCGTTCTGTTGTGGCCCTAGGTCGACCGCTGCCGTCCCGACGCTGACATCTGCCGTTGTTGACCCACTCTTGCCAGCACCGTCCAATCGCCGCATCGCTTCGACCCACATGTCCAGCGATTCTTCGATTCGTCCAACCAGCCTCTTTCAATCCGATAGCACGACCTCTTTCAAACTCTGACATATGCTCGTAATGAGCACGAATCTTTCGGCGAGGCATTGTTACAGTCGACGTAAGATATCCGCAGTCAAAATGCAACAGAAATTTTGACCACATATTGAGAATCGCTCCTTATATACACCTGCTGAATGCGCAGTTCCGATGCGCTGGAGTTCCCGCTATTCATTCATTGGACACCAAATTTTAATCATTTGCATGTTCGGTCAAAATGTCTTTGCATACGAAATTTCATTACAATCGGACAACTCTTTCTTGGTGCATCGATTTTTTTGTTATAGAGTGTATATTTGCCTATTTTCGGATTTTTGCATTCTTTCCTCATTTGGGTATATAATTTCACATCTCCTCGTAATATCACCTTATCTAAATTTACCAACTATATCTTGAAAGGAAATCTTTGAATTCCAGTTTTGTCTCCTAAAGGATTTTGCAATGATTTTCTGTTGTTTTTCACTGACGACATTCACTTTTTTCTTCTTTTTTGTTTAAAGGTTTATGTACCTCGCGAAATATGGTCTGTTTACATTGCGTGGAATTCTCAATAGCCTTAATGAAAGTACCTCTATTAAATTATATATTTACAATATTTTTAATTTCATTATTGCCGAGGTACTAATTTTGCAACGGTTGTCTTTTGTAAATGAGTAAGATATGCTTTTTTGTGTTATTTTAACAGAACATTTATCACCTCTCATTGCAGCTGCATAAACCTACTTCTTATTTGCGAATTTAGTTCCAAATGTTTCGAAGTTTTAACAGGTTTAATAGCTTTCCTTCATTCAATGTTAACGTTATTATAATGGAAGGTCTTCCAATTAAGCTTTAAACTTTATTTGGTATAATTTCCTTCTACTTTTGTCCGATAAATTTATTTTCTACCTAATGCTTGTAGTTAAATAGATGTCTGGAATATACATTTTAGATTATATTTTCATAAATTAATTTTCTACATGTCCTCAATTAGGCAAAAATCATATCGGTTACTTCATAAATCGGAACATTTGTATGTCTAAAGACGATTTTATTAGCGATTATATACTTAATTATTGTTCATAATTCTCTTGTGCTACATATAACATTCTAGCAATGTAGACGAAGAATTGACGAACAGTGTGCACAGATAGTAAAAGGTTTATTTAACAATGTTTTTTAGCACAATATGAATGAAACGTTGTTAAATGAACCTTTTACTATTCTAGCAATGGTCTTGCTTTAAACTAATATTGAGTTTAGAACTAGCGTGTTAAAATTATGTGATAAATCCCTTAACGATAATAAGGCTTCATTTAACATGACTTGTATATTGTTCCGTTATTAAATTTTCGGACAAATTATCTATTGTGTGCTGATACAACCTCTCTTACTCTCTCTCCTCTCTTTCTCTCTCTCTGTCTATCTGCCTGCCTGCCTCTAACAGGATTTTTAACTTTCCTCTCTTTTTATTTTTATTTAATTTTCCTCTTCCTTCTAAAGTCATTAATTTGTTATTTTTTTTTTATTAAATATTGGTTTCACTCCTCTTATTCAAATTCAACATTTTAGATGGTGAAACCCTTCCAAACAGTCATCGTCATGAAGTTCTTCAAAATGGGAAACTCGTCATACATTATGTCGAAAAAGGTACCGATGACGGCACATATTGGTGCACAGCCATGAACAGCAGGGGTACATCTGCAAGAGGAAGAATTGACGTCACTGTTGTTGGTAAGTATAAACGCTTACATAACACAAAAATTTAGTACAATTACATCGTGTATATATTGTTAAAACCTTGAAACCTAGGTCAAACATCGCCAAACGTCTGCTTTGGCATGTTATCTGGCGCCTTATACTTTCCATCAAAACAGTGACCGACTTCGTTCACGTGATAATCCATGAGGTATATAATAGGCTTCATGGAGACTTTCATAGTGCATTTTTAATTATAAAACAAGTATAATAAAAAAATTTTTTTTAAAGTCAATTCCTTCAATGCGCTGCTCAAATAAAAGGGAAGAAAGGAAAAAATTGCGAAAAGCAATTTTGGCGACATTTGGCTGTAATTGGCGACCTTTGGCTGTAATTGGCGACCTTTGGCGGTAATTGGCGGCAAGCATTAATCGCCAAATACACCAAAGGAAAGCAAAAAAAAATCATTTAAATTTAATTAATGAATTAATATTTGAAAAAACTGTATTAACATCAAGTGTCATCCACTACAAGTTTAAAAAAATTTATTTGAACTTGATTGGATGGATAGAAAATATTTTATTAACGATTGAAAATTTGAACAAGATATATATAGGGAGAGTGTGAGCTAATAGTAGGAACTGAACAAGTTTCAAGTAAAACTTTGTTACAAGATAGCAATACGTATTAACTCGGTATTGCTTGTTCAGTTACGTATTGCTATCTTGTAACAAAGTTTTACTTGGGGAAACTTTTTCAATTCCTTCTATTAGCTCACACTCTCCCTATATATATATATATATATATCTTGTTCAAATTTTCAATCGTTAATAAAATACTTTCTATCCATCCAATCAAGTTCAAATAAATTTTTTTAAACTTGTAGTGGATGACACTTGATGTTAATACAGTTTTTTCAAATATTAATTCATTAATTAAATTTAAATGATTTTTTTTTTGCTTTCCTTTGGTGTATTTGGCGATTAATGCTTGCCGCCAATTACAGCCAAATGTTGCCAAATGTCGCCAAAATTGCTTTTCGCAATTTTTCCCTTTCTTCCCTTTTATTTGAGCAGCGCATTGAAGGAATTGACTTTAAAAAAAAATTTTTTTATTACACTTGTTTAATGTAAAAATATATGCACTGATTTTTCATCTTTTTTCTTATATTGTTTTTGTCATCATCTTTGTATTTCTGATCGTAATCTATAATTTTTAAATAACAACAAGTCCGTTATTTACAAAAATGTTGCTAACATTGAGTAGATAATTTATGGACATGGGTTACCGAAACATGCAAAAAGAATTGAAAAAACGACTCAAATTAAGAAAATATTGGGAAAGACACTGCTATCAATGGACTGGATTTATACATCTAATGTTTGAACGTACAGTCTTTGCAAGATAAATGTACTGCATCGAGTTATTCCATAGGAAGATAAATCTGTGTTAGATGAGAATAGAATAATGCCTATATCCATGAACCACGAAGTAACACGATCTATTTTTCTTTCCTTCGTATATTTTTATAATTCACTGTAAATTTTCTTCCTGTCGTTCCCATGGGCGGCGGATTTACCATTCTGCCGCCCCTAGGCTATTTTTACCACTCCAATGGTATTTTTTGCTGCCCATTCCTACCCGTCCACCCCCCCCCCCCATTCAGTGGCTGGAACCTACAAATTGTTATGTTCAATATACGCCAAAAACTTTTGTATTGACAATAACTTTGTTGAAAAACAAACTCATAAATTGAAACGTAAACATTAAACAATATTAACTTATATTGAAGTATTATTTCTTTTTGGTATATAATAAATCAAATTCAATTTTATTGAAATAAATTTTAATTTTAGCAAAAATACAAGGGCCTATCAAGCACTGGAATTTAAATGGAAAGCATGACGTCTAGCTTTCTTCTCGGCAAAACATCTGATTATATCATATGGTATTAAATTTGTTATATCAAACTTAATACACAAAATTTTGCCGCCCCAGTCTATAGCCTATTGGGAAATACGGCACTGGTCGTTTCATCTTACAACAACCATTCTTGTCAGAATCTGGCTGGCTAATTATATCAAACGATATCAAATGATAGGCTGGATAATTCTATCAAACGATATCAAATAATAGACTGGATAACTCCATCAAATCAGATCAAATAGGGTAAATCCTACTCAAAACATACACAATCGAGCACGGTCAAAATAGCACTTGAGGGGGCGGCGAAATTTTGACGCCATAATCAATAAATAATTTTAAAATATTAATACACAGAATAATAGTGCGTGGGGATGTATTAATAAAGAACAAGAAAATAAGTTTAAATCAATTATAAACAGGGTTTTAAAGACAATAGGTAAATTATATATAAATCATTATATGAAATAAAATTTGAAAATAATATATTGAATATAAAGGAAATAAATGCATTTAAAATATTGAACATGATCTATGAAAGAATAAAATTAAATAAATATCAAGAGAGAGAGAGAGAGATTATACAAATAGAGTAGAAATTAAATGTCAGAAGTACAAGAAAAGGACGAGGGATAAAAATAAAAAATGTAAGAACTAAAATGGAATCACACAATATAAATTACTATGGGTTAAAGTTATGGAATGAATTGCCAGAGGTGATAAAAGAAAGCAAAAAAAAGAGGGAATTTGAGAAAAGATTAAAAATACAATTATTAAATAGTCTGGATCTGCGATAGAGAGGTTGGCTAATTTTTTCAGTGACAGACGACTTAACTTTTAGTTCTATATCTGCCCCTTATATGTCGCATGATAAAAGATAAACATTCTAGGTACTTGCGTATTAACGGGTCGTCAACGCCATTGTACTAGAACTGGCAATTGTTTCACGGACAAAAATCGTAACTTGGAAACACTATTTTGGATTTTATCATAAAAATGCCTTTAAAATCGTTACAGTACTGACATTTTGTTTGTTGTTTAATTATTA
Source organism: Dysdera silvatica (assembly GCA_006491805.2). Classification (NCBI taxonomy): domain Eukaryota; kingdom Metazoa; phylum Arthropoda; class Arachnida; order Araneae; family Dysderidae; genus Dysdera; species Dysdera silvatica. Next base: position 93,390,488 of record QLNU02003225.1, on the reverse strand, counting down.
TATAAGTATTTTTGCGTTAAATATTTTATCATGCAATTAGTATACTTACTGGAATCACGGGAACCGAACTGGGGGGAGACCCCCCAGACCCCCCTCGCTTTGCGACTAGTGCCCGGTCGGATCACATTCCATGTGCGCTGTATGAATCAGTAAAATGTTGAATCAATATTATGTTGAATTTGTATTTTTTATTTTTATATTCATGCTTCAAAAGCTTGGCATAATTCTAAGATCGCCAAATAAGATCAGGGGCCGCTAAAACGTAATATAACTATAATACGTAAGTACCAAGGTGGGTTGAAATTCCCGGAATTTACGAAAACTTATGGCCTTCCTGCCTTGTTCCTGAAAGAAGGCAATAGATTCCCATTTGTTGCTCGGAAGTTCAAACAAACGCATTGTAACAGCAATTTACACGTTCATTTCTCACTTAAAAGTCCAAACCGGAAAATCAATGCCACAAATTCACACTTTCAAAGACGACAAAGCATCCAAAGACGTACGATTTTTTACGAACAATTACGATGAAAACTGCTATCACTTACAATTTTTTCCAATCCTTACATTTCTAGGGCGGGGAGTTGTCGCTGACGACCCGTTAATACGTAAGTGCCGGCCATATTCGGTATACTTGGATAATATGTAAACATGGAAAATAAAATTATTTGTATTTGTACGAGAGCCAGTATTTAAGTTTTTAGAAAATAATATACAAAATATTTCTATATGGAAAAAATTGTTTTATCGCTTTTCAAGATATTCGCCTTTACTATAAATATATTTTTTCATTCGAATAAACCAATTTTCAAAATAGTTATACCATTCAGAGGTTGATATAGCAGAAAAATGTGATTTTTAAGATTTAACTGCTGTTTCTGGACTGTTAAATAAATCATTGACCGAGCATTTTCTTTTTGATCGTTGAGTACAAAAAGAAAGCATTGGGTTCTAAGTCAAGCGAATAAGGGCTCATCAAATCAATGTTTTCATGCTTCAAATAATTGACAGTTTGAAATGTAGTATGTGATCTTGCATTGTCATGATGAAGAACGATGCGAAATACTGATTTGAGAAACTATTTCTGGCAAACAAACTGTCGTATATCAATCAGCATTTACAGTTCTACGATTCTCCAATGCAACGGTTGAAGATACGTTCTACGGCACCACAATTGAATCTTTTTAAATTTTCCTTGCATCATTTGACACGAGCATCCTTTTGAGTTTGATTTAAATTGCCTGGTATCCAACGCGCATATACTTTCTTGATGTTTAAATGATCATGTAAAATTAAATGCACTTGGGTCCGTGAAATGTTCAAAGATGTCGCAATTTCTTTATATGTGACATGACGATCTAAAGTGATTAGTTGTCGCACAGCATCAATGTTTTGTGGTGTCACAGCAGTGTTTGGTCAAACTTCACGAAACTCCCCACTGAGACTCCTACGTCTAAAATGGAATTCTTTAAACCAGTTGTAAATTTATTTTATATAAATCGAACACTACGCAGATTAAATCAAACAACAATGTCAATCAATCAACGTTTATTGGCGTAGTGATACCAACGCCGATGGTATGGCGTGATTAGATGGTGAAACGTTCGAAAGAAAATAAATATTTCTGCCTTCGGTGGGACCTGAACCCACGACCTTCCACTTGCCGGGCGGAGGCTCTACCCACTGAGCTACGAACTCAGGTCCCACCGAACGCAGAAATATTTATTTTCTTTCGAACGTTTCACCATCTAATCACGCCATAACATCGGCGCTGGTATCACTACGCCAATAAACGTTGATTGATTGACATTGTTGTTTGATTTAATCTGCGTAGTGTTCGATTTATATAAAATAAATACATATGCTGCAACGTGCATTTCGATCAATTTAATACCAGTCTCTTTGCAATTTGGTTTAAATAG